>VWZK01005654.1:234815-293582 GCA_013396935.1 Baryphthengus martii | reverse complement strand
GAGCTCGCTCGCTACCGGCAGCTTGGGAGAAGCACGGCCGAGGAAAGGCCGGGCGCCAGGTCCCGCCGGTGGCGGCCGCCACGCCGGTCCCCACGAGTGTGCCATGGCCGGGGACCGCCGGGAGCGCCTCCGGAGTGTGACGGAGCTCCGGGAACCCCTCTCCGGTGGGCAGCCCGGCCGGTTCGTGTGTTGCCGGTGCACCGGCCGGCATCTGCTGCCCGGCAGAAGGTGGACTTTGTGTAGCGGGGCCGGAGTTAAAAATCTGTCTCAGTAAAACTCCTTGGTCATTTTCTCGCCCGTGCCAGCGGCTTTGGGCTTTGTTGCCAGTGTGGCTGTTCCCACAGCGCCCTGGCGGGCTCGGGGCTGGTGGAGGGAGCACTCAGCTGGTGTTTGGTGCTGATTTCGTTTTCGGTCAGGGCAGGAGTTTCTTAATTTAGTAGTTTTGGACCTTAGTGCTGAGGAGGAGCCTCGTGTGTCTCAGCAGTGAGTCGTTGAAGGTTGTACCTCTAAGTGAGAATGAGTAAGACCATAAAGTATTACAGCCCCAGCCGGCTCCAGAAACCTGTCCCAGCCTCCACGAGCTTACTGAGGAAGATAAGGAGCCGCACTTTGGGATCTCCTGCCTTCAGAACCTGTCTCTGGTACCCATTGGCTTCGGCTGTTTCCTTTGGGAGCTTCGCTGCCACCACACATGAGAGTGCTGAAGGTCTCACCCGCTGCTGTTGGAGGCAACCCCTGCCCAGCAGCTTTGTGCCGCTGCTCTTCTCCCTGACGCAGGAGGTGCTGGGGCTTCTCTTGTCCTGGCCAACTGCTCCCTCCTCCCGCCGTGGCTGCGGGTGCCAACGTGCTGCACTGATGCTGATGGTCAGTTCTTTGCTAGTTTGCAAGGGGCAGGGCTGAAGAAGGCTAACCTGCTGGCCAGCGGCCCTGGCTGGGATGCAGGACGCGTTTCCTTGACGCCGGAATGTTCGTGCTCCATCCTTTTTCTGCGGCATCTGCGCCGGTGGTTGGGTCACAGAATCGCGCTACTTAAAAGCTCCCTCGTGTTCAGCTGCTTTTTATCCTCAGGATATTACAGAATCATCTGCTTTTGAAACCACACAGGGGAAGCCTTGTGGGCACTTAGCTGTCTTTGATTAAGGCCGATCCTATTGATTGTGCCTGAGCTTGGCCGAAATAAGGGGCACGTTACCTGTCTGCAGAGCCTGGCGGTGCCCCGGGTATGAAGAGCTGCTGCCTGGGAGCTCTCCCGCTGGCAGCTCTCGCTAGATCCGAGGAGGCTCCGTGCCCGTTGGAGTAATCTACACAAACCAGTCTCTTTTTTTGTTAGCCGGGTGCGCTTTTGTGGACTGACGGTGTCTGTCAGGTGCTTTTGTGGTGCCAGCGATAGCGCTGGCGTGGCGGTGTCTGCGGGTAACTTAACCGTACGGCTGTCGAGTTAGGGCTGGATGTGAGCGGATTATCGCTAAAAACAGCAGCCACACCTCGCTGTGAAGAAAGTGTCAGCACGTGTGTGAGTCATGCGATAGCTTTGGTGCGCTCGAGGGAAATCCCGCCCCGGTGGGTTTATGGAATGTTCAGTGTCCGTAGCAACACAGGCTATAAAGGAAACTTGAAGTCTGGTCGTAGGCTGCGCACCTCCCCGATGGGGACTTCACAGGTCACGGGCGCTCGAGGTCGGCAGCTCCGCTGGGAGAGCGCTGCGGTCTTGAGTGCTGCGCCGGGGTTCCCAGGCTCTGCTCCTGTGCCGTGCTCCTGCTCCAAGGATGTTGGGCTGGAGCGGGGGGCTTTTCCTGGTGGATGTGGCCCGTGGTTCGGCGTGAAAGGGTTAAGCTGAAGTTGGTGTTTATGTAACCAAAGAGGGAACTCCCAGAGATGAGTCCTCGGCTATCGCATGTGGTGATGCATCAGAAGGGTTTAAAGAAAGCCCTTGTTGCTCGCGCGCACTGTAATTACGCTGCTGGAATCCTGTGCTTCAGAGTTTCCCTGACTAGGGGGGTGGCAGGAAGGCGTTTGCTTTCCCTGGTGTAGGACTTGGCCTGTGGAAGCCTTTTTTGTCCCTGAGAAGCTGGAGATTGACCACAGCTCCCCACGTGGGTGTAGGCAAGGTGTACCGGGGTCCCTTTTGGCACCGGGGCCGGTGAGCGCTGGCGGTGCCCTGCTCACCCACCGGGGCTAAAGGCACGGCAGGCGGGGCCGAGGAAGGAGGTTTTTCTCGTGGGTCAGTTCAGCAGAGGCTGCTGGAGGTGTCGGTGTCTCCCAGCTTGAGAAGCGTGGCGAGGTCCTGCTTCACCCGCTGCCTTCTGACAGCACAGGCTGCCCCAGCCCCTTGGGATTCTTCCTTCTCTGTCAGCCAGAGAAGCTCCATGTTTGGTTTTGAGCGAACTTCACGTGTAGGGAAGAAGTTTGACTGAGTCTCTGTGTTTCCAAGAAATCTCTGAGTCAGGGCTCCTCCGTTTCTGGAGAAAGCTGTGCTTCCCAGAAGGGCTCGCGCAGCGGTACACGGCTCGCGCTGGTGGCTCTGAGTCATCTGCTGGGCTTTGTTTTTTTTATTATTGTTATTATTACTTCTCTCACAGAACAGTTAAACTTCCAAAGCCTTTGGTAGAGTTCATGTTCCCGTGCGGTGAACGTACCGCGGAGCTTCGCTCCCCCAGCAGCCCCACGCCCGCCTGCCACGGCTCCTCCTTCCCACACACGTTTTGCTTGGGATCTGCCTGGCAAATGTTCCCTGGGATCCCGCAGCTGGTCACTCCCCCACAGGCCTGCCTGCTCCCAGCTCCACCTGTTCTCAGGGAAGCTTTTCCTATGGGAGTCGAGCCTCCGTCCCTGAGAGCGCCGATGACTCGGGTCTGAGCTGTCCCTGCCCGGGCGAGGTGTGAGGCAACGCTGCGGGATCGCTGCTCCTCGCGCAGACACCAGCCTGCTGGTTCCCGGGCCGGGCAGCTGCACCATCCTCCAGGTTTCACTTGTTTAACGTCGGCGTCCGCACGGGTTTGTAGGTCACGTCCAACATCTCCTCTTGTGAGCTGGAATTTGCCGTCAGCCAGGCTTGAATATGAGCTTTGTTAAATGATGGCTGATAAACGCTGCCCGGTGCGTGAATTAGGTGGTGAAAGGTGCAGCCTGGTGCCGCTCACTCAAGTCGCTTGGGTTTAGCTTCATTTTTGCAAAAGCTGAGGCCTGTGCTGGCTGAGAGGAGCAGAGATGGGGCGAGTGGGACACGAACCCTTGGATCAGGTCTCCAGCTTTGTCCCAAACGCTGCAGCACTTGGCTTCTGAGAGAGAGCTGGGCAGAAATGCTGCGGGTTTGGGTGGCAGCTCTGTCTGGGGTGGGAGATGGACAAGAGCTGGGAGCAGCTGGCTCTTGGCGGTGGGGCAGGACGCGCTCAGGGCTGCCAGTCCTCACACCAGAAAGTGTAAACACCAGCTATCTCATCTTGTCCCCTGGTTGCAAGACGAAACAACTGAAAGTGTTGTGGAGGTTGTATCAGCTGCTCGGTGTCTTAACCAGTTTCTGTGCTGCTGAGTAATCCTGTTAACGCCCCAGAGGTACTTCTTTTTTTTTTTTCCTTCTTTCCTCTGCTCCAGCTCTTAGCTGTGGCTGCTGGACTGCAGGACCTACTTGTTCTTTCATCGGAGATGAAAAGCTCCATTTCCTCCTTTCTCCTTTTCCTTTGTTTTGCTGGGCACTGGAACATTGTTGCAGTAATTTGGGAATTAGGCAATTTCCTTAAGCTATATAATTAAAAGATGTTACATCTGGGTCTCCAAATTACCCGTTGAAGTCATAGCAGAGTAAGAAGCTTTCGACCCTTCTCCAGTAAGGTTTGTTATTTGCCCACCTCGCACTCACATGAAGGAGTGAATTTTTGTGCTGAAGCTGCAGCCTCATTGTCCGTGTGAGAGAGGCTGGTGGTGGGATGGGGAGCGGGGCTGGTTTGACTCACTTTGTACAGTTGGGGCTTTGGGGAGGGGGTGCTGAGCCCGCCACACCGGTATCTAGCTGTCCTGTCCCTGGGATAGGGTGGCTTAGGAGAGAAGTGATTTTGCTCTGGCTCTTTGCTGAGGTGTCAGGTACTCTCTTGAGACAGATCCAGCTGACGTTCCAGGGATTCCGCGCACGCTGCTCGTGGGATCGCGCCCCCGACTCGCAGCGGGTCCCGCTCCGGCTCTGAGCACTGAGGGCTGCTCTGGCCTCCTGTGTCCATTTACGGCCATTTTAAGCCATCCAATTTATTATGGCGTTTGTCTAAAATTTATTTAAAGCTGGTTCTTCCAGGATGTATCTCGGCTGTTGGTGCCCGAGCGGTACCAGCTCTGTGTGGGGAGCGCCTCTGGCGGCGCAGCCCCTTGCCCTCAGAGCTTTGTACCAGCCCAGCTCGAGCCAAGGTGACGTGAACTGGCAGGTAGAAGACACCGGCTGGCTGGGTGGACAGGGGGAACCTCCTGCGCTGGTGGCTTTGGTTTCAGATTTTCCTTAAACCCTGCCTGAAGATCGCACTGCCAGCCCTGTGCCCAGTGCGTGCCGCTCCTGCGCGAGGCTTGCACAAGCCTGTGCCCTTTTGACCAATTTCCTCGCTCCGTTTGGGATTATGCAACGTGCAGAAAAGGGAACGACCTTCCTGCTTTCTCACAGCAGCTGTTCCTTTGCCCTGGGACCTTCCTTCCATCCAAATGTCCTTTGTTCCAGACTCGGAGGAACCCGAAGTGCTCAGGTGTAAAGGCTCTGTCCCTGCCCGTGGCAGGGGGGGTCGAAACAAGACGGTCCCTTCCAACCCAACCATTCTGTGACTCGTTTAGTAGAGGTGGCATGCATTCTGTTCTCGAGTGCCTGATTTAAATCCTGAATGTCTCCTTTTGAGTGGGACCAGATGATCTGTTAAGCAGCACTAAATTTAAGTTGAATTAGTTTGTTTTGAAGAGGCCAAATATAAGTTGTAAAGAGGAATTAACTTTCAGTGGGGATTTGATAAGGATCAAATTCAATGTATTCTTCTTTGCCTTTTCCAGAAATCATTCTGTTCAAGCCCAAAATTTAAGCATTGACTCTTACTGTGACTAATCATTGCTTCCAGTGGTGAGGATTCTGTTGTGGCACTGTTGTCGACTCGGGGATGTTTAAGATCCTGTTAGAGCCAGGCAAGCTGGTACCGTGTGGCAGGGGTCAGCATGGAGCACGTGTTCGCTCCTGCTCCAAACGTCCGTCTCGCGTCACAAAAAGCCGCCTGAGCTCATTGCCGCCGCGTTTGTCCCGCTGTGCGGGGCCACGCGTCCGTGAGTCTTTGGGGACCGAGCTTCAAGAGCCCTTTTATTGTCTCACGTGATACCAGGAGCTTCAGACCTTTTCTGAGCCAGACTAAGCACGGCTGTTTCAGCGGCAGGCGCTCTGGTGCATCCCACGTTATCGTAAGCAAGAATAATCCAGAACCGCAGCATCAAGTGTATCTCGTTTCACATTACAGAGTCCTCGACCTTTCGACCATCCAGCCTTCTCCAGGGTGATGACTCCTGTCTCCTGAGACGTTGGAAAACCTAGTTTGGAAGAAGAGTAAAGATACAGTTGATGCTGAACTACGTGAGTCCTCAGATTATTTTGTTTACGATAACGCCGTTTGCACCAGCGATTCCCATCCGGCTCGGATTGCGCAACAGCCATTATCTCAGAGTTTCTGTGTGGTGGGGTTTCTCCAGTGGAAATGTTACTCATGCGTTTCCAGCAGGGATGATGATGTTGCAAGGAGTGGAGAATTTTCTAAGGCACAATCAAGCGTTAGGTCAGGGATGCGGAACGAACAGAGCAAGGAGCGCGTGGGGCTCGGGACTTTGTTCTGTTCAGCTGGCTGGGCCTGGTGACGCTTCTGCCTTGAGATCCGAAGGGCTGGCGGCAGCCGGAGGTGCGGGGATGCAAAGTCTGCTGCGAGATTTCTGCCTTATCTCTCTTGTTATCTCTGGTATCTCTGACAGGTACTGCTGGGTGAATTAATGCAGTGAGATCACGCTTGTGTCCACAGAGAGGGTGGGACTGCCAGAGGGCGAACTTCATTCAAAGTGTGGTGATTTATCAGTCTCTTACGTGGTGAAACACTGGGACGTTTTAAAAACAAATAAGTGCAACCTAAAAATATTTTCCCGGTCTGCTGTAGTAACCTCTTAGGGAAGTCTGCTGGGGCTTCGTTTTGACTTGCTCAGAGTAGGAGAGTGGAGCTGTGCTCAGTTCCTCCTCTCCCCTACACCCCTCCTCAAGAAATAAAAACCTTTGAGATGTTAGAGCACGAGCATTTAATGCTCAGGTATTTGTGATAGCCTTTGAAACTCTTTCCCAAGAGATAAAGGTGAGGAGGAGGTGTACTGGAAACAAACCTTCATTTGCCGGAGCTGGTTGACGCTCACAGTGAGCGTGCGGCGCACGGAGCCCAGCCGGACGCAGGAGGTTCTGCTGCTGAACTGAAACCAGACTTTCCTTTGGGGAAGAAGTGTTTTAGTCACAGAGGCTTGGATTTATAAGTAGGAGTCAGTCAAGCTTTTAGTTGTTTGTGCTGGATTGTAGCGATGTGAGGACCTTGAATAACTGCTCAGATGCAAAGTGTGAGATTCACGTTTATTAGATGAAATCGTTCTTTGCACGGCGTGTCCTGCCCTGGGAACAGCCCTTCAGGGCAGGTGCTGGTGTGTTAATGCCAAACAAAGCCTCCATTCCTGCACCTGGAGACTGAAGTGTTGGAGTTTTATGTCTTGGACTCCAAATTTCAGCTGCATTGGGTGTAGACAGAGGTAATAAAAAGGTTAGAGGTACAGTGAAGGGGGGGGACTTACTTTAAGACTCAAAATACATTTTTGAAGAATCATTGGTAAATTCACCGAGTCTCCCGATAACTTGCATGTTTCTGTCTCTTAATGTCCTTGGTGGAAGAGGTGGGAAGATGTTTGGTTTTGTAGTTGGTTAAGCTTTGTGTGTTCTGGGCTCTTTGAGGAAGAGGCTGGAGCTGTCTGGGTTCCTGGGTAAGCTGGCTGCGGTGCCTGGTGGGACGTCCTCCGTGAGGGAGCCCCCAGGAGTCCGTAGGCTGGTCCGGTCTAGAGACATCCGTGCAGAGGGATAACTCAGGCATTTTCTTGCAGAGCTTTTTGGAATATGTTAATTTGCAAACTTGTTTTTGCTGTAAAACAAGCTTTAATTATTTTGACTTGTTCCCACTATGTCTCTCAGACAACTGTTCTAGGAAATATTGCTTTGAATAATGAGGCTGATTTATACCTTCAGAAACACGTGAAGCCTCCAGCCCCCAGCGGGACTCGGGGATGAGCTGGGGCTTTTCTCTAGAAGCACGAGTAGGCAGAGGTGCGAGTGCGTCAGTAGGTGAAAGCCTTCCAGTGCGAAGTAAGGAATAGTATGAGACATTAACTCGGTTGCTCATCCAGTGTGATCTTCTTTCTCTTTCAAGAGCCGAGGATGAAGCGGCGAGCATCAGACAGAGGAGCTGGGGAAACATCTGCTAAGGCAAAAGCTCTTTGTACAGGGATTTCTGGAAATAATGCCAAGAGAGCGGGGCCTTTCATACTCGGTAAGCAGGGAGGGTTTTCTTCTCCTTCAGTTTTCGAGGTCGCTACTGATTGCAAAACTGAAAATAAAAGGCAGTATAAAATGAGGCAAAGCAGGTGTGCAATTGAGCGTCTCACCTCGGAGTGCAGTTGCCTGATGGAGCAGAGCAGCAGCCCTTGGAGCTTCTGCAGCCACTCAGGCTGAGGAGACATGGATACTGGCACAGCAAGGCGAGCACGGCCGGTCAGATAAACACCAGCCCTTGTTTAGAACCAAGAAAAGGGTAGAAGCGACTTAAACTTTGTTAAAGAGCAAATTCATGCAGGGGGCTTTTTGGTTAGCGCCCCAGGTAGATGTTCAGCCCTGCTTGCCTGGAAGACGCTGGCAAATCAACCTGGTGGCAACTTAGTAATGCACTAGTGGGCAAGGCAAGACTGCTCCACCAGCTTCTGAGCGTTGCTGCAATAGGTGTTAGTGCAGAACTAGTTACTGAAAGCGTGAGAAACCTCCTGGGCTTCACAGCGGGAACCAAAGGATAATCAGGTGGAAGCCGGATGGTTAAACTGAAGAGTGGTGACTGTGTTCCATTGAAATGTGGGCTGCTGGTCTACCTGAGCCAGCCCCGCAGAGCTGGGCCCTGGGGTTGGCAGTGGGGGTTGCCATGGGTGGTGCTGGTTGGTGTAAAAGCTGTGTGGCTCGGGCACGCCGGAATTTGAATTTCTGAGAACGGCTCTGCCACCTGTGGGCTCGGCTGACAAGTGAAAGATTGTCCAAAAAGGTGTCAGTTTGATACCGTGTTCTTTAGACGGTAATTTGTGGAAATGCGCTTAGTCTCCTGGAAAAAAAAAAAGGAACTTGGTTTAAACTCCTGTAAACTGCGTGGCACTTGCAGACTGATGTAACCCTGAATTAGTCATTGCTGCTTAAAGGAAAACAAGTCTGTTTTTGCTTTGTGCTGCTAGGTCCGCGTTTAGGTAACTCCCCTGTGCCAAGTATTGTTCAGTGTTTGGCAAGAAAGGATGGGACCGATGACTTTTACCAGCTGAAGGTAAGCAAACGGCAGGGCTTCCAGCTCCTCAGGGCTCTCTGAGTCAGGCTCTGGTGACAGACACCCTTGTGCGCGGTGGGGGCTGATCCCCGGCGCTGTCGGAAACGGCCGCTGGAAGTTCTCCTCGGCCGACCGGCCTGCCAGGTGCAGATCTGGTGTCGAGGGGAGCCCTGAGAGGAGGCTTCTGTGCCTGCTGGGCTGCTTTCCTGGAGCCTTCCGCTCTGCTCCGCTGTGCCCGAAATGGGGGCAGATCCAGTGGGAAAAATCACCTGGGCTGTTTGCAGAGGGGCTCCTGAGCAGCGTTTCTGTGCTAACGAGGCTCCTGCCGTGTGCTCTATGCAGATGGTGCCTCAGACAGGTTTGTGGTGCAGATGCAAACACCAGAGCAATTGCATCAGCTGTTAAACACGTGTCAGTACCTCAGATGCGAGAGGCTTGGGGGCATTTGCGTTTTTCTGGGAACTGCAAAGGTCTCTTCCCTTTTCCTGAAGATTCTCACCTTAGAAGAAAGGGGGGACAAAGGAATAGAAACCCAAGAGGAACGACAGGGCAAGATGCTGCTGCACACGGAGTATTCCCTCCTTTCCCTGCTCCACAACCAGGAAGGAGTGGTGCATCATCACGGGCTCTTCCAGGTAGGGCTGGGGCGATGCTGCTCACTGCTCTTGGCTCGAGCTGCTTTTGTTTAACGCACGGTTCGTGCTGACCCTGTTTTGGCTTTAAACAATTCCCAGCACACCACTGAGATCAACCACTGCTGCTGCTTCGGCCAAGCAGGTTTGTGGCTGGGCCTTTTGAGAATTAATTGGGATGTAACAGAGTTTGGGAAATGTGAGAACTTTCAGAGGTGGGACAGGCGCTCAGTAGCGTCCCCTTCAAAGAGGAAAGTAGGTGCTTCACTCTCAAATGAATTGGTGCCCACAGAGCACCCTGTAGAACTGGATTTGTGCTCTCCATGATGACTTGTAAGAGGGGATGAATTGCCAGGAGACTGTTGCAGCAAGTGAAACCAGTCAATGTGTGATCGACGTCTTGTGTGAGCTGTGTTCTGTTAACACCTTCCGAGCGGATTGTGGATGTGATGGGCTGATGGGAATCACTGGTTTGGTTGTTGGCATCCGGTGCTTGCTGGTTACATTTTGCCAACAGACTTTTCATTTGAGACCTTCTGTACTACCTCTTAAGCAAGTCAGATGTCCAGCTCAGCTGTGACCTGTTTGCTGGTTTGGAAGAACTGCTCACGACGTCTGAGATTTTGGTTCTTCACGTTAATATCGTGTTGGATCCCTGGTATTCAGAATCTGTTCCACCACTGGGTTTTTCTACGTTTAATCTAAGGGTGTCTGTGTGTATAAAGGGGAACAGCACAGGCTCTTGGGCTTCTCCAAGTAGGGATCATGTATCTTTTTGAAACCCCAACTCGGGGCAAAGATCAGGTGCTTTGATTGCATTTCTTTGTTTTGAGATCAGCAGGTAGTTGTTTGTTCTCTGGTGCTCTGTGTGCCAGTCCATATGCCCAGGTAGCTTCCCTGACCTATTGCTCGTTTGTTTGCCTCCCTGCAGGACCGAGCTTGTGAAATTATAGAAGATCTAGAAGCCAACAGGATGGTCAGGAAAATGAAGAAGCGTATTTGTCTTGTGTTAGACTGTCTCTGTGCTCATGATTTCAGCGACAAGACAGCAGATCTGATCAATCTGCAGCATTATGTTATCAAAGAGAAGAGACTCAGCGAGCGCGAGACGGTGGTGATATTTTATGACGTGGTACGAGTGGTAGAAGCATTACATAAGGTGAGAGCTTTGTTTCCCACATTAGTACAATAGATGTTTGAAAACTTCCTGGTGCAGGCAGAGCAGGGTTGCAGAGGATGGGTGTTTCAGCTGTTTCCCTATAACAATGTTCTGCCTAAGAGCTCAGGCCTGGAGCTGTAAGAGAGCGCTCCCTGCCCCGCCCTACCCTGGGGGCTCTGGATGATAACCTGGTGTTTGCTGCCTGTGAAGAGGGGCGCATCAGGTGAACCACAGCGTCCTAACCTCTGGAAGGGGTGGTGAAGGGGAGAGCAGAGGCTAACCAAATGCAGGAAACACTTTGAGCTGTTTCCTCTTGAAGGAAAATAAATCTCAATGTAAGAATCGATTTCCGAGATCAGAACCTCGAGCTACAAGTTTGAGATCAATGAAATTACTGTAATGAAAATAGATTCTCACGATGTTTGACTCCTTACCCTGTGACAACGGACACCCATCCTTCCTTGGCAGAGCAGCCTTTGGGGGAATGCTCATTGTACTTGTCTTACCGGGCCTGGACACTTAAGCTTCGGGTCTCTTAGTTTCTGTCCAGTCTGTCTTTGTGTTCAAAGTAGCAAATTTCCTTGTTCTGTCCTCCTGAGCGGAACCAAAAATGAAGAGCACGAAGTACCTGGGATGCAGCCCTGGAATCTTGATCCAGGTTATTTCTGAGAGCAAAGACGATGTGATTTCAAAGGCTACTTGGTGCTTTTGTGCAAGTATTGGATTTATTCCTCTGTGACAAGTATGCTTTTGCTCATGTCATGCTATTATATATTTTACAGAAAAATATTGTGCACAGAGACTTGAAACTAGGAAACATGGTGCTAAACAAAAGGTAAGTCTACTGGAGAGCTGCTCTTCTGGCCATTATCTGATGTTCCTTCCCTGAAGCGGCTTTCTGTTAGAAACAGAATTGCAGGCAGCGGTTCTTGAGAGGAGGGTGAGGGAACTGGAAGCAGGCTGTGCAAAAATACAAACCCAGTTCAATGTTATATCTCCAGAACTGAATTGGGGCCAACCTAGATAGTTCGCTCTTCCACCGAGCTTAGTGACCTCACATCAGCACTTCTCTTTGGATTCTAACCTCCCCCTGGAAACTAAATTTTACAGTAATTCAGAACCCTGCAAGAGAAATCCTTATTTTCTATATAATTTTAGAGAAAAATAAAATGTGGCAAGTGGTTCTGTTCACATAGCTCCCTTTCCCTCCTGCTGCCAGGATTCCCAGCGCTGCGGCCAGCGCTGGACTCACAGCAGCGTTCAATCTCTGCCCCTCGCGCTGCTGTGTTTTTTGCCAGCCGTAAAATATTTACTTATCTAAACAAAAATTCTTCTGCCTGGTCTGTGTTTGTGCTGGAAATTGCTCCCCTGTTCCCACTCGCTGGTTTGGTGTGAGGCTTAGTTCATAAGGCCCCGATGGCCGGGGTGTCTGGGAGGCTGCGCCGACTCAGGAGGGACCGACCCCCTCCCTGGAGCCGAGCGAACGGCGGCCGTGGGGCAGGAGCTCAGCACGAGCGAGGCAGCTGGAGGTCCCCTGTGCTTTGCTTGGTGGCTGCTTGGAGCATTTGTGTTGTTTTGGGTTGTGTGGGTATTTCGTTGGCAGACCGGTTCCGCTTTGGATACTCCGCCGTATCCTTCGGTGTTACGTTGCTGGCTAAATATTTTGCCCTAACTTTAAGAATGAGTGGAATTCGTTGTCTTCTCAGACTGTCTGGTTTTCTGTGGAATGAATACAAAACTGGAAGGCTTTAGGTCTGTGAGCTTCCAGAGTCTGTACAAAACACGCGGGTTCACTGTGGAAGCTGCTTGCTGGTTTCTCTCCCCTAACACTGTTTGAAAACAAACAGGTCTTACCTGCAGAGGCTGAACTTCTTGGTTCCACACACACACAGCAGCTGGTGCTTTTCTGGGCCACCTCTAAGTCAGTTTAGGTCATTTCTACAGAGCTGCTTTCAAATAAATCTCTTATCTTCTGCTTGCCACTGATTCCCCTGGCTAGGAGGAGACAGACAAAGGTCATCGCTTTAAAGGATCCCCCCCAGAGCTTCCCTTCTTCTCTGGGCAAAGTGTGCACTGGAGCATCCCACTGGTAGAGCTGCACGAGGGGCCCCCATGAGCAGGAATGGGGGAGGTCTTTGTAGCTTTGTGAATACCCTTGCCAGAGTCGTTTTTTGGTATTATGTGCTATGTTTTTGCTGCTTCCTAGTGAGAGCATCGGCTTTGGTGAGGAGATTCTGTAGCCTCCACAGCAGTGAGTCATGTGAAGGGGTGGGTGAGGTGTAAGAATAGCTCACCATGGAGAGAACCAGCCACTGGGGCTGATCAGAAATGTTTGTTCTGTTCCAGCCCTGCTCGCAGAAGAGCCAGGTTTTCTCTTGTTGCGGGGACGGCCAAGGGAGCTGTGTATCCCGGCAGAGTCCTAACCAGGCACGTTCCACCCCAGGCTGATGGAGATCCCCCAGACGTTGTCCCCTGCGTGATGCTAAAGCCTCTCAAGGTTTCCAGTCGGCCAGTGCAGTAGTTGGGTGATTGCAGATAAGATCAAACTTCAGTGACTAAATAAAACCAAGCAACCCTGAACATTTTAGTGTCCTTCAGAACACTTAGTCTTTTAAATCTCTGACAAATCCTGCAGATTGTGGTTCAGCCAGGGAAGTCTCTCGGCAGTTGAAGCTAACACTTCTTAAACACAAGTCTGTCTTTCTTAATAATCAGCTCTCTGCTGCCAGCCCACACTTGGTTTTATTTCACTCGTCTGTTAGATTTGCTGGAAATATTTTTTGGTTATTTTGACTGACTTAATTCATATTCTCAGGCTCTAGTTGTGTAATACTGTTCAAGAACAGAAATCTTCTAGACAGGTTTTTTCTGTTCAGCCCTTTAAGCTGTATGTTAAAATCCACATTATCTGAGTGACACTGAAGATTAAATGTGGCAGCAATTTTGTAATGAGCTCACTTTCCCTGGTAAAATTAATTGGAGCTGGCAATACCATAGGGAAGCAGGAGTCTCTTAACAGAGAAATTGTGTGTACCTGCAGCTCTCACCTTTCCTGAAGGAGGGTTTTGGGATGTTGATTAGACTCTCTGTTCTGTGTACTTTCGTGTGAAGAATAGTCCTGTAGGTCAGGTAAAGCTGCCAGCAGGCTCCTGCTGTGGGACTGCTGGGTAACACAGAAGTGGCTACACTGACCCTGATCAAAGGTCCTGCAGCTGATCTGCTGGTGACATGTGAGCAGCCTGGGGCTGTCCTGCGGGACATTTTCCCTTGGCTTCCAGAACATGGTGTGTGGAAAAGGTGCCTTTAGGGATGGTGGTTGGGAAGCGTAGGGGAGAATCAGCAGTTAAAATAAATGTCCACTTCGTTACTACTACTACAATGGTCAGTGAGCACGAAAGTGCAGGTCCTGGTGCTGCTGCCACTGGCTCGGGTGCTCTGGGAGCCTGGCCAAGAGGTGGCCGTGGGGTGGGCAGGTTATGTGAGCGCTCTGTGCTCACAGCCACGCTTACACGTGCCCCTCAGGCTGGCTGCAGACTCTGCCCGTTGCTGTGAAAGACATTCCTTAAAAGAGAGCCTTGCAAGCCATGCTGGCAGCTGGGGAACCGTTGGAATGGAGCTGATGGTGCCGCTCCGCTCGTCTTTCCTCAGCACGTCAAGCTTCCCGAAAAGCCCCGTCGCCACACATCTCTGTTCGGGTGCCAACCTCTTCTGTTTGTCTCACACAGGATGGCCCTTGCTCACTGATACCTTCTGATTCTCCCCAGGACTCATCGAATAACCATAACGAACTTCTGTCTCGGCAAGCACCTGGTGAGTGAAGATGACCTGCTGAAAGACCAGCGAGGGAGCCCAGCCTACATCAGCCCGGACGTGCTCAGCGGTAGGAACCCCCTTCGTTCCTCGGGGTGGTTCACAGCACCCCTCTTAACGCTTCTTTCATTTTTTTGTGTTTCTGGACACTAAATGAAACCCACCTAGTTCTGTTCCCTTACATAACCTGCCTTCTGTGGGAGCCTCTTAATTAGTGTCCGGTGATGAGACTTGCTTTTTCCAACTGGGAAGCTGTGGAGGGAAGGAGCAAGTGTAGCTTTTTTTCTTAAGACTTGGTTGGACTTGAGAACTCATTAAACACTCCCCACCTCTTCCTAACCAAGGCTGACTGCAGACAAGATGTTCTGTTTCCCATGTCTGACTTGTTCCTGAGGCTTCCCTTAAGCTGCAGGTAAATTGCTCAGCCGAGAGGCGATCGGTCCAGGTCCCACCATGACATCAATTCCTTCCAGGCTGTTCACAGAGAGGAGCAGTTGCTGCAGCTGCCTCTTGCTTTCAGGAGGGGATTACTGACCCTGGGGCGGCTTCTGGGCCGACTGAGCAGAGTTACTTAGGAATAAAGGAATGATCCCAGCAGGCCAGAGCAGCAGTCTGCTCGGGCTCTGTCTTGTCTCCAGCAGCCTGGCCTGTGTCTTGTCTCCAGCAGAGGCCTTAAGCAGAAGTCTGTCGGAGAGCAGCTTTCCTTGATGTCCTCCTGCCTTTTAACGCTTTCCAGTGCATGGGGCTGTGGGAAACAGACGCAGCGCCCGTCTGCCTGGGTGCTTCAGGATGTTGCTCTTCAGTGAGCTCTGTACTGGGCTGGTTCTTGTGCTGGCAGCAGCTGAGCAGGCAGTGGCGGGTGTCCTGTTCATCAGGGCAGTGACCAAGGCTTCATTTGCGGGAGTTTTGGAGTGTTTTTTTGCTCTCATCCAGGTGAGCTTGACTAGAGTGATGAAAGTCTATCATGTTTGTTTAGGTCAGGGAAGCTTCCAGAATGCTAAAAACAGCTCTTCTGAAGATGAGAGTTAGTGGTTTATGGTATCCTGAGCTACTGGATTTCAGAAATGCCCTCAGAGGGAGATGGTCCTGAAATTTCCAGACCCAGTGGACTCCCCTCAGTAAGTCTGTTGTCGGGTTTACTGGCAGCAGCAGTCACTGGAACTGAGCTCTTCCGTCGTTGTCTGCCAGGCAGGTTTGAGGCTGCTTCCCTCCTGGGCAGGACTAAGCCAGGAAGGGAGCAGAGGCAGGCAGGGAGGTGTGCTTTTTGCAGGCCTTTCCTGTTCTGCAGGATATCCTGAGGCCCCTGTAACCAGCTAGATGATAGGAACCAACGGCTCCACTGGAGCTTGGAGCAGCTCAGGTGGCTGGTGAAGGCTGCATGGAGCTGCTCCTTCCCGCTCACCCGGGATACGACTCTGCCCTGGGCTCCAGCCCTGGTACCCTCCCTGTCTCCTGCAGCTTCTGAGGGCTCCCTTGGCAGTGGATTGTCTGCCCTCTCTGCAGGCCACGCACCGCACGGTGCAGAACAGGCTCTTTGACTTCTCCAACAGCTGAGACTGTTCAGGGCCCTGCAAGGTGCACCCTTGTCCCAGGTCTGGTCCCTGCTGCAGCAGATCCTGGCCTGAGCTCGGCCGACGTCGCCCTGGGCTCTGCTCCGACGGCTCTGCCGCCCGAGGCTGTGCTCTTCCAAGTGGCTCAGTCTGCAGCTCCCCTCCAAGCGTCGAGGTGAAAAGTTATTTGAGGACATTCCAGGCTTCACCACCACCTCCAGCCTCCGAGCATCCCTCTGTCTGTGCTGCTAACGCTCCTGCGCCAGAGGAAGCGAGAACGCCTGGAGAATTACTCATTGTTTTAGGTCTCCAGGAGAAGCTGCCTTCTGCTAAAAGACAGCTTGCGTTTTATGGCTGCTGAAATGTCACCACAGGAAAAGCTGGAGGAGGAGGGAGAGGTGCCTTTTTTTTTTGAGCATATAAAGCAAAGAATAATTAGTAGAAATAACAAATGCTGCAGCAGTGACTCACGGTGTGAGTCAGAGGAAGTCATTCCCTCAGCCCTGTGCCGCGGTGCAGCGCTGGAGTTCGGCTGGTTGACCCTCATGCGCACCGCTGTTTGCAGATTCCTTGGGTGCCCGATGGGCCTTTCGAGCGGCGGTCCCGTCGAGCAGCTCCCAGGCCGTGCCGGGGCTGCAGCTGTGGTTGGTGTGAATCTTGGGCCGCTCTTTGCCAGAGGAACACGTACCCTTCCAGGGCTTGCTTTCCTTCCTCTCCCTGCTCTGTGTTCACTGGCTCCTGAATTCCCATCTCTTTTGACCAGATTTGGTGGGTGAGGAGCTGGAGCTGAGCCGGCCCTGTATCCTTACAGCCCAGCAGCCACTGACCCCCTGGGCTGTATCCAAAATTGCATGTCCAGCAGGGCCGGGGGGGGGATCCTTCCCCTCTGCTCCCAGGGCTCTGGGGAGACCCTGCCCTGCACGGCTGGCTCCAGCTCTGGAGTCCTCATCCCAGGAGAGACAGGGAGCTGTTGGAGCGGGGCCAGAGGAGCCCCAGCAATGCTGGGAGGGCTGGAACCCTCTGCTGGGAGGCCAGGCTGGGAGAGTTGGACTTCTTCAGCCTGGAGAAGAGAAGACTCCATGGAGACCTTCTAATGGCCTTTTGGGACTTCAGGGGCCTATCAGAAAGATGGGGACAGACTTTTGAGAAGAGGCTGTTGAGACAGGACAAGGGGTGATGGTTTGAAACTAAAAGAGATAAAAGGAAGGGATTTTTGCTGCTGAGGGTGGTGAGAGCCTGGCCCAGGTTGCCCCGAGAGGTGGTCGCTGCCCCATCCCTGGAATCATTCCAGGGGAGGTTGGGCCGGATCTCTGATCAGCCTGCTCTAGTTGCAGATGTCCCTGCTCGGACGTGGGACTAGATGACCTTGAAAGGTTCCCTTCCCACCCAAACCAGTCCATGATTCTATGAAACAGGTTCTCAGTGCCTTGTGATAGGAAGCCTTGACTGTTTTGATTTATGCTTCGAAAAAAGGGTCTCATGCAGAGGTTGCTTTGGTGCCTTAACTGCTGGTGGTGGGCTCCAGAGGGGAGCGGTGTCCTAAAGCCTGTCGCTTTTGTCTCCTCGGTCTCCGCAGGACGGCCGTACCGAGGGAAACCCAGCGACATGTGGGCGCTGGGTGTGGTGCTCTTCACCATGCTCTATGGCCAGTTCCCCTTCTACGACAGCATACCTCAGGAGCTCTTCCGAAAAATCAAGGCTGCCGAGTACACCATCCCCGAGTGAGTACAGCCTGCCCCAGGAGGCCCTTCTCTCAGTGCCTGTGCGGGTGGTGCTCTGGCCTTACTGGGACAGCTGGAGCTGGAGGGGCTTCACTCAAAGCTCCTGAGGGTCACATCAGCAGTGGGAGCAAAAGCTGGATGCAGTAGACGCCCAGGAAGCGGTAGCAGAGCTGGGACATCTTGTGTGGAGGTGAGAGGGGCGCCCACGCTGCAGGGACAGGGAACCAACCTCCCGGTTCATTCTGGGCTCTCCCGCTCAGAGCACTGGTGGCTCCTCCAGTTCCTGATCCGCGCTCCCAGCGCGTCCATCCTGCTCCTGCCTGGCACCGGCTCACCGCCCGTTCTCTCTCTCCCAGGGATGGACGGGTCTCGGAAAACACTGTGTGCTTGATCCGGAAACTGCTGGTCCTGGATCCGCAGCAGCGCCTGACGGCATCGGAAGTGCTGGATTCCCTCAGCTCCATCATCGCCTCGTGGTGCGTTAGCGTCTCTGCCGCAGGGGCGTTGTTCCAGCTGTGGGCAGCAGACCGCTGCCGAGCACACCGGGGCAGGCTCCGAGAGCTGCAGCGAAGTCTTGAAATCCCGCGTCTCGGCCACCGGTGTCGCGGCCGGGAGGTGGCCTTGGCAGACCCGTCCTCGTGACCGAGGCTGAGGTCTGTGAAGCGGTGACAGCCAGTGCTGGGGTGCAGGAGGCCTTGGCTGTGCCTGCCCCGTGCTCCCCAGGGATGATTTTAAGGGCGGTCTGATGGTCAGGAGTGTCTCACGTGTACAGACAGATGCAGACGCTTCTGCAAGCTGGTAACTAGCGCCACGCGGTCCATTAAGTAAACTCGGGCCTGAGATTTCCAGAGGGGAAGAGCAGGAGATGCCATTATGGGTGGGACCACTACACCTGTGGGGTGGGGATGCCTCTCAAGGGTAACTCTGACTCCAGGCCTGGCCTGAACCAAGCTGGGGGAGATTCCAGTAGCACTCTCCAGCAGAACTGGATCCCGGCAGTGTCCGCTCGCTGCAGCCCTCCCTTGTCAGCCCTGCTTCTGTACGCAGCGTCAGGGCGCCCGGGCGAAGTCCTTGGGCTGCAGTGATGTCTGTGAGTTTTGGAGCTGTGGCTGTTTTCTCTCCTACCGAGGCGAGAGTTCCACAGCCTGTTTAAAAAACAACAATTTAAAAATGAAGCAGCTCTGGGATTATAACGTGATTTCATTACCAGGGCAGCTGCATTTGAAGTAGCAGCGGTAGCTGGTGTGGCACCCAGCCAGCACCGTGCCGTGCCTCACGTGGGGGCCCAGCCGTGGCCAGGGTGGGTGAGCCGGGGCCGTGCTCCAGGTCCCTGACGCTGTGCTCTCTCCCCAGGCAATCCATGTCCTCGCTGAGTGGCCCTCTGCAAGTGGTGCCAGACATCGATGACCAAGTGGCTAACCCTGAAAACCCCCAGGAAGTAGGTTTTCCTCACTTTCCTTTCCACGGAACTGCTTTTCCGTGCCCCTGCGCCAAGTCTGTCTGCAATGGAAAGAGCTGGGAGCTTCCCCTGGCCCCCACGCTGGGAGGGGAGGGCGTCGAGGACCCGGCTGTGGCCGCCGCTCCGTGAAGCGGCCGAGTCCATCTCCGTTATGC
The DNA here is from genome assembly GCA_013396935.1 of Baryphthengus martii. NCBI lineage: Eukaryota > Metazoa > Chordata > Aves > Coraciiformes > Momotidae > Baryphthengus > Baryphthengus martii. Next base: position 274,508 of record VWZK01005654.1, on the reverse strand, counting down.
GCAGCGGAAGGAAAGGCTCATGTTGCTGGGGCCCGGAGTCACATCCAGCTGGAAGTGAGCTCACTGGCCTCGGGGCTGGCTGAGGGCAGCTCACCCCTTCGAGCAGCCCTGGCTGCCTCGCTCGCAGCTGGGCTGGCTGGGAGGAGGTGGCGGTGCTGGCTGGGGCTCCCCGGTGAGTTTGCGAAGGGAGCAAACATCCTGTTTTCTTGCCAGCGCTTTTTGTGTTGAGAGTGACGGCCGCTGACCTCAGAGCCGGCGGTGCCGCAGTCGGTCTTGCCGTCAGAAATTCCTCCGCAGGGCTCGTGGGGTGGGAGGGCTGGGCTCAGGCAGCTGCAGCCCTTGAGTATCTGGTGGGAGCAGGGTGAGCTGTGTCAGGACAGAGCCGCTGAGGCTTCCAGACCTCTGTTCCTGGTGGCACGGGTGAGCCCTGCCTGTAGGTCTGGCGGCAGCTCCAGCTTTGGCCTTAAGACTCCCTTATGGTGTGGTACCTCAGGTGGGACCGCCGGAGCGGAGCTGCGGGACCGCTGCCCGTTGCTGTGGCTCTGACGGTGGTTCTCCGGCAGGTGAAGGTGACGGAGGAGTGCTCACAGTACGAGTTCGAGAACTACATGAGGCAGCAGCTGCTCTTGGCTGAGGAGAAGAACACCCTGCATGAGGCCAAGAGCTTCCTCCAGAAGCGGCAGTTCGGGAACATCCCCCCCGTGCGACGCCTGGGCCACGACGCCCAGCCCATGAACCCTTTGGACGCAGCGATCCTGGCCCAGAGGTACCTTCGGAAGTAGCTCCTCACGCGTCCGAGAGCACAAGCGCCACCCTGCAGTCTGCCTTTCACGTCACCTACTACAGCTCAACAGCAATACCGGTGTCCCCGCCACGGAGAGTAATGTAGCAGTTCTTCTGAGCTCTCCAGGGACGCTCACACTCGCTCTGGAGGGAGAAGACTTTTGAAAAAAGCTGGTTTTGGAAGCAGCAACCTCTTGGCATCTTCTGGAATCTGTTTTGTTTTTTTTAAATCGAAGCCTAGATGACTAATCTGCTTTTAATCATGACTGTGTAATCTACCTCTCTTGTCTTTTTAACCGTGCTGTTCTCTGGATCGAGCAAAGCCTGTGGGCAAGGAGAAGACTTCCGAGGGTGAAGCTGGTTGGCTGGCCGTGCAGCGCCGAGAGTCAACTGGTTGCGTTCGCTCTGTATGGTTTGAATAAGCTTAGATTTATTGGGGTTTCTCGAACGGAAGAATTTCTGGAAACCTCCCCCTTCCCTTCACCTGCATCGATTCTTTTCCTGTCCTTAACCTGCCACCTGCTCGGGCTGCGTTGTCCAGCCCTCGGTGGCCCTGTGTGGGCTGTGGCGCAGCGGGGCCGTCGTCAGCGGCACCAACAGTCGCCCCGGTGACCAGGGGGTGACCGGAGGCTGCCCGGAGAGCCAGCCCTTGCCTCAGGCGCCAGTCGTCCCTGCACGGAGCGGCTCTTGGCGGCAGCTCAGAGGATTTGTGGGACTGGGCCCCGCGTGCCCTTTGCCCTCTTTCCCCATGTCTCACTGATTCTTTTAGTTTGGTAAGGATATATGATTTAATCTTATTTTTCAGTAGCTTTATCTAAGGTGCAGTTAAAGTTGCATTAATTCTGGTTTAGCATTTTCACACACTTCAGTTGTGGTACAGATATAATATATGAGTTACAATGTGAAAAAAGCTTCCCAAAATAATCTGCCTAGTGTTAGGAAGGGGCTGGCTGAAGTCTCTGCTGTATTTGTGCCCCAGCTTATCTTGCCATCCCAGCCTTGCCACCCGCTCCGGGGCTGCCTTTGCCTCCCCGTGCGGTGCTGAGGCGGGAGAAGGATGTCCCAGTTTGTCACCTGATGCCACTGGAGGCGCGTCTGCCTGTGCTGAGAACAGGAGTGATTGTTTCTGAGCCTTTTTATGAACTGGATGCCTGTCTTGCCAGATGAACTGTTCTCACACAGACCTCCTGGGCCTGCCGGTGCCCCAGCTGGGGCTCTCCCGCTGCCTCCTTCCCCTACTCCCTCCTGCTCCAGCCTCACCCTCGGGCTGGGAACTGGGGGAGCAGAGCTGGGAAAAGCTGCTGTGGCCTCGGCTGTGGGGGCTGGTCCTGCTTTTTGGGGCCAGCTCTGTCACCCCAGTGAGCGTGGGCAGGGGGTGAGGAGCGCAGCCCTTTGTAGCGTGTTGTTGCCTTCTCTTGCCCCGGGCTGGGCCAGGGAGCTGTGTCCAGCCTGGGCCGCCCTGTAGATGTCTGTCTGTGGGGACATCGGGTCGACCTGAAGCTCCTGGGCAGCGTCGGGCATTACATCCTGCCTGCCAGCTCAGCCAAGCAGCTTGCCAGCGGGCAGGCAGGAATTCTGAACACTACTACAGACTAGAAGAGGATCCCAGCATGGTGGGGACTGGGAGGGACCTCTGGAGCTCCTCTGGTGCCACCCCCCTGCTCCAGCAGGGTCACCCAGAGCAGGGGGGCCAGCAGCACAGTGTCCAGGTGGCTTTGGAATCTCTCCAGAGAAGGAGACTCCCCAAGCTCTCTGGGCAGCCTGGGCCGGGCTCCAACACCCTCCCAGCAATTTTTCACCTCCTGATCAGATGGAACCTCCTGGGTTCCAGTTGGGGCCCAGTGCCCCTTGTCCTGTCATTGGGCACCACTGAAAAGTTTGGCCCTATCCTCTTGACCCCCACCCTTTAGATATTTATGAACAGTGAGATCCCCTCTCCCAGGCTTCTCTTCTCCAGGCTGAACAGACCCAGGTTTGGTTTTTGTTGGGTTTTTTTTTTCAATTCTTTATTTATGAGTTCTCTGCAGAACTGACTGTGCAACTGACAAACGCTTTCCAAAAACAGGCCCTTGGTGATGCCGCCTGGGAAGCGGTTGGTAAAAGATGCCTTTTTCTGGCCAAGGAACAACAAGAAGCTGCATTTCGCACGCTTCTCATTTATCCTTTCTGCAGGGCCGGCTTTCCTTAGGAAGAGTCCAAGGGAAGCGGCCGCATGAAAGAGTAAAATTAGAGCCTTCATCTTGAAGGGCCAAAGCTGGGGCTGTGTCAGATTTATCCAACCGCATGACCTTCCAGCACCTCAAGCCCTTCCCCTCTCAGGTGCCCGGTGTCAGCTCTTGGCTTTGCAGCCTCTGCGCTCTCCGGGCTTCCCGGGTTCGGGAGGAGGAAGTGGAAGGGTGGATGATTCTGGTGTGGGCTCATCCTCCTTGGATGCAGCCAGTGCTGGGTGGGGGGCTGTTCCCGTCCGCACCAGTCAGTTCCTCACTCTTGTTGGGCATTTCAAACGCGCATCTCGCTTTGAGTCCCCTGACTCCTCCGGCTTCGCTTCTTCCCCCGCTGCCTCCCCATCCAAAAAAGGGGCTGGTACAAAAAGGGTTTGTACCATAAACGTGTGTTTGGTTGTCTCCTTTGGGACAGTTGCCCCCACCCCCCTAGCTGAGCCAGTAGCCTCAAGTCTTAGCCTTATTTATTGTAAAGATGGTTGGTCTGTCCCGGCACGCCCCGGCCTGTGCCCATCGCCCACGGTGCCACCAGCAGCAGAGCAGGGACCCACGGCCCCTGATGCCAGCTGGGCTCTGCTCTCTCCATCTGGTTTTCTCCTGTCTCACTCCCACCTCTTTATTTTATTTTTTTTTCCCAAAGTTAAAGCAATACTCTGGGGACTGTGGGAGGCTGTATCACACCCAGGACCCTGCGCACCGCTGGGCGCCGGGAAATCCCGCTTGTGTTGTTGCAAACTGGAAGGGGGTGGATGCAGGGCGGGCAGGAGCAGCCGGGGGGTGCGGGCAGAGGGGGCGCGCTGCGGGAAAGAGCCTGTTGTAAGAAGAGAAAAAAGGAAAAAAAAAAAAAAGAGGATAAAAGTTTGTATAAAGACATTATTTTTGTACTACATCAAAACTACTCCTGCATGTCGGCAATAAAACTTCATACCGAGAGCCCGGCCCAGCGACCCGGTGGGGAAGGGTATGGGGATGGGGGGAGTGCAGGGAGGGGACCGGGGGGCTTGGGGGGCTCCTGTGCTTGGGAGGACCCGTGGAAGGCAGAGCGGGGCTGGGCCAACGGCAGAGGGGACGTGAGCGGGACTCCCCAGCCCCATCCTGCCCCCGACCACCGGGGGGGTCCCAGCACCCCTGGTCAGGCCCTGCCCGTGGCTGGGCCCCTCCCTCCTGGTCCAGCCCAGAGTGGGCCCCTGGGGACAAATGTTGGGCACGGTGCACATCCTGGGGAGTCCAGCCCCAAACGCCAGCAGAGCCCCCTCCCACGCTCACTGTGACGAGACCGGGGCACTGCCCTGCTCTGGCCCACAGGGACCCTCTGGGGACAGCCAGGACCAGGACAGGACCCTGCCCATTCCCACACCTCCCCGGGGCTGGGGGCTGCCCCAAGAGCCTCTCCACACCCATCCCGGTGCCCTGTGGTGCAGCACATGGAGGCTTCATCCAGGTGAGGCCGGGCACCGCCTGTGTGCCCCGGGTGCTCACACGTGGAGGCTTCGTTCAGCCGAGGCTGGGCGCCGCCCGGGGCGCTCGACCGGGCTCCAGCACCACCGGCCCAGCATGGAGCTGGGGAGGGCCAGGCCCGATCCTGCCGGACGGTCGCTGGCCATGGCCGGGATGGGNCGCGCCCTGCTCGGCGTCGTGCCGGGGCTGCCATTGGCTCTGGCGGGAGCGTTGACCGCCAGCCGCCTCCAAACTATTTCCTGTTGCTGCAGCGTTAATGCTGAACAGACCGTTCTCTCTCTTCCCTCTCTCCAGCCCAAGTGGAGTGGGCTCCGCCGCCACTCGCCTTCCCACCCTGCGCCGGAGCCACTCGCAACCCCAGTGAGTACCAGTCCCCGGGCACCAGCGCGGGGCTCAGGGCCGTAGGGGACCGCGGGGCGGATGGGCACCCCAAGGAGCCCCATAGCCATCCGGCCCTGATGGCTGCAGCTGGGTGTCAGGGGTCTGCCCTGTCCCCTCTTTGAGTCTCTGGCATCATTCCCAGGGACTCAAGGACCAGTGGCTGGGGTCACAGGGTTTGGTGGCACAGGGTGCTGGGGACACTGAGCTCAGGGCTGGGGGATGCAGCGGTTGAGGTTGCAGAGCTGGGGGTCTTGGGGCCACAGAGCTTAGTGCCTGGGGATTCANGGGGGGGGGGGGGGGGGGGGGGGGGGGGGCCTGTCCCCGCAGGCCCATCCGTACCCTGGGGTGATCCCGCTCAGTGTCCCCGGGGCCCAGGTCAGTGCCAGCTCTGATGGCGAGGAGAACCCACTGGTCACCGGGCTCTCAGCACCCGCTCCCCCCATCTGTCCCCAGGCTCACTGACACCCTGTGCCCGCTACCGCCTTGGACCCCACCCTGCCATGGCCCACGGGCTGTGGGTGCCCAGCTGAGGGTACTGCGCACCCCTGGGGCCAGCCCTACGGTGCCCTCCTCAGCAGCCCTGTCACCGGCAGGGATCCTTGGTGTCCCATGGGGGGCTCTGCCCTTCCAGCCCCACAGCGGGGCCCTGAGCTCCCAATCGACCCCTCGCCGGGGCTGCTGGGTGGGGCTGCTCCATGGGGAGGGCACCGGGACCCACCTGGGGCTGCCATGGGCCGTGTTTCCGGGTGTCCCGCGGTGAGTGGCTGCCCAGCCCTGGGCCATGTAGCGGCCCCAAGCACTGGACGGTCCGGGGATGGTTCTGCTGATGTGTCACATTTTCTGCATTTCTTTCCTCGTTCCTCTCTCCGTGGAGCTGTTTCTGGGAAAAGAGCTCGTCCGCTGCCAGGGCTGGGAACTCGATCACCGCCCACCCTGCCCCACGCTCTGCCCCACGCCGTGGGGGCCACAGCCCCCCACACCTGAGGGCTCCTGGCCCCTCACCAGCATCGTGGGGGCTGCCAGGGCTGGTGCTCGGCCTCCTGGGGCCAGGGGAGGCCCCGGGCAGCAGGAGGTGGGTGCTGAGCCCTGCACCCTGTGCCCACGCAGTGTCCTGCACCCAGGGCAGGCTCCCGTGGCGCTGTGGCCGGCCCCACGGCGCGGCCACAGGCAGCTTTGCCTCTTGCAGAGGGGGCCAGTGCTTGTCCTTCAGCCGTCCCCCTCCAGGGTAGTAGCAGAAGCTGCCGGGGTGTGGGAACAGCCCCAGGGTGCAGGATCAGCTCCACTCTGTGGGATCAGCTCCTGCCTGCTCTCCTGGTGGCCTTTGCACCGTGGCCCGGTCCTTGTCCCTGCGGCAAACAGACAAGGCTGGAGTTGGACTGGGAGTAGCATGGGGGACGCTGCTGCAGAGGGACTATGGGGAGCACATGTGTGTCTGTGCCCAGGCAGCACCAGCTCCTGGCACCAAGCTCAGCTCCACAGCTGCGACAGGGGATAGAAAGCTCGGCTCCGTGACCCACTCCATGTCCTGGAGGCTCTGTATTCTGGTCCCGCAGGAGGGACGGCGGGAGCAGGATGGCTCTGGTTCAGCACCTTTGGAGACTGAGGACGAGACTCTGTCCCAGTCAGTGCTCAGCAGGGAGCCCCTGGGACATGGTCGCATCCAGACATGGCCCCAAAAGGGACAGGGAGACTCCAGAGGGCTCCTCGCTCAGTCCCTGTGTCCCGCAGATGCAGAGCGCGTGCCACCCCTGGAGACGCTGAGCAGGGGCGCAGGATGGAGAGCCGCAGGCGGGACATGGAGCTGCTGAGCAACAGCATGGCCGCCTATGCACATATCCGAGGTGAGCTGGCCCCCACGGGGACTTGGGGGTCACCGTGGACCCCCTCATCGGGCACGGGCCAGTCCCTCATACCCTCTGCTTTCCCCACAGCCAACCCCGAGAGCTTCGGGCTCTATTTTGTGCTGGGCGTCTGTTTCGGGCTGGTGCTGACCCTGTGCCTGCTGGTGCTGCGCCTCTCCTGCCGGCCCCTCGCACGGCCCCCGGCCCGCCCACGGGACCTCAGCGAGGACGAGGACGACGACGAGGAGGAGGAAGAGGAAGAGGAGGACACCGTCGACCACGCGGCATCCGAGTCGCTGCTGCCGGTGACCGAGATCCCACTGGAGAGCCACGGCCCCGGGGACGGGGCACTGGCCGTCAACGTCTTCGCCTCGGCGGAGGAGCTGGAGCGGGCGCAGCGGCTGGAGGAGCGCGAGCGCATCATCCGCGAGATCTGGCGCAACGGGCAGCCAGACATCCTGGGCACCGGCACCCTGGGCCGTGTCCACTACTACTGAGCCCCAGCAGCGCCTGGCACCGTGCCCAGCTCCCTCTGATAGCTTAGCCAACACGATGCCACCCTTGGGAGCTGCCCAGGACCCACTTTGGAGACAGACGAACATGGGGGTGCTCGGTGCCACACGTTGCAGGAGCTGCCCCGGAGCATCTTTGCGCCATCTCCAGCTAGACCCCGGTGCCATGGCCCCCGCCAGGGCCAGACTGTCACCCACCGCTGCGGGACACTATGCACTTTGAGCCATTGGTACGACTGTTGGCACCAGCCCAGCAACTCCAGGACCCTATGGGACGAGGACGAGGTCAAGGACAGGGCAGCCCTTGCCGGGCCCCGTTGACGTGGCGCTGGCCCCAGACGGACCCCGTCGCCGTGGGTCCTGCGCGTCCGCGTGAGCTGCGGGGCCCTGCCCCTAAACATGGTGCTGTTCACCCTGCCCAGGTCTGGCGTGGTGGGCTCCGGGGTGTCTGCGGCAGCAGCAACCAGCACAAGTGGTGATGGGGGGGTCCGACCTCAACCTCCTTCCCAGGCCTGTTCCGTTCCAGGCCAGTTCCTTCCCAGGCCAGTTCCTTCCCATCGGCCCCACTAAAATTAGCCAGGTCCTTTCCGGCACTGCCTGGCCCTGACCCAGCACCCTCCCCGTGGGGCTGGGGCGGATGCTTCCTGCTGGGCTCTGGGGTGGTGGGTACTCCCCAGGGACACCGGCTGCTCCCCGCAGGGCTGGGCTGCATCCTGCCCACTGCACTGGCCCTGCTGCCCCCAACCCAGTCCCCTCCTCTGCAGCTTTATAAAAATAGCTCCTTCCCAGGCCCGTCCCCGACACCGCCAGCGCCAGCAGGCTCCAGATGTTTTCCAGATGTTCTCCCAGACCCACACTGGTGGCTGGAGGCCAGGATGTGCTGGGGTTGGGCTGGGAAACAGTGTGGGGGCTGGAGAAGGACGAGGAGGAGGAAAAGGACAAGGAGGAGGACAAGGAATAGAGAAGGACGAGGATAAGGATGATGATGAGGAGGAGCAGGATGAGGAGGGGTGCCTGGCACTGCATCCCAACCCAGGATGAGGTGCAGGGAATGGTGAGGGGCATTCAGCTCCCCCAGGACTGACTGGCATGGTCAGCAGCCCTGCCCGTCACTGCTGGAATGTCCACACCCAGCATCTGGGGCTGAGCACCTCAGGGTCCTGCCCTGCAGAGAGCCTGACCTGGTGGGAGCCTCCCGTGCCAGGGTAGGACCCTCCTCATGCCATGAGGGTACCCCCTGTGCCATGGAAAGACCCTCTGCGCCCAGAAGGACCCCCTGTGCCATGGATGGGACCCTCCTGCGCCCGGCAGGACCAGCCCAGCCCTGCCCACCTCTCTGCCACACGCACACAGCCCAGCAGTGCTCTGGACCCCAAATCCTTTATTTTAACCCTTATCTCCAGGTCAAGGGGCCAGCTCACGGCATCAGGGCCATGCCGCAGAAACCAGTGCACGGGTGCAGGGGCTGTTGGTGCCCAGTCGGTGCAGAACTGGGCTGAGGGGCACATGGCACAGCACCGGCCCAGCGCCCACAGCACCGTGTGCCGCCTGCCCTCCCCGTGGCGCAGAGGGGCGGGCACCGCAGCCCCCGGCCCTGCTCCCCGCTAACAGGGCAGCGCCTTCCTCATCCGCTCGATCTCGGCCTGTGGGGAGAGGCTGTGAGGGTTGGGGGGCAGTGGGGCCCCCCAGCCCCACAGGGCAGCCCCTCACCAGGGACTCACCTGCAGCACCTGGCGCTTGGTCCGCTCCTGGTACAGCTCCAGCCTCATGTCCTCCAGGTCCCGCCTGCAAAGCGGCAGAGTCGGCTCAGCTGGGGCCAGACCCCACGGGGAGCGGCCAGGGGCCGCTGGAGACGCCCTGACGCCCCCGTCCCCACTCACAGGTGCTGGACTCGCATCAGATCCACGAGGATGTGCAGGGTCCGGACCTCGGCTTTCAAGTCTTCGAGGGCCAGACGATCTTCCGGCTGCGGCACCACTGGCCCCTCCGTGCCCCATGGCGAGCCGGGCGCCTGCCCCGCACCAGGGAGAGGGGCACAGAGCCCAGGGTGGGGCTGCTCCTCCCTGCAGGGACCCCCAGCGCTCCCCGGGGTGAGGCTGGGCGGCCGCTGGCCTGGGACCCGTGGGCGTGTGGCTGTGGGGTGGCTCAGCTTGTCCGTGGTGACCGGCACCGCACTGAAGCCGTCAGCATCTGCCAGAGATCATCAGTGCCCGGTGCTGGCACAGAGCATGGCCCTGCTGGAGTTATGGTGCCCAGTGCTGGCACTCCGCACCTACCTGAGTCGCTGGCTCTGCCTCGCTCCACCTCGGCTGGGGCACAGGGCTGGGGGCCGCCGAGCCTGGGGACGGCAGAGGCGGTGAAGTGGTTCCCATGGGCTCTGCTCAGCTCTCCCGTGGGACAAACACCAGCCCCATGCCAGGGACCGAGTCTGGCCATCGGCATTGCCCTGGCGCTGGGGCACCGTGGTGGCCCCAGACGCCCCGGCACAGCCACATGTGCCTTCTTACTTGCTTGGCAGCGTGGGGGCCGGTTTGGCCTTGGCAGGGACGGGAGGAGCAGGAGCCATCCTCTTGCTGGGAGGGAGCTTGGCCGGCTCCATCCTCACCAGTGCCGGGAGCTCTGGGGAGAGGAGGCAGAGCCGAGGCTGTGACCAGCACCACTAGCACGACAGCACCACACGGCACAGTCGGGTGAGAGTGGGGCAGGAAACACTTCCTGCCGGGGAGCCACGGCCACCACCACGTCCTGGCATCAGGGACCTGCTCCAGGCATGGGGAGTCCTGTCGCAGCCACATCTCCATCCCCATCTCTCCATCCCCATCCCTGTCTCCATCCCCATCCCCGCCTCCATCCCCATCCCCATCCCTCCCTCCTCTCCAGCCCAGGACTCACCCGGGTGCTCCCTCTCCTCTCCCACCTTGTCCTTCACTGTCTTACAGGCTGCTGGAATCAAAGAGGCTCATCAGGCGCTGGGGGAAGGATCCTCCCTTTGGCCCCTCTCCCAGGGACCCTTCAGCTGGGTGGGACGATCCCCCTGCCCTGCCAGGACATGATCTCCAGGGGCCACCTCATCCCTGACCCCCATTGTCCCCACGCGCTGCTCCTGACAGGAGGCCTTGGCCTAGAGCCGCGGTGGGGGTTCTGGGGGTGCTGGGAGGAGGCACCCACAGGCAGACCTGCGGGAAATGTCACCCTACAGCTCATAGTTCCCGCCAGCACCATCTCCCACTTTTGCCGTGGCCGACGGTGATGCTGTGGGACCCATCCAGCCCCACGGCATCTCTGCCCCGCTGCCCCCAGCACCATGTGCCCAGGGCCCCGTCCGATGGTTCGGGGGCAGCCGCCCCTCCTGCCAGCCCGGCACCCAAACCCTTCATCCAGCCCTGCACCCAAATCCTGCACCCAGCCCCGCGCCCAGCCCCGCTGCGGTCGCCTCTTCCTCTGCGCGCGGCAGAGCAGGCGACTGCAAAGCTCCCCCGGATCAGCGGCACCGCGCGGGCAGGATGCTGAGCCTGTCCTGCCACCGTCTGCAGCACAGCAACGTCCCTCTGCCACTGAGCACTGGGGTCCCGCCAGGATGAGCCCTCCCCAGCAGAGTGGGATATGGGGCACCAGGCCACAGGCGTGTGCCCATGGACCGCCCTGTCCCTGTGGTGGGCCACAGGGATCCCATGGAAGACCAGCAGCCCTGGTGTCACCTCGTCCTTGCCACCATCGGCACGGCCTCGCCGTGGCGGTCTCGCCATGGCAGCACCAGAAATGCCCATGAGTTTTACCCACCCAAAGAGGCAGCCATGACCACAAGGGCTGTTGGGATGAGGACGGGGACGAGGGCTTCCTGCCTCAGGGGTGCAGGCACTTGCTCTCCAGGCCCCAGGGATCCATCACTCCCAGCAACACGGGGTTGGTCGTGCCCAAAGCTGCCCAGTGTCCCACCAGCCTCTGCTCTTTCTTGCAGCTCTCCCAGTTCCCAGGGCACCATCACATCCTGGGAGCAGCGCAGCCCCTGCAGGTGCTGCAGCCAGGATGGTCCCAGGCACAGGACCCCCCAGAGCCGTGGTCGCTCCATCCTACCTGCCGACATGGGGCTGCCCACAAGGCCGCGCCGAGCGGTGTTGTGCCAGGCTCCCCCGGCCCCACACCACGCACGTGACGCCGGAGGAAATCGGCTCCGTGCTGGGAAGGAAGTCGAAGCAGAGAGCACCTCGGTGCTGGTCCACGTCGCATCCCCGCGCCCCATGGGGCTCCTCCTGCCTCCCGGCACGGCCGGTTCCCCAGCTGCCCCAACCCACCTCGCCCCCGGCCGTGGGGCCGCCCGCCTGGCCTGGCGGGACACCGAGGCCCCCGGGGCCGGGCAGTCGCCACAACCGGACTCACCGGACTCTGCATCCCGGGATGGCGCTGCCGGCCTCAGCTGCGGGAGAGCGGGGTTGGGTGAGGATGCAGGCACCGCTGGCGTGGCTCAGCCCCACAAGTGCCAGACTTTGGCCTCAGGGAGCTCCCCAAAGTGCAGGGTCCAGCTGCTCACCGTAGGCGCCGGCGTCGGCAGGAGCTCCACGAAGTTGTTGGGGAAGAGCCCTCTCTGGTGTCCGCGCTGCCCGGCCCACCAGCCCTCAACCTCTGTGTGCTGTGGGCAGGGCAGGCGTCAGCGCCAGGGACCAGCCTGGGGGTTGCCCCCGTCCCCCCATCCCCTCACCTTGCTGAGGACCCGGACGACATCTCCCTGCCTCAGCGGCAGCTCATCCGGCAGCTCCGGGCTGTAGTCGAACAGGGCCCGGCAGAGCTGCGGCTGCTGGTCTGTGGGAAGGGCAGGATGGGGCTCATAGGATCGCCAGATCCCACCAGTACCCTAAATGAACCCCCAGGAGACAACCTTTGGTCCATGGCATGGGGCGACTCACCCGCCTCTGGTGGCAGGACAGGTGCTGGGCACAGCTCCACCTGTGGGAGAGGAGACCCCGCTGAAGCATGACGGTCCCAGCTGCCAGCCAGGGACCAGCCCAGGCAGCACCTCCCAGCTTGCAGAGCCCCATGTCCCCTGAGCCCCAACCTGCCCCCAGCACGGACCCCACACTCACCTTCTCCTCTGGCACCGGGAAGGGCTTGGGCATCTCCTGGGCATCTGCTCCGGTGCCGTCTCAGCCTGACCGGGTGCCTGCGGGATCGAGGAGGGGGTTCTCTGCCTCAGTTGAGCTCCCAGCACGGGTGGGAATCACGGTCCTGGGGCCTGGTCGAGTCCAGCACCAGTGTCGAGCTCTTGGCACTGCCCGCACGGCACGTTCCTACCGGAGCTGCACGTGCAGGTGGTGGCCGAAACTGGCACGTTGGGCACGGCTGCAGAGCCGGCACCGGCTGCCAACCTAGCGAGCGAAGCACTGAGGCCAGAGTCACCCCCGGCTCTATGACCACACTCGAAGTCACCCAGGTCTGGCTGCGCCTCTGTCGCCCTGGGGTGTGTGGGGAAGTGAAACCCAAACCGCAGAGGGGCCAAAACCCACAAACCTCGAGTGCACGGCGCTGGGGCGGACGTGCCACTGGAGTCCCCTCTGCAGAGCGGCAGCCAGAAGGGTCCCGGCTGCTCCCGGCCAGCGCCCCGTCCGAGCTGACGTCGAGATTCCCTCAGACCAAAGGCATTTGATGCAGTGATTCTGACCCACGGAGGTGGAGGTTCCCCTTGGGTTTGGTCCTTCAGGCTGAGGAGCCAGAAAGTGGAAATGGCCTCAAGTTGCACCAGGGGAGGTTTAGGTTGGACATTAGTAAAAGTTATTTTCTGGAAAGAGTTGCCCAGGCCTGGCCCAGGCTGCCCAGGGCAGAGGTGGAGTCCCCATCCCTGGAGAGGTTTCAAAGCCGTGGAGATGTGGTGCCGAGGGACAGGGGTCAGTGGTGCCCTGGCAGTGCCGAGGCAATGCTGGGACTTGGTGACCTTAAAGGTCTTTTCCAATAAAAACATTTATTCCGTTATTCTAACAGTGGGTGCCCTTTGTCTCGATTTGGCTCACGGGCTCAAAATGAAGCATGAAGGGAAATGCCAACCGTTAACCCACACGAGTGTCCCAACCGCTGTGAGCCAACAGCATTGACCAACCCCGGCCAGGACCACTTCCCTGGGGTGCTGGGGACACCTCAACTCACCCCAAAGGCTGCACCCTCCAGGTCCGACAGCCAGGGGCAGTCTCCCTTCGAGGCAGCAGCAGCAATGGAGAAATGTCCGCTGCCCGGGCCCAGCAGGGGTTCAGTTGCGGAGCAGAGACGGAGCAGGTTTGGCCACGGGGGTTTGGTTCTGGCCTCACCTCCACAACTCAGCGTCTGGCGACAGGAGCCCCCAACTCAGGACACGAAACGAAGCAGAGTTACACCTACTACTTATTTTATTGTATTTTATTTGCATAAACAAACTTCAGGGCTTTGCTAAACAGGAACTGTTCAAGTCAAAACAAACCAAACTCTAAGTCGGTGTGTGCAGGGGAAGAGCTGGGCGACCCCGGGGGGCAGGGCAGGGCAGGGCAGGGCGGACGGAGCGGAGGGGGAGCGGGGGCTGAAGGGCTCGTGCCTCCGAAGGGCAGGGGACAGGCCCCTCCTGCCGAGAGCGCCCCGCAAACTGTTGCAGAATCCTTTAGAGTAGAAGGTAAAAAGAAATACACCGCCAGGGCCATCCTCAGCCGGCACGGGACGGCGGGGGGGCTGACGGTCATTTATAAAAAGATTAATAAAAAATATTGAAAAAGTCTCATCTCCTTTTATATTTTTAAGCTAGAAGAATTCTGAGGTTTCTTAGAAAACTATGTGACCTTGGAAAGAGCGTCAGGTTCACAACCGGCTGCAGAGGACACACAAAGGCCTACAAGCAGTTTGGGGCTCCAGCACACACCGGGCCTAACGGTGCACACAAACAGGGGCCAGGAGGACGGGGGAGGTTGTTGGCCGCTTTTTTTTTGTCTATTTGCCTTTTTTTGTGTTTTTTTTGTTTTTTTTCTTGTTTTTTTTTAAACCATGCTAATTCTGTTAACTTTCAACATAAAAGGAAAACAATTGTTTTTAAAAGGCCCTAAACTCAACTGTTACATTTAAAAAAAAAAAAAAGGGTTGTTTTTTGTTTTGTTTTTTTTTTTTACAAAAAAAATCATAGGAGTTTGGTCCCAACGAGTTAACATTTAGATGTTTATTCACATGCTTCATTGTTTTCTTATTTATAAGAACCAAAAATAGTTTCCAAAATGATGATTGAATGGATGTTACTACATACGGAAAGGCCTAGAATAAGTAGAGTATGAATTTAAAAAACTGAATACACAAGAGGGGAGGAAAAAAATTTGAACCAGCGAGTTAATCCCGACCTTGGCTATGTCAAATTATAAAAGAGAAACAAAAAGTGTCAAGACTACTGGGTTAAGATGGGCACAAACCAAAATCCACGGTGTCTTCAAAGCCTGTTACCAAAAAAAATAACCGACCGTTCAACAAGGTCACGGATGAGAGGAAATCGAGGACCTCACCCAGTCCCTGACCTGATCCAGTCCAGAGGGTAAGTCTTTGGGAAGATGAACTCCACGCGTGGATCCAAGCAGCGATGACGTCCCAGTCCTAGTCCACGCTGAGGGAGCTCTGGAAATGCGGTTGACTTCGGGACCGTTTTGAGAGCTCCTGGCGGGGCTCTGCTCGGCGCTTCGGCATCGCTAACAACCTCCGGTACCGGCACCGCGCCGAACCCCTTCCCTCCTGCCAGGGCGCTCGGAGAGACGCCGGCGCCGCGGCTACTCGGCCGTCGTCTGCAAGGGGTCCTTCTCCTCCCTGTTCTCTGCGCCGCTCTCGTCGTCTTCGATTTCTCCTTCCTCTCCGCTGAATTTGTCGTGAGCCCACTTGGGGCTGGTGCTTGACTTTCGGAACATGAAGCGGCCTCTTCCTCGGGGGAAGGCGCCTCGACCACGGCCTCTGTTCACCCACTTGTCCGCACCTTCGCCCTCCCGGTCATCATGCTGCACGGAATCGGAGAAAAATGCAGTAAAAAATAAAGATTTCGCTGGTCTGAGGTACGAGACTGAAACGCTGCATTACGTAATGAGACGATCAGGAACCTGATACACCCCTCATCATAATAAGCCGGTGTCTGTTTAAAGCCACCGCTTTTTGAAAGGACAGTCAGAGAGGACTCTCCTGGAGGACTGCCTGTCAGCAGGGCAGGCTGCTGTCACCAGAGAGAAAAAGGAATAGCCAATAACCCACCCGGGAAGCTGGGCACTGCAGCGACAGAAGAACAAGAAACACGGGCCACCTGCAGCAGCCTAACAGATCTAAGCTGCGTTTTCCACAGTACTGGGAAACACAAAAAACTTTAACTGGCCTTTAGGATCTCACTGAATGGCAAACCATGCTGCAGCAGCCAGAAAACAGGCCTCTTTGGTCATGAGCCAGAAGTCTCTTCTGAAGCAGCATCACATGAAGCTCTAACCTGGTCACCGGCGGGTTTCACAACAACTGCCGCTTTCAGCTCTAAAGCCATTAAGGCCAGAGATACCTGGAGCGTTCCCACGTGTTTCAGTCCTTCAGACACATACCAAGTAGTACTTCTTGCTCTTGGGTGTGTACTCGGGATCCCACTCCTCATCCCTGTTTCGCTTCTGGAAGTCGTTGTTGCCACCGCTGTTGCTGTTGTTGTTGCCTGAAAAGTTGCCTCTGCCCCATCCTCTCCCTCTTGCTCTGAACTGCTGTGAGAGCAAAACATGGAAGGAAAATAAAATGGTTGCAGTATCAGCAACATCCCACCCCCAGAACAGCTTCCAGGGTGCGCAGGAGATGGAACATCACTTCTCTGACCACCCAAGAACATCTTTAACCTATCCTTAAAACAAGAGCTCGGTACATTTGGGCTTTTCCAGCTCATCTGCTCCCAGTGCACCACAGGCTCTCTAAGGCTGTGGAAGATCACACAGAGGCATTTCTGGAGCACCCAAGAGACAGCACCTGACAAACACAACACGCACACAAGACACCTGTGAAGCTAAGGCACGAGAACTGCCAACAGCAAGCGGGGTTGTGACCAGGTGAGTCACCCCAGCAGCCTGTCCCAACCCGACTCAGCTCGCCGCCGGACTGCTCAGCAATTGCCAACAGACAGAAGCTTCCGGGCTTGATCCTGCTCCGTATGTCCTGAGCTCCACTGCCCAGACCATGCTCAGCACCCTGGTTTGTGCTCCACACCAGGAGCGATCACACTCTGCCTCATCACCCATGACCAGACAGCGTCTTTGGGGGTCTCTCCTTTACGGCACACTGACAACAGCCGCGTTTTGACCGTCTCGGGACTCGACACTCGGGGCAGGGGGTGGGGAATACTTACAAAGGTCCCTCTGGCTCTTCCTCTCTCATTTGGACCAGGGAACTCTTTAGTCCCGAGTCGGGACTTGTCGAAGCCTGTGGTGCTCTCCTCCCTCTCCTCAGTCTCCTCGGGATACTCCTCTGCTTTGACCGAATGAGAGGATCGCGACGATGACGAACTGGATCTGGACCTCTCACGTACCCGTCGGTGTTTCCTGTTTCGATGACAGGGAACAGAGGTGAGAGGGACACCGATGGGGTTAATCGCTCAGGTGTCACCATTTCTTTATGGCTCCCTATCAATGCAACCCTCTCCTTTTCCTACTGTAGTAGGAAAAGCCACAGCAAGAGCTCCAGATCCACTACAACACGCGGATCTGGCACAGGCCTCCAGCAACCTCCAGAAGGAATCCGTTGCTTCTGAGGTGTTTATGGCACCTACTCTGAGATAGACGCAGATCCACACAGCTTTAGTCAAATGGAAAATTAAACTAATAGAGAGAGATTAAATCACCGTTAAAGCAGAGACAGACTGACACCTGGCTGCTCTCTACCACAACAGGAACAAGGAAAGGTGACTCACCCGCTGCCAAGAGGAGCCTTCGCATTTACCTTTAACAGTGACTGAATGTTTCAGACAGATACAAGGATATCGCACGCAGCGGAACAATTCAGGCCACCGGAGCGTTTACAGAAGGTGCACAACTGTACGCACACGATGTCGTCTCCAACCTTAACAGCAGAAAGGTGAAAAGGCAGAAGAAAATGGCTACTGGGTTTCCTACATACTTTTTCTTTGAGCCTTTGTGACTTTTCTCCGTTTTCTCGGTTGATCTTTCCCTTGAGTGACTTGAATCTCTCGAGTCCACCGATTCTCTGGATTTATCACGTTTAAGATCTCTTTCCTTATGTTTTTTACGGCGTTCAATATCAAGGCGCAGGTCGACGGGGTCGTCCTTATATTTCCCTTCAGCCTACAAACGCAGGGAAGAGGGGAGAGTTGAACACAGAGGTTTACAGCACACGAGCTCAGCACCATTACTTTGCTACTAACTGCACAAACTTCTGGAGAACAGGAGTTTATCTGAGTACTACTCAATAACCCATTTTAAGATGCAAAATAATGCACTACTAAAAATAAGTTCTCGTTTGTCAGAATTCAGTTTTCCTATTGCTTTTTAAGATCACTGCTTTCTAACTTTTATTCTCCTCTTTTAAAGAGCATTACAGTAAATACCCTGGGAACAGGGGAGGGAGAAAGGCAGAAGCTGACACTTATGGTACACCACAGCCAGAGGTAACAACCACCTGGGAATCCAACCGATCATGCCTCAGAACTACAGCCCACAGACACACTCACTACCCTACCGACAGACATCAGCCAGCAGAGGGCCGGGAATTTTAATCACCAGGTCCAGAGGCAGCACTTGAGGTGAAGCAAAAGCTGTTTACTGCTTGGAGATACCCAAAATCGTAATTCCTGATCGAAGTGTAAAGAGACGGAGGCCACTGAAATGCAGCAACCGAGTGCATGTGGTAGAGGGGCAACACCCCACCCACGCACAGCCGCCAGCACGTCTGTCGGGAGGATTTGCTCTGCGGCTGACGTCACCTCAACTGAGGGCACCACGGGCAGGAGGGAGCGTTTCTCAACCCAATCCGAGCAAGTCGAATGGAATCAGATCCTGGCGTTTCACAAAGCAAACACCAGCCAGCTGCAGGAAAACCACTCAACAGCTGGCTTCTGATTTATTTACATTGTCCATTTAAAACCAATCTGGCAACGCTTGCTTTGAATTCTATTTAAATGGCGGCTTAAATAACGGGTGAAGATCGTTCCTTTGGAAGCTGAGCGGCTGTGTTACCTGCACACACTTTAGGAGGGTGGTACCTGGATGAGACACTGCTGTCTGCACCCAGGGGAGCAGCAAACTGCCCGTGGCTGTGGTTCTGACAAACGCTGAGCTGAGGAGCGGTGTCCACCACGGACACCGGGCTGCCAGCAGCGGCACGGCCACCCCGGCCACGCTCCGCCGGGGCTACTGCGCTTACACGACACTAATGCGGGGAACTGTACGACTCGAGAGGCAGCACGCATCGTATTAATCGTCTTGAATTAAATACAAAAGGATTAGTAATTCTCTAGCTATTAAATTTTTTACTTACATGAGTTTCTAAACACTTTTTTGTTTAAATAAATATGTCAAATAACGCAGGAGCGAGAGCAGCCGTTTTGTTTTGGTATTTTGCTCTTCTACTTTCCCCAGGCAAAGAGCTTTAATTTCTACTCTGAGAATAAAACTGCTCCCGACACGATGGTTGACAGATAAGTGACAAAATCAGCAGCAGCTCCCTTATGTGGTACAGCAAACACCTATTTGGGTTTGGGAGGGCACGTCTGTTTCACGGAAGGCTGGCGAGCTGTTTGGAAACCACGTTTATAATACACTCTGCCAAGCTGACGCTCAGAGTTCAGGCCCATCAAATCCATCTCACCATCGTCCATGTCAAGCCACAAGTGTTTGGAAAAAATCGAAAACAAATATGAAACAAGTAAGGTTTCAGCAGGACTGTTTAAAATCTCTTCAATGTTCAACGTAAATATGTATGAAGGTGAATAAACAAAGGTTAAAATCCCAAACATTTCACGTTAAGCCATTTTTATGATTGTTTACAGCGAGCGCAATGGCCCAACACTCATCTACTCAGAAAAGCTAACATACTAAATTTCCAAATTGTCTGGATCTACTCAAACAAGTGCTGAATGTTAAAGTAACAGCAATCAACAGAAACGGCACAATACGTTGTTAGAACAAAATTTATCATCTGCTTAATAGTGTATTTGGTTTAGATTAAGTATTTAGTTTTACTTTCCTCTTTTTGACATGCATGTCTTTTTGAAAACATGGTTGGAAATATCGCATGTATACAATTGATTTAATAATACTTACAAGCAGAAAAATATCACAAAAAGTTTCTTCTCTCATCATGGGCACTTGTTCCAAAAATCCTCTCTTTTTTCTCAAGCTCACCTCAATTGACTTTGGGGTCATTTACCATAGTCTAACCACTTCACAAAGGTTGTTGATACATTTTTAATAAAAATTAACCCTTTGTAGTTCATTTTTAGAATTATGCCCATCCTTAAAAGAAAAACACAAACTTAAGTAGAGAGTAATTTAAACAAAAACATCACTGTTAAGTTCATGCCCAATGCACTCATTTTGTTGAAATTAAACTAATCAGAGTAACAGTTCACCTTGAAGCCAGAATCTCTGGGACTTTTCGATTCCTCTTGAGAGAATCCATGTTTTCTAAAAGTACTGGGAGATATATCTATCCTCCTGGAAGGAAAGAAAGTACAGAGATATAATCTGGCTCGTAAGAAGAACCTGAAGTTTTTCAGTCAGATGTTATTTAAAGCAGACCAGTATGTGCAAAAGTACTTAAACCTCCCCGTTTTTAAAAATTTCTTTCTGAAGCTAGTTTTGTACTTAAACTCCAGAATAATTCTGGAATAATTCAAGAGAAGGAAATCTGAAATACCCTTGAAATGTTAAGACAGTGTCTAACGGCACCAACCTGTGGATTTCAGGGCTCTTTTTGTTTTTAGCTGCATCTTGTTCCATTCCTTTCTTTAGATATTTGGTAAAACGCTCATTCAGCGTCATTCCTGAAGACCCAAAGTGATGCTCTGTTGGGGGGTTGAACAAACAACGACAAAATATTAACGTCTTCTTTATAAATAGACAAAGCACATCATCTCTCCAGCTTGGCCAAGTTCAGCTGCAGGACACTGGCAGCTTGCTGGCAATGAGCTCTAAGGAACGCTGATGACAAATTGCAATTGCACTCTTCAGATTAACCATTTATTCAAGCGAGCCACAACTCCTCTAAAACACACCAATTCTAAGTCACGGCCTCTCTGAATATTGCTCAGGTAAAGCTAAGGATGTCTCTTCTGCCTTTCCAGAAGACAAGACACATATATGTAACTAAGGAAGACTCGTGACTGGGCTGCTGTTGCCACCTGTGGTGTACCTGCTGGTAAATAACTCTTGGAGCATTAACCAGAGCTCACAGAACCCGCTTATCTGGGCGAGGGAGGAGGGATCAGAGGATACACAGACTTCTGACCTACCTCTGACATGATGGACTATGGTCACTATGTGTTGAGCAAACAGTTCAGAGGGACTTCGCTGAGACTGAGCAGACTGAATGTGATGGAAAATCGAACGGAATTCTTGCTCCTTTTTGTTGCTGTGCACGAGGTCACGACACAGCTTGCGCTCCTGAGCCAGTATGCCGCTTGGGCTAGGGAGAGAGCAGAGCGCATGACACAAGTAGAACAGGGTAAAGGGCAGCAGTTTAAGATGACAAGCGTCTCAGAAGTTGGAAGCTGACTTCACTTTTTGTGCATCATTGTGAAGGGACCTAAGAACACGCAACAGCGTGAGCAGACTGTTTATTTCAACCTCTGTAAAGCAGACCGCTCCAGGTGACTGTCATAATTCAGATCACTTCTTATTCTGTATTTGGATTCTGCAGGAATCAAACCCTGACATCCTGCGACGCACAAGCCCATTCTTACACCAACTGGTTGGTTGTGATCTTCAGCTACTCTCCTAAATTCTCCGTTAACCTCTAACATCCCGCAGAGCGTGGCCACACTTACTGGCTACTGCTGTACAAATCTATTTCCTGGAATGATTTTTTTACCGTCTTAAGATTTCTTGAAGCAATGCCGCAGCGGCTCTCGGGAGTTTCAGCAATGCTACGCTGAGAATAAGGGAAGTTAAACACACCCCAGAGAATCAGATGTCACTTGAGCAGCACTGGAACGTTACTGCACCACCGAGCTCCCAGCAGCAAGAAGCCACTGAGCACTCGACTCTCTCCAGAGCTCGGTGTACGTGGAACCTGGTGCAGAAGCATCTACACTCTGAGCTACTCCTACATCTAGTGGTAGAAAAGATGAGGAAAAGTTCTTTAACCCTCATGTTTTACTCTCACCATCTGCCATCTGGTAACCCCTCTTAACCTCCCACCACAAAAAAAAGGGTCACACAAGTATTATAATACCAAAAAAAAAGAATTTCTTTCTCCAAAAAATGCAAATTGTGATGCAATATCATTTTGCCTCTCTCACACTTGGCGTGAGGATTTCAGGAAGAGAAATGGGGAAAAAACCACCACCACTACTTAGACTTCTCAGAAAAATAGCAAATACTTACCGTGCAAGATCTTCATCAAAGGAATCCATTCTAATATTGACCTGGGCCTCACGAGTAATGGAAAAGGAGGATTTTCCAGGAGTTAACCCCTCTATTTTGGTGCCTGGTTTCTCCTTCACCTCAGAAGTCTTCCTTGGTGGGGGAGAAGAACTTTTTTCCTGGCTCGATTTGTAAGTGGTCACTCTAAAATTCTTTTCAGGAACAAAGCCCCTGTGACCTGGCTCAGCTCTCTTGGATGCTGGCCGCTCTTCTTTTTTGGATCTTTCCGAATAGCTTTCCTCCTCCATTTCATCAGGTTTCCTTTGCTTCTCTTTCCCAGGTGGCAAGAACACCACACCTTCCCATTTTCCTGATCTATCCTCCTCTTGACTTTTACTTGAAGTTGCTACGACTTTAGACATAAATTTGGGCTCATCATCAAACTCCGAATCTTTTCGGCCCTTTGCCTTGTCTTTCTTGTCCTGCTCATCCGTTTCCTCTTTGCCATAATGACTTTCCTTGTGGAATTCCGGGACCTTTAGCTTGTCAAAGTCATCCCGGAACTTGTAGCGCTTGGGCGACTGGCTGCCACGGTATCCCTTCTCGGAGTCGGCTTTGCAGGCATAGGAGTCGGATTTTGCCTTTCCATCGGTTGATCCCAACTCCGAGAAATTCCCTTTTTCTTTACTTTTTTCTTTTTCAACATTTGTTACTTTCTGTTCTTTGTCTTTCCCATTCTCAGCCTTCTGCTCATCCAGATACCTGTTCGTAACACAGACATTACAGCAGTTCTCCTATTAAAATCACGGTCAATGCTTCAGCTGAAAGCAGACAAATTTTAGCCAACACCAAGCTGTGCATGTACAGAAAGCTGCCTCTAGGCCCTAAAATAGTGACAACGTAAAGCAGATTACTCAGCCTGGATTTAGACTTGTAGTTCTCAATAAATTCAGTGAATGCAGAAGAAAATGGATATGCAGAACCGATGAAATGAGGCTCAAGAACAAATAAAAACCAGCTTACCCACAGATTCAGTTTAAGGAAAATAGTAACATCTTACCCAATCGGTTTATTTACTTACAAACCTGGTTCAGGAGAACAACACATCAAAACTTTCAAACTGGGCTGCTCTGCTTTAAACAACACACTGGAAATAAAAGCCTCAAAAGCTACTTCAAATTTTGGATGCAAGTTTCATAGGTAAGCTAAATATTTCATGACAGACTGTAAATACAAATAAAAGCAAAAAGGTTAACAGAGGAGAATTATTACTTGGCTGGGAGAAGACAAAACACTTCTAGAAAACAACAACTGAGCTACTTTAAAGCATCAGAACTACAGTTTAAAACATTCATTAAGCAAACCCCCGACTCTGAGGACAGAGCAGTATAGCCCAAGGCCATCGGTGCAGTGCTCTGCAAAGGCCAAACATGAGTTACAGCTTTCCCCCCCCCCCTTTATTCTTGATATAGAATCAGTTCAAAATAACTTTATTAAAGAGAAGATTTGAAAGCCCTTGTCAATGCTACTGAATCGTCAGCCCCAGGAACAGACCTGTGAACAGACCCAGGGGAATTCACCGCCTCCTGTATGAGGGGAGGTCTCAACTGCAGTGATGATCTTGGTGCTTTCCTTTCTCACCCTACCCAAGTGCACAGGCACAAGGTCACTGCAGCTACACCGGCCTCAGCCTGCTTCCAGCAGTGAGATTTAATTACATTTTGCTAATGCAGAATATCTAATGCACTTCAAGAATGCAACACTTCAAAAATGTCTTTAACTGACAAGTAAATAACTTAGAAATCTAAGCTGCCAGGGTGCCCTGTTAGGCTGCGAGGAAACCTCACTGGGCACATCTTGCTTCAAGAGCCACGAGCACTCGTGTAGGGAACCCGCACAATCTCTAGAACCAGCCAAGTCAGAAGATTAACTCCAGGGTCCTACAGCACAGGGCTGGTCTGTATTTTGCTCTGCAGCTCAGCCAGGAGGCACTCAGCAGACTGCTGGCTCAGCACCCCTCACGCCTTGGGGCCTGCCCACGCCCTGAACCCCCGCCCGGGGCTCCTGCCGAGCACCCCCAGCTCGCATCCTGCCTCTAACCAACCACCGCAGCGCGGAGAAACCATCACTTGCCTTTTGGAGAAGGCTCCTCCTCCAGGAGCCGCGGTTTCCTCCTTCTGAGATGCACCATAAATCGAACCGATGGGTGTTGGACTTTTGCACACAGGGCTCTTCCTTGTTGGGCTCAAACCTGCCGAGCCGTGGTCAAAGGGACTCTGAGCCTGGAAGGAGGTGCTGCTGCTTTGCAAAGCAGAGCTCATCTGTGACGGGGTGGACAGCGGAGGGCTCGACTTCTGCAACGGGCTCGGCCGAGGAGAGCGGCGCCGCACCACCACCGACTGGAGAGGGCTTTTTAACGCGGGACTGCGCTCCCTGGGGCTCAGCTCAGACACAGAAGCTCTGGAGGCTGAACTGGTACCATAGGAGGTCATATCCTGCCACGGTTTTGATCCCTCGGACGCCTTGACGTCTTGAGCCGCCGCTCCTGAAAACGGCTGCTCCTTAGACTCATCACCTTGGTTATCTCCTGCAGCCTGAGATGCCCGGGTATCCTTGGAAGATGACTTTTTCTCCTTTCCAGATTTACGCTTGGAAGACTCAACTCGGCTGTGATTGGAGGAAGACCGGGAAGAGGAAGACCTCCTTGACCGATCAGAAGATGACTTATCAGAATTTCTAGAATGACTTCTCGACCTCGGCGAAGGAGACCTCCTCTTGGGCGAACGAGAGCGTGACCTCCCTCTCCGAGGGCTATACGCTTGGCGGTAATTTTGCCAGTTGGACCTGTAATTCCCGTATCCTCCTCGGTTATACTGGCCCCACGGATAGAACCCTCGATTGCGGCCACGGAAATAATACGGTCTCCTGTATCCTCTGTTATGACCTCTGAAATCCCGGTTCTGGTAGACTCGTGGATGGTTCCTTTCTCTGTTATGAGATGGAGAATATGATCTTGAACGGGACCTAGAACTGATAAAAGACAAAAAAATTACACAAATAGTTTAGCTTATTATTCTGTCACAACTTTTTATCTGAAGCCTTACAAAAAAAAAAATTCCAAAAGTTCATTTCTAAGCTTTAAAAAGTAATTTCTTTGGTTTGTCCTCATCCAGGTGAGGTATTTATTGCAGTGGAAGTAACTTGTATCTATGATACTGCCAAACAAATATTTGACTCGGAGATGACTGCAGAGACCACGGTAAGTACATGTCGCTCTTCATTTTTCCAGGATGAACACAGCTGCTATCCCACCGCAGGACAAGGGACAGATCTCAAAATTCCACCCCTTTACAGCTCAAGGTCAAGTTTTACTTCATCCTAGATCTCCTCCACAAAGAAGTATTTCTTTATGCCCGTCATGTTACCATTATCAGGACAGATTCCAAATATTCCTCTCGTGTTCCAAGTTCTCACGTGCTTTTGAAATTCTGATAATCACGATGAAATCCTATTTCTTTGCCAAGTGACTTAAATAAATTGTTGCATCTCCACCCCAGAGGAGCAGCACTGGAGCAAACAGCACACTGCTCAGTGGGGGCACGTTTCAAAAGTCCCAGCTCAGAAGCTGGAGCTCCGAAGAAGGAAGAGAGCTGAGGAATGCCACGAGATGGCACTGCTCAGGGGCCCTCTGCTCCTGCTGCGCAGCCAGAGCGCTGCCAGAACGGAGCTGCAGCCAGGATGAGAACCGAGCCTGTAAGAATACAGATTTAACCGGGAAAACGTGAAGGGCTAATTGTTCCAACAGTCTCTTCCTCTGCATTTTTGGAGCTGCAACTGTTTAAGAGTCACACTGTGGCTCAGGATTAAAGGCCAGCTTTACAGAGAGTGTTTCACAACTCTTGGAAAAACAAACTTCTGCTGGAAGTCTGAGACTTAGCAAATCTGTTAGTAAAACAGAGAAAGTGTCCAAACTAGTATATTTAACTAGAGAAGAGATTTTTCCCAACAGAATTTTAGTCAATAATGTCCATTGAAAATATTTCCACAGCCCCTTCTTTCCTTAAGAGAGCTCTGTCTCTAAACCACTGCTCCTCACGCTCCAGGACAGGCACTTCTTTCAGAGACTGGCAAGGCAGAGCTCACTGCTGCCCCTCTGCGCTCACACCCCAAACGCTGGCACCGCACGGGAGGGAAGGCGGCGCTGCCGTCACAGCTCCCACACGACCCGCACACGTGCACTGCTCACAGGCGTACGGTGGTGCTTCCACCTACCAGATACATCACAGCTTAGCAGGAAACTGGTTATTCATACTCCAGTCAGCGCCAGCCAACAGTTTCATGGTAATTTTAACATCCGCATCATCCTTTGAACAATGGAAAAAACCCAAGCAACTGATCTGAGACATTTCCTCATTCGAGCAACGAGGAGGAGGAGGCAAAGCAGGGAGGCAGACGGTGAGGAGCAGTTACACTGACAGTCAAAAGCACTGAGAACACACCCGCTGCCATTTCCAGACAACTCCAATGAGGGAGCTGCTGTACTCTGCTTCCCAAACCTGTCCTATTGTTTGAGAGGCATGTGGTAGGAACATTTCACTCCAAAAGTCGCAGAGATTATTTACAAGAAATCTTTTTAGAAAAATACAGTAAACATTATGCAAAAGAAACACAGCAAGTGACACCTCCCCAGCTGTGCCAGCGGCTGTAGCTGGCCAGCGAACACAAAGTGCTCTGCTCCTCAAGTACCCACTGGTTTACCCCAGCTGAAACTGAAAAATAAAAGTCATAAACAAAGCAAGAAATATTAGGCAGACTCCAACATGGCAACTTAGAACAAAGAGCAAACCTACCAAATGAAGAATGTACCTTTTTGTGGAGCATGCTGCAGTACACTGTAAGGAACTCTCATGCCAAGACACCACAAGACCTACCTCGGAGCGTATCCTACCGCCACGCAAGACGACTTGTCTGTACCAAGCCCCTGCATTCTAACTTTTTTTTTTTTTAAATAAAAAAAAAAAGCAGTATTTAACAAAGAAGTAGATTCAGCAGCAGCAGCATAGAGGAAATGATCACGTTTGCACAGGGTGCCTTTGTTTTCCACTGTCAAAGTTCTTCATGGCCAGGCAGATATTCCCCAACGACCACGGCTCTTCAGCTCTCCAGCCTCCCCTGCAAAGAACTGTTGGGCTCAAGTCTCCGCCTCTAGTTTGGTTTTTTCATGTCCTCCCCTCGGACTGTACGTTTATTAGAGCCTCTGCGTTTTGAAAACCTCTTTAATTGTTAACAGTTGCATGAGTGTACAGCCTAATGGTTTTCAGAATATGTGTTATTAATTTCAGATTAGTGAAAAAGCAGCTGAACGTCATTATACCCAGCCCAACTGGAGTGCCTTTGCCAGACAGAAAATGCTGAGCCAGAAGAACAGAAAAACACAGATATCCTGATATTCAGGGAAGACAGGACCTTTACCTGGCCTGAGAAGCAGTAATTCAGGGGAGTAGGAATAACTATTATGCACATCAATGGTTTCTCAAAATTAAATGCAGTTAAGTTAACTTTATCTGCTTTATCCACCTGGCACAATCCTTTCTGTTCACTGACTCCTGCATGGGGAGGGGAGGGGCAGGGAAACTCCACCACCAGCTGCCCCTCCCTTCCACAGCAGTACCGTAACCTGACAGGAAAACTGATCCAAATTCATTTTCAGAAAGAGGGGCAGCATGTGACAGCTGCAAAGGCCCCTCAAGTCTGGCATCAGCTACATTAAAAGCTTAAAAAAAAAATAAAACAAAGGAAACAAAACAAAAGAAAATGTCCAATGAAAAGCAAAATGTCAAAATAAGTCAGGATGAAAAGCTATGATTTTTTTTGCACTTTGTCCTGCTTTGGCAATTTCAAACACCATCATTAGTCAGAGTACTTTTAATCCAGGGAACAGGATGTCAGAGGGTGCGTGTGTAGCACTAGGGAAAGCACAATGGGCCATCCTGTTACAGGCGGCAGCAACGGGGAGCTGGACAAGGACCTGAGGAAAGCCACGTGCATTTTGACATAGGCTTCAGTGAAAATCTTTGATGAAAAATGAAGCACAGCAATCTTCTTTAAGGGTCCAGTTTAAAAAGGTTGCAATAACTCCTCTGTGGCCTGTATCCCTGAAAAATGAGCTGTACCAACAAAGCCACCTCCTCATTTCCCTGGGCATTAGAGCATCTGTCAAGTGTTCATACGAGGGGAAAGATACCTGCACAGAAAAGCACAATTATTGTTCACCAAAACCTTGCCGCAGAGACCAGATTAAGGGCTCAAAAGAAGTATCTTGACAATGCCGATAAACAGTCCCAATTTATTCTCCTAGCTCATTGAAAACACTTCCAAACAGCACAGGCTGGCAGGAAACGGCCTAAAACACAGGACACTTATCTGTGCTAGGATCTAATCAAAGCCTTTCCCTGGAAAAGAACTAAGTGACAAACCATCTGAACAGGAGAAACAGAAAAGTATGGGCACGCCCTTGGGATTCACAGCAACTCTTACCTAAGTCTGCGTTTTCTTGAGCGTGAGACAGAACGGGAACGGGAGCGAGACTTGGAGAAGGAACGGGAGCGAGATCTCGATCCAGACCTCGAACGGGAAGAGCGGGATCCCGATTTTGATTTGTTAGTTTTCGACATCTTTGCAAGCACCTGCCAGCTGTACCTGAAGGAAAGAGGGAACCAAAAGTATTTAGCAACAAGGAAGTCATGCAGCGGATCTGGGAGAACAGGCAACGGCTGGCAGCCGGACACGCTACAGAGCGACACGGAGCTCGATAAGACTGGAAATACCAACGTTTGAAGTGGCTGCCTAATCAGAGATGAATGGTGTTGGGCTCGGAATAAAAGGTTTATTTCAGTCTAAGGAGGAAATCTGAAAAAGATAACTAGGCTTTCAATCCAGAGTTGTCAGAAATAGGAGGGCTACAGCTGAAAGCAGCGAGTCAAGGTAAACCCCAGAGGCTCACTGCCCAAAACTCCCCAAACTCTTTCAGTTTTCAGACAGAATCGTGAACAACGACGATAATCAGAGATACACGAGCACAGTCCTACAGGCACAGCTCTGGACACTCAGGTTAGACCCTGGGCGGCCGTGTCCTGCCTGCTCGCACAGTTTATGCCGCCGCTCTGATCAGCTACGAGCATCGACCATCCAGGGAGGAGCTCTGCCGCTGCCAAAGCAACTCAGACATCCTTCCAACTGCTCACAGAGAAAAAAAAAAAAAGGAATTACATTTGTTCAACTTCATCCTTTTTTCCACCTACTGATTAAAGAGTGACATTTCAGTATCTGAACAGAACTGGTCAAGTACTTGTGCTGCCGTGTCCATTTTAAGCAAATTCCAGTGGCCTGACTTGCGATGTCTGCGCTCCCAGCGGCTCCCACAGCCAATGACATATATGGTTACCAGACGGTGCAGCCACTGCCAGGTGCTTTTGGGAACGGCACCGCACCCGGCACAGGAGCAGCCGCTGGGAAAGGGGCTGGTTGTTCACCAGGGGAGCTGGTACTTGCCAGAAATCACAAGTTGGCTTTTATTTTAAAAATCATGCTGCACGTTCCCATTCTTCTCTTTCGCTACACTAAAGATCTTATATCAATGCAACTGAAGTATTTTAATATATTCCACACTAGAAAGTATGCAGAAAAAAAACAAAAGAAATAAAATTTAATGTCTCCTGTTCTATTAGGGATGAAAATCCAAAAGCATTACCACTAAAGAAGCAAAGTTCATTCTGATACATGGTCATTTTTCAGGGAAAGAGACGTGAAGGGACCAATTGTAACTATTTCCTTTTAGTTTACTAAGCAGATCTGACGAAAGAGCAACGTTTCCTGGTCTGTCGGCAAAACAATCCAGTTTAGCACAGTAAACCCCACCACGGAGGAGATGCAGAAGAAACAAACGGTAATAGGAACTACTAGAAGCTACAGGAAGATGATCCAAACTGCCTCTCAGAACCAGAGCTGCTCCCAACTGAATCCTGAGGGGCTTTGACACAATAAAACCAGAAAAACTGCCACCTTCTGTAAGATTGCAAACATATCCCATAAACTGAGTGGTTTCAGGAGAGCTCTCTACTAAATGACAACCCTGTAGCTCAAGAACAAACTACACTCAGCAGATGCTGTTGGTTACCTGCACCTACACTGAACTCTGCACGGCTTCACATCTTTGCATGGACTGAGAGAATTAATTAAACCAGCTCTCACCACTGCTCTTCTCAGTTGTGTCTCCTCTGAAATAAATCATTTTCCAAGAAAAAGCACATGGTTAGAGCTGACCCACCAAGAAGAATACAAGTGGCAGTAACTCCCAGCAAGTCCCAAAATAGATTTTCAAAGTATCTCTTGCTTTGAGCTGTTTAAGAGTCTTTGTCTTTGGCTTTGATCCGCAGCACTCACCAACCAAACACGAGGCCGGTATGTGCCGTGTGTGCCAAAAGCTCCCTTGCCTTAGAAGGTTTTTTTTAATCTTTGTCAATATTTTTAAAGTTGATTCATTCCTAACATGTGAGGTAACTCCACACAGAATAGAAACTGAGTTGCTGTGCTCTGTCAGTGCGCAAAAGGTTAAACAAACTAAACACTGGAGTCATTTCAGCTCCCCTGTGTGGACCCCGCGGTTGTAAACTTACTGTGATATACATTTAGCTCTTCTCTAAGAATTAATAACTGATTCATAAAATTCATAATTCATAAAATGTGTGAAGACAAAGGCCAAAGTCACCCCGCTCTGATGTTTAACAGTGACCTCTGTGGACAGATTTCTGCAGAGAACCACTGCTGCTTCTTAAAGAACTAGAAGAAAACCGCACACAGATGCCTCTGAGGGTATTTCTGTCAAAGTGCAGTTTGACTGATCACCGCCTTAGCAACAGGGCCCATGTAGAAAGTTCCCATCCTGCCACTACAATGAATTATTCATCTACATCCTAAAGCTCATTATCTACATTCTAAACTTAATCCGTGTCACCACAGAAGCTACGAATATTCTGGTTTATAAGAGTATTTTTAATCCAATCTGATTCTGTGACCTTGTTCATCCAAGCCCTGCTGACAAACAAGAGGGAGGCCGAGACGAAGAACCACCAGCCTGGAAGCCTCTTGCTCTCAGAATAAGTGTTTTCTAAAATCTGGAGGCTGTCAAGAAGCAAACTTTGCCTTCTCCATTCCTAAACCCTCCCAGCAACCCATCAAACCACTCAAAGGAGTGAAAACAATGGAAGAGCAAACGCTCCCTACCACGCTGCCACAATGGACTTTGCCTGGAAGACAAGCTTTTGTCAGGAAACTACGTCAGGACCGTTAATGTTTTACCTGCCAATTCAAGGGACAGAACTTAGCTTGCAGCACGCCCGCGAGAGAAGAAATATAAAAATGCATATTCCAAACCCCGAGCCGGGCACTTTTACCACTTCTGAAGACTCTTTCCTGCGTGGGGCCTACCTGCTCGCGCAGGTTCACACCCTGCACCCTTCAACGCTCGCGTTTCACCGTCTCGCCTTTGTCAGTTAGGAAATCAGGAAGCAAACCTGGAATGAGAAGAAAAAGCACTGGAAGCAGCTTTGTTGGCACATTGCTGTAGTTAACCGCCGCCGCCGATCGCCAGGAGCCTCTCGAAGCTCTCTGTCAGTGCTGTGCCCAAAGTGTTTGTCATATCTGAAGTATTTCAGAGCACACACATTGCTTTCTAAAGCACGCTCACCGGTCTTTGAAAAATGCCAAACAAAGAAAATCATCCCACAGACTTTATTTTTACTGTTGTCATGTCCATCCACTTAAATGTCCAAGAGAGAAATCTTCCCTTTTAACTTACGAAGACCTTTGACATTCAGCCTTTCATAGCAGCTAACAGAAAAAAAAAAAAAAAAAAAAAAAAAAAAAAAAAAAAAAGCAAGAAAAAAAAAGCAATAACCATTTTTTCTTGTTTTGTGATAAAACACTTGGGGTTTGTTTGCTGGGTTTTTTTTTTCACCTATTCCCCAAACACCAACATTATTGTAAACATTTGGTACAATCCATAGCACACAGGTGTCGTTCAGATAAAAAGCCAGTTGAGTTCTCTCTTGCAGAAGCAAACTGTGCCCATACTTACAGCACTACTAGAGAAAAAGGAGCCAGGACACCACATAAGGAACAAGAGCAGTTGACCCTCCTGCCAGATACGGAAAGGAAAGCTCTCTGCTAGAGCAGAAACCACAGTCCAGGAGTTTCTTCTTCCAGAACACCGTAAAGAACATTTCTACGTGCCAAGACACGGGTCAAAGGAAGAACTTTTCTAGTTTTCACAATGCCTTTCTCCAGGAATTTGTTTCCTATTTCCAACTGGCCTGCACTACTCCAATGAATCTTTTATTTGAAGTCTTTCAGGCAGTACTCATCACTACTTCAGACCTTTCACAGATGTTAAAGCAGAACAGAACCAACCCAGCCCTGCACAGAAAAGCCACCTAAAAATGCTGCAGCTGAAACCGCTCCATCTCCAGCATGTCCTCGAGGCCTCCTACACCACGTAGCACCAGCACTTGCCAGCTGAGAGACAGACACAGCAGATGTGTCCCTACCAAAAGAAGCAGTTTATTTGTCTACAATCCAGTGAGAATAAGCACATTTGGAATCAAGTGAAACACCTCGGAAGCCTGCACAGCGCGGCAAAACTCATCACAGTAGCTTCAGCTTATCACACGGTGTTTACAAAACATTAACTGGCAAATATTAAATATTTTGTAAAAGCATTTGTAGAAAGTTCTACATAATTGTGGTAGGAAAATAGAAATTTACTTGTTCCTTTCTGGTCAGCATTTAATGAAACTGTTACTGCTTATTTTGCTGTAAGACCCAAAGCAAACAAGATAGCACCTCATTAGAGAAACCATTTCTGCCTAAGTGTCCTGTCATCCATTTAGTGCTCACTGGCACAAACATTCCAGTTGGAACAGCTGAACTGAACACCCTTTATTACCATGGAACAAAAAAAATAAATTTATTCTCCTTCAGCCAGCTCCACAATTAATAATCCTGAGCTCCAGAACCCAAACAAGATTAGCTAATTCTAAAAAAAAAAAAATAATCATCCTACAAAATATCTTACAAAGTGTACTCTGTATAATAAGGCAACGGCAATCGCTACGAAAATACGCTTACAAAAGTCACAGAAGTACACAGTGAAAAATTACTTTCATTTCCCACAAACGAAGCTTCCTGACACTTGGATAAGATAGCTGAAAGGCTTACACCAATTCAAATTTGTCCTAGCCACGAAACTGCCTCTTTACAACTTAAAATCTGAGATGATAAAAACTATTTATTGCTGATTGACCCTACATCCCAGCTCATACTCTGCAAGGACATCGGAAAATGCTGACATGAACAGAAACCTCAGCACCATGTCCTTTTTGAAAGCGTTGAAAATAAGAAATTAGCTATTTATAAACTTAAACGATAGCAATCACCTAGATCTGGGCTGAGCAGAGGCAGAAAATCTGATCAAGCAATTAAGTCCCGTGCATGATCTTGCCATTCCCAACCCTGCAAAACCCACCACTTCTGTGCATTTTCACTCCCTGCCTCACAGCGCAGCGGAGGCGAGTGGCACCTGCGGACACGTCGGAGGCTCGGATCAGAACATGCTGTAAGGCCTGCCTGGAATTAGTTAAGATACAGCGACAAACTGCAGGAAATGGTGTCAAATAAAACACAACAGTAACTTAACAACTGTTGGCATCTTTTAAAATTTATTTCAGAGTGTTTCACTTTACGTCCAACGCCAAACTGCATCTGGACACCGACTGACACCAGCTCTTGCCCTGCAGCTCCCAGATCGATCGGTTTTATCAAAGAGCAAACCCAAGTCTGACTGACAAATTCCTACGCTAGATTAAAAGCTGAAAAGAATATTCCTAAATGAGCGAAGCCTGCCAGCCATCAGGATACTGAAGAGGACGAAAGCTCCCGTCGTAAAAGAGCGCTCCAGAAGCGTGACAAACGAGCCCTGCTACGCATGGCAGCTCTGTAAAACCCACTTCCCTGCAAGCTTTGTACTGCAGCTGCACCGGCCTTTGCTGTGAACTTAACTTCAAGCGGAAAAAAAGAAGCTGGAGCTCTCAACTCAGTCTGCTCAGCAGTTGGAGCAGCCTGGAAGCGTCGGCAGTAACGCGCAGAGGCTTGGCTAGATCAGAAATCCGAGCCTAACCGTCTCGGTTTCTACTCGGTTCTTCCTGTTCAAGCACAAAGCTTTGGTCTTGCACCAAAAATTAAGTGTGCTTTGACAGCCACAGAACACTTCAGGGGAAGCAAAAAAAAAGCGTCACCTGCACAGGTCCAGCTGCCAGCCTGCTGGACTGCAAATTAACCCGCTATTTCTAGTCATCCAGCTCAAATGTCATTAGGGTAACATAAAGCAGAACAATAGATCGAGTATCTAGTGTAGTCTTTCAGGAGATTTAATGACACAAGTTAAACTGAAGCCTCCAACTGCAACTACCAACCTCTGCAACAAAATATTTCCTGGACAACTCTGCGAAAACCAAACCCAGCAAAACCCCCAAAGCAAAGCAGCGTGTTCCACTTCAGCACAGGCAAACACGCTTTGGGGGGAAAAACGTTCAGATTACTTTGTCGGCAGCAAATCCAATTTCTCTCTAGTCTATATGCTTTCAAAATACAGATTTTTCCTTCAGGCATGTTTGGGTTTTCACACAATTAAACTAATCCCTAACCCAGAGCTCCAGCGCTGCTTTCAGATAATTAGAAGCAGGTTCTATAGAATGGTTGGAAGATGATTTACAGGTTCTTCCCAAAAGGGCCAATTCTGCAGATTGCAGGGATGAACAATCCCTTTCCAAATGATCTGACCAGCTATAAACACCAATTTGTGACTTAATCAAGTAACTAGCATCAGAATTAAAATGTATTTTATGTATCTTTAAGCTTTAAAAGTCGTACGTTGTTATTCAAGCGGTTTAGGGACAGGGAGCTCAAAGAAAACGAATTCAAGAAAATGTTTAGAAATCTGGATATTTTTATTACAAAAGTCAGGCAGTGGGATTTTCTGTTAAAGGCGGAATAAAAATACCTATGATCAAAAAACTAAAGGGGGCAAAACCTATTTCCTCAGCTTTTTGCTTCCAAATCTACACACCCTGGGAAGAGAGAAATCGAAAAATCACCTCTCTCAAAACCTCCTCTTTGTGGTTTCAGAACTCCCAAAAGAAGAAAGAAATGGTACAATTTACATACGAAAACTATTCACAAATCAACTAACCAAAAGAATTCAAACTTGTGCATAACTGAAGCTACTGCCCACAGAAACCCCGTACGTACGGAATAAGCTGATCACGACAGGTCTCAGTGCTGCAATCACGTACCTTGTATACGTCTCCCATCAATGACGTTTCCAAATATGGCTTTATTAGAAGCAATAGAGCTCTCACCTAGGTAAAAAAAGGAAAATCCAATTTAAACCAATCAAGATACTGGCAAATCCTCGCATTTTACAAGCGTAGGAAAGGATTCTGATTTCAGCCATTCACCCCAGCACCGTTTCCCAGTTAAAAAAGGCTGCCAACATTACTTAATCTAATCAGACGGTGTGTACACAGATCCTTACCTCAGGCACCCGACCTCAGCCCCAGCCCTGCAGCAGCAATTAACTCTAATAACTCAGAGCTTCCCAGGGCCTGAAATAACGAGGTGCCCGGCCCTCTGCTTAGAAAGAAGGAATCATCGTTAATACTGAGCCTGTTTCCCTTGGGAATAGAATTGCAGCTTAATGCCCCCCCGCCCCCGGTCCCCCAAGTACCACCTCTGTGCTCTGGGAGCAGGCACAGGGAGGGGGTTCTGTGCCAGCCTCCCCAGGCTCAACCGGAGGTCGGAGTGGCCGCGGGCAGCGGCGGGAGGGCAGGGGCTGGGCACGTCGCAGCCCCCCTCGCCTACAGCCGGGGCTTTTTTGGGTTCTGCACAGAGACCTGACACTGTAAATCATGACAGGCTAAAAATGGCCGGGTGACGAACTAGGGGCTGAAGTGATGAGCAGTCCAGTCGCTCCTGCACCAGAGGAGCAGTAGCTGTGAGCAGGGCTTTGCTAAGAGGCCGCGTTCTCGGCGGGGGGGGGAGACGTACAAAGTATTTTCCTAGGTGAAAGGAAAAACAGGCACTGACAGAAAAAGGGAAGGCTCGGGCAGGAGACCACCCCCTGCACCGCCCCAGGCCCCAGCTCTCCCACCACAAGCGGCTGTCACCTCTGGGGGCCATTATTATTTTTTTTCATGGACGCCACAGCTTCCGGTTACCATGGAGTGAGGCAGCGCAAACACCATTCTCAGCTGGCGTGAAATGTAATCCACGATTTTACTATTCATAGCTCTGACACCGGAGAGCTAAATTAAGCAGGAACTCTTAACTTTCTCAGACCTCCCCGCAGCGACTCCCTCCACCGCTCAGCCTCTACTAACGCTCCTGTTCGCCCTGACGAGGGAAGGGTATTTTCCTTTACGGCGGGAGAAACTCCAGAC
Source organism: Baryphthengus martii (assembly GCA_013396935.1). Classification (NCBI taxonomy): domain Eukaryota; kingdom Metazoa; phylum Chordata; class Aves; order Coraciiformes; family Momotidae; genus Baryphthengus; species Baryphthengus martii. The sequence continues at coordinate 238,234 of VWZK01005654.1, read as the reverse complement.
CTACAAACCCAGCCCGTCACCCAGACACAAAATGGCACCGGCCTGTTCCCAGGCACCGCTCTGGCACGGCTCCAGCAGGCGCAGAGGAGACAAGAGGAGCTCTTGTGCTACATCTAAACACCTTCTCCTCACCCTGCGAGTCATTTTGGAAGCCCACAGAGCAGTCTAAGCCGCTCTCCTGGGCTCGCCCAGCAGCGTTCGCTGGACAGGAGTCTGCCAGGACAGAGCAGGCTCAGCTCAGAGCCAGGCTGCGTGCAAGGGAAGCGGCACAACCCCGGCGCCCACCCTTCGCTGTTCTCTCAGCCTCACACAACCTCCCCAGGGAGCTGGAACAGCTTTTGCAGTTACCACCACCCCCACTCCTCTCTCTTTCAACACCTCTGGCCTAAACTATACGAAATACACAGCGGGAATCCTGCCCTGCAGAGGAACTCTCTGTACCATCGGAATGCGGAGGAAATCGTGGGCCTCGGTTCGGTACTGGCACAGGCAGCCATCAAACACAGCTCACTGTAGTGCAAACTTCTTCAGATATGGAAAAAACTTCAAGGGCTACGTAGCCGCTTAAACAATTAACAAGTTCCGACACGGCAAACGGTCACTTTGCAAAGACAAAGCCCAGTGAGCTCATAAAAATAATAATCAAGCTTCTGGCAAAAGCGCACCGTTCTTTTAGGGCGCTGGTGATGCAGCCACAGAGCCAACACCACAAAGGGTGGTTTTACAAGGAAAAGCATCCTCAGGCTGAACCAGTCCCGCTGAGCACTTCCCAGGCCTCTCACGGCAAGATTTCTTTTACAGCAGAGCAAGTCGGAGTGGGTAAAATAACAAATTAACTCTGCTGATGTGCGTGGATTGTCACCTCTTGTACATCCTGGTGGTTTTTTGTGTGTAGTGTTTTTGTTTTCTGAGAGCACCAGCAGCGTTAGCAGGTGCTCAGCAGCCTTCCTGCAGCGTGCCAACCTTAAACACCCACAGGCACAGCCCCAGCCTGACCACAATGACTATTTTCTGAAACAGTTTAGGGGTTTAAAGGTGAGCTCCATCACCTCAGCATAGCCCTGTGAGCAGAACACCCCTGTAATGTGCAGCACACACAACACTGCCCCTTTGGGGAGACTCAAGCAGGAGCTACGGCCGGGGCAGAGGCTGCTCTGCAAGCCCAGCACACGGGGAAAGCTCCCGCTGACCAGCACGGACCAAAGGGCCAAGAGCACTGCATTTTACCAAGCTACTGAATTAGGAAGGAAGAAAAAAAAAAAGCAGGAAGCCACCGGCACCTAACTCAGCAGAACACAGGCCTGGCTCCTGCAGACAGAGCAGCACACGCAGCGCAGGGGCACGGCTCCAGTCCAATGCGCGGGTGCCGGTGCCCATGGCGGAGGCGACCGGGCAGCGAGACCCATCCCTGCTCCGGGGCTTTCACAGAACGGTACCAGGTAGATTGTGCTGCAGGTGCCTCCTCACCACGGCCAGGTTGTTTCTTTACAGTAACTGGAGGTAAAAGGTTTCACCTTTTGATGCCTGGATCAAAAACGATGTAAAAGTGCTGTATTTGAGTCAGCAGGAGGCCAGGGCTCCCACCCACTTGCCGGCTGCAGCACAGTGACCGGCGCCTTCCTCCCTCCCAGCGTTGTGGCCGCCCAGACAGCTCTGCAAAGCCCCGAGCTGGGTCGTGCCATCCACAGATCCCACTCTTACGTATCAGCAGGAGACACTTGGGGACACTGAGGCCTGTCTGCTGCGGAACTGGCTCCTGAGATGCGCCCTCCCCGTTCCTGCTGAAGTAGGAACAAGTAGATGAACGTAGGGAGGATGCAAAACAAAAATATCTACCAGGATCCAAAGAAAACTTAAACACAATCGCAGAGCCCTGGACTCTACAGAGGATCCCATGGTAAAACCAGATATATTTTGGACAGCTCTCTACAGTAACTGCCTTATTCTATCCTCTTACCTGCTGGGAGACCGCGTGCCTAAGGGTGCAGGTCCCAGTCAGCCACGGCCTCCCCCGGCACCAGGCACCTGCGAAGGGCCAGAGCAAGCACAGCCCGACTCTCGCCCACTCCACGAGAAGGCGCTGCTGTGTCCAGAGAAATACTCCTTATTCCTGTCTCTACGATGTGGTCCCTTACAGGCCACGGGAGAGGCCACAGACAAACCCACGTAGAGGCAAAGCTTCAAACCAGGTCTTGTGAAAAGGGCTGGGAGGCAGCTTATGCAACCGGGCCCGGAGCGCAGGGCTGCCCTCCAGCCCCTGAGGCCAAGGGTAGCACCTTAAACACTCACACTTGGCCTCCCCACAAACCCTGACAGAACCCCACACCCTGGCTGCCAGCGGGAAGGGAAAGAGCACGGCAGGAGCCGAGAGCGACTGGATGGTTTAATTGGCTGGAGAGAGCATCCGGAACACGTCCATCTGGTGCTGGGCCCCTGCCGATGCTCCCACAGCCTCTCTGTGCTGACACCGCCACAGAGGCAACAGAAAAAAATCTCTTCTCCTTCCACTCATCGGCTCTAAGACAACCTATAACAATTTCCAAACGGTTTTACACGTTGCTTAATTCAACAGGTGCATCTGCTTTTCTGCCACAGCACCAGACACATCGCTGTGGGCTTCAAGAATCTCCAGCAAATCCCAAGGAAATGCAGTGGCACAGGCACCACCACCCGCTCCACAGAGTCCTCACACCCACGAGCAAAAAGTGAACCTGTGCCTCAGAGGGCTGCTACACAGAGGGCTTCTTATTCCAAACTTATCATCACCTGGCACATAAAGGCATTTGGAAAGCAACTCAGGAGGCGATGGCAGTGGCAATTACCTTGTGGAGATTTGGAAATCTATTTACAGAAATCTCAAATGCTTTCATCTCCCCTAATCAACAAGAGTCTGGGAAACAAGCCCTCATTCAGCCTGGTGAAAGTGAAGCTTCAGAGCTCACTGGTGCCTCTCTGCGCCACTGCAAAGGCCTTTCTGCTGCACTTCCCGAACCTCTAACAAATTTCACTTTTAAACAAGATGCAGAGGGGGGAATTCGAGTGAACAAACCCATCCCACTGCACCGCGGAGCACACGGTGCTGAGCGCCGGTGAGAGCGGTGCAGGTTGTGGGGAATCCAAGCCCAGCTGATGAGGTCACAGCTGCGGCCCGAAGAAGCTGCTACCGCTGCAAATTGCCTCTGAGGCCGCGCGCCCCCGGCAGCGAGCATGTGGTCACAGCCCGTGACCTCAGCGAAGGGAGGAAATGCACCGGGAGACACCGAAGGCCCAAACAGGGGAGAAATCTGCGCGGATGGGACCCAGAGGCCCAGAATCTCCAGGAATGAGGGGAACGAGTGTTCGGGGCCAGGCGGGGCCGGAGCAGGGGAGCAGGACAAGGGCGGGCTCTGGGGCCAGGCCCAGGCCGGCACCAACCAGCC
>VWZK01005654.1:220353-231991 GCA_013396935.1 Baryphthengus martii | reverse complement strand
AGGAGTGCCCCGTTCCTCCCGTGCCCTGGCCCGCACTTTGGGAGAGGAGTGGGTGCTGCGGGCTGGGGGCGGCTTGTGGGGAGAGCCGAGGGCCGGGCTGGGGGATGCCGGACGGGCTTTGGGGGTGGCGGGGGACGAGGGACGGTTCTTGGGGCCAGGGCTGCAAAGGGAGCAAGAGTTGGCGTTAGCGAGGCTGGGNAGAGTCCGTGTCAGCACCGGGTGCTCTGGCTCGGCCGGGAGCCGCGCTGTGCCCTGCGGCCACCCTGGCACCGGGGGGTCTCCCCAAGGGGGGTGGGACTCACGGGCGAGGCCTCGGTTCTGCGGCGCGGCGTCACATCGGGGCTGCCGCCTGTCCCCTTCCGCCGGTCCCAGCAGCGGTGCTGCAGGCGGTGGTTGTGGCAGGGGCTGAGGGGGCTGACAGAGGCCGAGCGGGGACATACAGGCACTGGGGGTAGGAGAGACCGCTCAGTCAGGACAGAGCCGGCGAGGCACTGCCGACAGCTCTCCGCCGACTTTAGGCGTCCTCATCCCAGTACCCTGCTTGTTCCAGGACCCATATGGCCCCCCGCCGGGAGCTCACCCTGCTCCTTGCCGTTCCCGGCCAGCGTCACTGCGCTCCGGCTGCGTGCCAGGAAGGACAGGGTGGGCGTCATCAGCCGGTCCACGATGCTGCTCTCCCATGGGCTCAGCTGCAAGCTCCGATCTGGGGAAGGAGAGGGGCTCTTAGCATATCCCTGAGCCCCCAGACACCAGCCCCAGGGCTGCCCACAGCGGGAAGCAGCCGTGCGGAGGCCGGGGCACAACCAGCTGAGTGGGGTGCAGGTATGGTGTCTGCGGAACAATGCTGCAGCCCCACGATGGTGTCCTTGTGCCCTGCAGACACCACAGCCGCCATGCACAGAATCACAGAATCACAGAATCATAGAATCACGGAAGAGCCCTTTTGGATCATCGCGTCCATCTGCTCCTCCAGCACTGCCAGGGCGCCACTAACCCCTGTCCCTCGGCACCACATCTCCAGGGCTTGGAAACCCCTCCAGGGATGGGGACTCCACCCCTGCCCTGGGCAGCCTGGGCCAGGCCTGGACAACTCTTTCCAGGAAGAAACTGTTCCTCAGCTCAAACCTAAACCTCCCCAACGAGCACCCACAGTGAACAGCACCCGCAGCGCCAGGTTGTGTCCCTGCTTGAGAGAGGCCCCTTCCACTCTAGCCAGTGCTCGGCACTGGTGTGTGCACACTCCCTGTGCCTCTGCCCTGGTGTGATCCAGCACCCAGCACCCTGCAGCCGCCACAGGGATGCCGCATTGTGCCCTTGCCCCGAGGGAGATGTGCCGAAGTCGCCGAGACGAGCCAAGCTGGTGGCACCCAAGGAACGGAGGTCCCCAGCCACGCTGTCGGCTCAGCCAGGTACAGGGCTGCCACTGGCTGCCCTCCAGTGCACACCACTGGCACCCAACAGGCGCACGGGAACCACCCACAGATACAGAGCCCCCTCTGCCCCTCTCTGCCGGGTCCCTGATGATGCCGGGTGCAGCACCCGCTGCCAGGAGGGGAGAAAGAGCCAGGGACGCAGCGGCAGGGACAGGGCACCGGGTGCGGCACTGGCCAAGGGAGACGCTGCTCCCAGCCGGGCGGTGCCAAGAGCCCCTGGGAGCCTCTCCCCGGGCTGAGCCCCCAGTGCTGGAGCCACCTGCGTCACCAACCCCTGCAGCCACCCGCGTCAGCTGCTTCAGCTATTTATACCCGGCCGGGAAGGCGCGCGCCCATCGCCAGGCAACCCCGAAACACAACAGCGGCCCCGGCGCTGGACGCATCCCTCTGGCGCGGCCGCGGCCCCGGGCAGCTCGCCCAGGGCCGGGATGACCTCGCAGCACCCGACGCAGCACCGTGCCCGCTGCGCCCCGTGGCACCCAGACCCAGGTACCCATAGGGACGGGCGTCACGGTGGCGAGGGGACCGTGCCCGGTCCCCAGGAGGGGCCAATGATGGGCAGCCCGGCTCTGCGGCAGCATCGCACCCACCGGAGCTGCCCGGGGCAGGGAGCCAGGGCTCCCAGTCCCCGTCCTGGCAACCCACGGGGCTGCCACAACCCAGCTGCTGCTGCTGCTGCTCCTCCTCCTCCCAGCCTGCGCAAAGCCTCAAGGGCCTCCTCCCACAAACAGCAAACGGCTTCTCCTCTCTCCGCAGGCACCGTGCTGCAAGGCAGGGCCTGGGGACGGGGGACCCTGGTCTCGGGGGTCCCCAGCGCTGGGTGGGGGCCGGGCTGTGCCCCCTGCGCTGGGACAAACGCAAAGGGCTCTTACTTCTACTGGGAGAGTTCCAGAGGGTGGCGGAGGATTTGGAGAGCCGCTTGTTGATTATAGAGTCGACGTGTTTGGGGAGGTTTACAGCTGACACCGAGCACCGGCTCGCACCTGGAGGAGGGAAAAGACACAAGGGCATTAAGGTCCCGGGGCTGGGGCCGGGCCCCCAACATGCAGCATGCACGGCCGCGCCGGGGCACCGGGGCACGAGGACATGGCACAGAGAGTGGGAACGGGAGATGCTGGTATCCGAGGAGAGGACACACGGCACTGGCATCCAGCACGGCACAGCACCCAAGCCCGGGGGCGTCATGCTGGGATCATGCAGAGATTTCATCCTTGGGGAGCCAGGGAGGCTCCTGGGCCCTGCCACACCAGTCTCCTCAAAAGCAGTCCTGGGAATCGGGAGCTGGTGGCCAGAGATCTCGGCAGTACCGAGCGAGCAGCCAGCCCAGGGGAGCAAGCTGAGGGTGGCAGGTCCAGACAGACACAGGACAAGAATCACACCAGTGCTGGGTCACTACGGCAGGGCCAGGAGGGTGCTGGTGGCCGGCAGCACCTGCGCAGGGTGCTGGGATCTCCGCACCCCGGCCAGGGCAGCTCGGTGCTGGTGGAGGTGGCGGCAGCCGGGACACTGGCGAGCAAGAGCGCTGGTGACAGCTCCAGCAGCTCGTCCCAGCAGGAGGTGGTAGCAGGGGAAGGTGTCCCCTGGCCAGACCTTGCCCAGAGCCGCAAGATGGACACACGGGTCTGTCCTGAGTGTGCCACGAGCCGCAGCCGGACACACGGCACCCGGCTGCACGGCCCAGACAGGCATAACCAGAACATGGAGCCTGTGCACACCGCCCGGCACCAACACCTGTACACACGTGGTGCCGGTACACACAGCCCGGCACACAATGCCTGTACACACACACAGCCCGGCCAGGCACAGCCGGGGCTGCCACAGCCGCCCCGCGGCACAAATGGGACAGACAGCGCTCCCCTCTATGCCATCAACCGTGCCAGGCAGGGCCAGCGCCCGCTGGCGCAGCCCCGTCCCCATCCCCATAGCACTCAGGGGACAGGGGAGATCTCCACATGCCCAACCCCACGGGGATTCCCTGAGGAGCCCCCAAGGAATGGGACAAGCTGGGCTCAGTGCTCTGGCTGCAGGGCAGCAGACACGGCTGCACCTCAGGCAGCCACTGCAGGGACACGGCACAGCACGGCCACGCACCACACCCAGGAGCTGACACAGCCACGGTCACTCCCACAAGGGGACACGCTGCAGCACAGATCCCAGAGATATGGCCACGGCCACAGCCTCGCACAGCTCCACAGCCCATACCAGGCTCCTCCTGGCTGCTGGAGACCGGGGCGCCATGGCCACAGTGCCCTGCAGGTAGCCAGGGCTGTCCCCAGGTACGTCCCTGCACAGAATGGTGACCATGACGCAGCCTCCATCTCACACCCTGCCCAACCAGAGACACTCCGGAACCCCCATGGGCCCCGGCACAGCCCGCGGTGACGGCAGCACGACCCTACGGCAGAGTGGGGCTGAGCTGGGTTGGGGGGGGTCTCGCCTCCCCTCACCCTGCCTGGCACTCACCATCCTTGTGCGCAGGGGAGCCGTGATGCAGGGCCCCGGCCCAGGACCACCGCTGCTGCCGGATCTCTGCCCACGTCTTCTTGGCCGACCGCTGGATGGCCGCCTCGTAGCGCTCCTGCCGAGGGAGAGGGAAAGAGTGGGGCTAGTGGGTCACCGAGAGTGGCTGGAGCCTGCCAGCATGAGGCTGGGGATGCTGGGAGGGAAATGGGGCAGTGATGCCCACCCTGGGCAAGGCAAGGGTGCCCAGGGAGCTGGTTACCACAGAGGCCCTGCACCACGAAGGATGGGCACCACGGAGGACAGGCACAGTGGGCAGCTCCCGAAGGGCTGCTGGAGCCACAAGGTATCTCCAGGGAGCGCATCCTCCACGTGCCACCCTGGTCCCCTGCCCACCACGCCCATGACACCCCATCCCTTAGCAGTCGGACTTGNTGCGGGGGCCCCGCTCGCCCGCTGCCCCGAGCCGCTGCGGGGCTGCCTGCGGCTGCCCGCACATGGCACAGAGCTGGGCACCGGGCTGGTGGTTCCGGCACAGACCAAGGGGCACCCATGCACCGGGGGACACCTGGACCGTGGGGAACAGCCGGCGGAGCTGTGTCACAGGGACAGTGACATGCTGAGGGGACAGCAGCGTGCCAGGGGGATGGTGGCTTCCTGGGGGGACNCCTGCCTGGCACTCACCATCCTTGTGCGCAGGGGAGCCGTGATGCAGGGCCCCGGCCCAGGACCACCGCTGCTGCCGGATCTCTGCCCACGTCTTCTTGGCCGACCGCTGGATGGCCGCCTCGTAGCGCTCCTGCCGAGGGAGAGGGAAAGAGTGGGGCTAGTGGGTCACCGAGAGTGGCTGGAGCCTGCCAGCATGAGGCTGGGGATGCTGGGAGGGAAATGGGGCAGTGATGCCCACCCTGGGCAAGGCAAGGGTGCCCAGGGAGCTGGTTACCACAGAGGCCCTGCACCACGAAGGATGGGCACCACGGAGGACAGGCACAGTGGGCAGCTCCCGAAGGGCTGCTGGAGCCACAAGGTATCTCCAGGGAGCGCATCCTCCACGTGCCACCCTGGTCCCCTGCCCACCACGCCCATGACACCCCATCCCTTAGCAGTCGGACTTGATGATCTTTTCCAACCTAAACAATTTCGTGATTCTATCCCCACCTTGTTCTTCTCCAGCTTCTGCCTCTGCCGCTCCTCCAGCACCGCACGGCGCTTCTCCGCCTTCAGCCGCTGCTCCTCCAGGCGCTTGCGCCGCTCCTCCAGCTGCTTCTCCCGCAGCAGCCTGGCCTTCTCCTCCTTCTCCAGCCACAGCACCCGCTTGGCAGCTGCAGGAGGGAGAGGGGGCAGCGGGGTCACACCCGAGGCACAGCCCCAGCCCCAGTGCTANATGGTGGCTTCCTGGGGGGACAGAACGCTGGCACAGCAGCTCCTGCCTGGGCTCAGCTCATGGCAGCTAATGGGATTGCCCATGACCCGGCAAAGCTCCTTAGCTCCTGCCTCCCCCTCCATCCACTTTCCCTCCTGGTGTAAACCCCAGGACTCATCAGCCCCACGTCCCACCCTGCTCGGGGTTTGCCAGACCCATGTCCCACCCTGCTCCCCCAGCCCCGTACCCAGGTACTTGGCCCTCTCCTCGCGCCGCTCCTTCGCCTGCTTGTGCCTCGCCTGGGCTTTCTGGGCATCTGTAGCAGAGAGACACATTCAGAGCAGTGCCCGGGCCCCCCACCCCAGTGCTGTGCGAGCACCAGCTGGACATGGAGGCACCAGGCAGTGCCCACGGGGTCCCAGCATCACCAGAGCACCCCCCGCCCCTCCTCAGGCACCCACCTTGCTTAGACCTGGGGCTGGTGGCAGAAGCTGGAGAGGCTGCAGCCGGGGTGAGGCGGTCGCTCCGGGAGGGCATGTCCTTCGAGGGCCCGGCTGTGGCACCCAGGGAGCTCTTGGCATTGGAGGGGGCCCCTTCACCGGGGGCCGGGGCTTCGCTCCCGCGGGGCAGCATCTCCGCGGGGCAAGGGGCAGCAGCAGCAGCGTGGGCGGGCACCGGCTGGCAGGCAGCGCGGGGTGACTCCTCTTCTTTGGGGTGCTCCGTTACAGGGGGCCGGGGTGGCCCAGGGGGGGATCGGTCACACCATGGGGGGACGCTCTCTGCCGAGGGGGCCACAGCTGCGGGGACAGGGGAGTCGGGCTGTCTCGATGGCGTCACAGCTGGAGGGACGGGTCGGTCGCTCTGCGGGGTGCTGCTCTCGGGATGGGACATCACGGCTGGGGGGCAGACGGGCTGCCCTGAGTGGTTCACGGCTGCAGGGACGGGCGAGACGGTCTTTTCTGAGGGGGTGACGGGCGGAGGGATGGGCAAGACTGGCTGTCCAGAGGGGACAACGGCTGGAAGGACAGGTCGGTCAGGCTGAGGGGGGGCACGCCCTCCCTGCAGGACATCCCCAGGCGAGGAGGGTGGCGGGGTGGGAGGTGGCACGCTGTCTCCCATAGGGGATGGTGGCTTCCCTGCAACACAAGCAGAGCAAAACGGACGGTCGCTCAGTGGGGGAGCCTGGGACAATCCCGTCTCCCCCAAACACTGTCTGTCCCTGGCCACAGGGGCTGGAGACAATCCTCGAGATCCCCACCCAAGCCCTGCTGCTGCCCCCGCCTCGGGGGGCACTCATTCTGCCCCACGCCGGGTGCCAGGCGCCGGGTGCACAATGCACAGAGGGCCTGGCCAGGGCTCCACCAGGCACGGCCACCACAAAGCTCCCTTCTTCCCCGGGCAGCTGCCGCCCCGGCCCCGCCACGGTGGGGATGCGGTGATCGAGACCCCGCTCAGGCACGGGGATCCACGTGTGTCCCCGCTGCTCTCCCCAGGGGCCGCTTCCGCCAGTGCTGGCGGCACAGCCGGCGGCAGGATGGGCGCGGGCCCCGCAACCTGACGTCAGCGCTGTGGCCCACGTCCCCCAGCGCCGGCCATGCGGCAGCCAGGCCCGCGCAGCCATGAACTCACGGCACAGGAATGCACACGAGGCCAGCGCCAGCCAGCAGCCCCCTCCCCGCTGCCTGCCCCGGCGGGGGGCACGGTGCCCGCTCTGCACACCCCCAGGGGAGCACGATTGGCCCCAGGGGACCCCAGGGGACCCCGTCACGCATGTCGGCGCTGAGGAAGGAGATGTGGTGCCAGCCGCACACCCGCTGCGCAGGGTGGATGTGCCAGGACTGCCTGCAGTGACCCCCCCCCGCCCCGGTTACCAGCCCTTTGCAAACATCCCTTTGGGGTACGTGCCGGGACCAGAGTCCTGACCCCCACACAGCAGGCAGTGCCACCCCTCCTGTCCAGCAACAATGCCCGACCTGACCCAGTGCCGCGGGCAGCTCGCTCCAGCCCCACGGGCACCGCTGCAGCATGTGACCCCAGCTCCAGTGGCATGGGACGGCGGGGACACCAGTGACGGGCACCCCATGGCTCTGGCCACGGGTGATGTCACGGCCCAGCCGTGTTTGCAGAGCTCTCCAGAGGCTTCGTCGAGGAGCGAAGTGTGGGCTCTGCAAACATGGGCCGGCGCCGCTCCTCCACCCTGCGCCGGAGCTCGTGGGGCTGGGCATGGCACTGCCAGCCCCCTGCGCTGATGGCACTGCTGCACCCCAGGAGCCACGGTCCCCCAGCACCCACAGCAGCACCCGCCTGCCCAGGGAGGCGCTGGGGGTCCTGCTGCAGCCCTCCCCAGAAGCTCGGGGCTGGTGCCAGCAGAGCTGACCCACCCCGGGCTCCAGAGAGGACAGAGCCAGCCCCGGCCCCCCCGCAGACCCCGGCAGCTTTCCGGGTATTTTCTGCCGCAGGAAGCCGGCCCATCCCCTGGCCTCGATCCTGCACATCCCGCCGCCCCGTCGCTGCGCCTTCGAGGTGACCGTGAGCCCCGTGTGTGGCCGGGAAGGTGCCAGGGCTGCAGCTGGGGGTTCCTCACCCCGATCCTCCAGAGCTGGCTCTGATCGGCACCCGCGGGCAGGGGGCTTCGCACCAGCTCTGAGGACGATACCCGGGGTGGCACCGCGTGTGTCCCAGCTCAGACATGCGAACTCCTGCGGCGGCACAGGCGGGCGCTGCCCGCGGGGCTGCCAGCCGGGCGAAGGTGTCAAGGACAGGCTGACACCTCGGAGCAGATGGAATAACTCCCGCGGCCCCAGCCGGGCGGGCAGCGGGGAGGGGGATGGTGGGTGCCTCCTGCCACCCTGCGCCACTGGACATGGAGCCCGAGGCACAGGTCTGGGCAGGATCCATCCCACAGCGCCGGGCACGGCCAAAACCCCAGCGCACGGCCAGGGCCAGCCCTGCCACCATCTGTCCCTGTCGCTGCTCCAGCGCGGCAGCTGCCCTGAAACCCAACGCTGCCTGCGCCCAGGCGGCGCGGGCGTCCCCTCTCCCCCGGCCGGGGCATTCCACAGGGGATTAGCTCCCTGACCCCCCAGACATGCAGGCATGGTTCTCGTGCAGCCCCCAGCCCGGCGCTGATGGCATGGGGACGACACTGTGCCCAGCCATGGACAGGGATGAGGTTCTGCCCCTCGACATCGTGTCACCCAGCTCCTTCCGTGGAGCCACGCGCCACCAGCACCTGCACCGCCAAGCACCGCTGGCACCTCCGGCACTGCCCAGCCCAGCGGGCGTTGCTCCATGGCCAGCACATGGCTGGGGATGCTCAGCCAGGCAGAGGCAAATTCCCGGGTGCCGTGAAGCGAGAGCACATCGAGGCCCCGCGGGGTGCTGTGGTCGGAAGGCGAGCAGCCCTTGTTAACCGTCCGCCGCGTAGCCCCGCGGGGCACTTCCCACGAGGGCGGAGGGCACCCGCCACGCTTTAACCTCAGCTCCCCCCGACCGCCGTATCCTCATGTATCCGCTCTGTGGCACGGCCACCGGCTGCTCCACGTGCAGAACCCGCCCGGGGCCGGGAGCATCAGATGGGACCCCAGGAGGAGAGGGCAGAGCAGGTGGGCACAGCAAGGGCCCGTTGGTGGCTGCTGCAAAGCCACCAGAGGGGCCACAGTGCCCAGCCAGAAGAACCCGGCCACTCTGGCCATGGCACAAGTCCCTGCGATGCCTGGGGTGAGGTCCTGAGGGGAGCCCCAGCCCCAAGAGCCACTGCTGGCTCTGCAGGGCCACTGCTCACAGTCCATGAGGACACCCACATACCCAGTGCATCCTTGGGACCCTCCCAGGGCGGCTGTTTTCCAGCTGCCTGGATGGCAGCCCCATGGCCATGCCAGCAGAGCAGGAAGGATGGGTTCCCGGGGCCTCTCCTCATTGCCAACGGGTCCCAGTGCTGAGCAGGGAGGCTGCCTGGCCCTGAGGCCAGGATTGCTCTGTGGCTGCTGGTGTCCAGTGGAGAGCATCTACCCAAGGCCACCAGGGTGCCATAGGGTGCACAGGGGTGCTCAAAGCCCTGGGAGTGCTTGGAGCCCCGGTGCTGCCCTCATCCCATCCCACTTCACCACACCTCAGATGTGATTCAGAGCCAAGCCCTGCCCTACCCTACCCAACCTGGATCCCGGGATTCCCCCTTGCACCTGGATGACAAGGACGGTGAGCAAGCACCTCTGGCACAGCCCTGGCACATCATCCCTGGCACATCCTCGGCACATCCCTGACATGCCACGGGCGCAGCGCTGACACACACCCTTGGCCCTGGCTCACACACATGGGCAGGGAGACACCGGCGATGCCAGCAGCTCCTCACCGCGGATGGCCGGTGCCACCTCAGCAGTCACTGATGGAAATGACACCCATGGCAGGGGTCCTGCGGTGCTGCTGCCCATAGCCACCTGCAACCTGGCCCCTGGCAGCACAGGCGCCATAGCCTGAGGTTGGCTCCTCTCCCCGTCGGCTCTGAGCCAGGAAAACAACCGGGAGCATCGAGGCAGGTCAGGCACCGTCCCACGGTGCCCCATGCGATGCCTGTAGCTCCACTTCGGGGACGGGCCTCCGGTACCTGGCAGGAGCAGGGCAGGCGGGGCACAGGCAGCAGCACAGCCAGGTGGGCACAGCTGCACAGCGCCGAGCTGGCAGTGACATGCCAAGTCAAGAGAGCAACAAGGGGAACTTGGGAGCCAGGATCTCGTGGCCAGAGCAGGGCCAGAGCCGGGGGGTTTCCAGGGTTTAAAATACACGCGGAGGAAACAGCCGGAGCTGCTGCACCGCCATGGCACCCCCACGGCAAACTTTCCACTTGGCTGTGGTCACAGTACGGCCCCAAACAGACCGAGGGCAGGGACAGGCAGCACCTGCCCCCCATCCATCTGGGCAGTGCCGACAGGAGGTGCCCTCGTCCTTGGGGTGACCCGTGCGAAGCCGCCAGCACCGAGGGCAGCCGGCCCAGTCGCGCTCCCGAAAACCTGCCTGCTAGCATCACACTGGGAAAACAGAAACCTGGCTCGAAGGCAGGGCAGAGGGCACCTCTGGCCTCAAAGGGAGCAGGTGCTCAGCACCTCCAAAAAAACAGGTCCTGAGCCTGAGAACGCGGATGCAGGCACCTACCGGGGCTGGGGCCGTGCAGGATCCGGCTCCGCTCCCAGCAGGCTCCCTCTGCTGCCGGCCGTCCCTGCTCCAAGGCCTCCCGATGAGCGAGAGCTGCGCTAACTATTTTGGACATGGCACCACGGGACTGTCACATCAACGCTCCGCACGTCGCGTCACGTTGCTCTGACGGTTTCACAGCAGCGGCTCTTCTGGCATTCCCGCGCTGGGAGAGCTCCCGATCTGCCTGCCCCCAAACACAGGCACTGACTGGCAACCAGCTCACCCTGTACCCTTCCCCTCTGCCGGGACAGAGGGTGAAGAGCTGGAGAAGCCTCAGAAAACCTGGATAAGAGCAAACCCCTGCCTGGTCCTTGCTTCTTTGCCCACCCATGGGGCAGCATCCCACCCGCACGGCTCCGTGGGACCACTACAAGCTCCTGCCTCCCAGCACCACCAGCTGCCCCACACCACGGTGGGTCCCCATCCCTGGGGTGCAACCCTGTTCCCGCTGGCAGCCAGGACATGTCACACTTTGGGAGCTGGGGGCTCTAACCTGTGCTGGGCAGCGAGACAGGGAGCATCTTGGGCTGCCTGGCCATGCGGGTCACCCAAATGAGGCGGATCAGGGATGGTCCCCGGAGCGGGATGTGCTACAGAGCCATCCACCTTTCCCAGCACCATCCTCCAAACTCGCGGTAGAGAGGCCAGCACCTCCCCGCACCAGGGAACCAAAACGCTTGGGGTGACGTGGGGAGTCCGGCCGGTCACAGGAGAGGCCAGCGTGGCCGGGAGCCGCCATCCCTCCTCCCCGGGCGGCGACGACCTCGAGAGAGAAGGGAAGGCCGCGCTGGGCTGCGTGCCGGGGCGGGCGGGAAGGCTGCGGAGGCGGCGAGCAGGATACAGACAATATGTCTGCAGAGCAGGACGCGCCGTGCGGCCGGGGATCTACCGCCAGCGTGTTCGAGAGCCCCCGATAAAGGGCGAGCGGCATTTCGGCAATACTGGGAACCGGCAGCCATCCTTCCGCGCCCGCCGAGGCCCGGGCGGGTTGCGGGCGATGAATCACGGCGTGGCGGTGGGCACCGGGGCCGAGGGGGAGGGGAGCTGCTTCTCCTCTTCCTCCATCAGTGGGAAGAAGCTCGGTCACGGAGAGCCCTGCTTAGTCACAGCCCCGCGCCGAGCGAGCGGGGCCAAAGAGCGCTTGGCCGGAGCCCTGCCGGGAAGAGCCAAAACAAACCCTCGCCCCGAGCCT
>VWZK01005654.1:161143-210025 GCA_013396935.1 Baryphthengus martii | reverse complement strand
CCCCTGAACGAGCTCGGCTTGAACGTCCGGTACCCGCCGCCGTTTCTAACGGGGGGGGGTCCCGTGAACCGGCTGCGTGCGGAGGCAGCGATCAGGCAGGAGCGGGACACTCGTGCTTGTGGCAGCTTCACGGTCGAACTGCAAAGGGCTCTCCCGCCTCCCCCCTTTCTCCTCTAACCCGGCTCCGCGTTACCAGTCCAGCTGAGCGCTGAGAGCCTCACAGCTCGGGGCAAACTCTGGGTCAAAACAGATCGAATTAAGGAATTTTGGAGGCAATATCATTATTTGAAAGCAAGTCATAAAAAAATTAATTCTATTTTTTCTCCCTCTGTCGCCCTGTTGGCAGCTGGTTGGGGCTCACAGGAGGCCAGGCAGCTGCCACCCTCCCTGCACCAGGAGGGATCCTCTTCGAGAGGCTCAACTCCTCAAACTCCTCAAAAATAATGATTTTTCTTTAAGGAACTGGTGTTATTTCATTCAGATTCTGACATTTTTGTAGCCACGGAGCCATTATATAGTGTTAAGACTGCACCGATCTGCAATACGAAAATATAACAAAAAAGAAAAAACCATCAAGCACTTTGATTCCATTAGATGGTCTAAAAATTAAGCATTTGTTTACAAATATGAACTTAGACTTGTTACCGCACTTTAAAGTTGCCCACAGAGCCGCGTTGCGGGCGGCGACGGCGGCCAGCGCCGGGTTTGCTCTTTGGGGCTGATAACGGCGACGGCCTCGTGGCCGGACACGGTAAATGACAACATCTTGGACTGGTAACAGCTGGATTGCCTCCATCCAGTCACCCCCTCCTCTCTCCAGCTGCCAAGCCCTGTCTTTACAAAAACGACTGAAATCCTTAAAACGAGCGTAAACTTTTCTGCACGTTTGCTAAATTCTCTGCCAATGTCTGACTCTGCCGAAGGAGATTCCGCTTTGTCGTGATGTCAACTTGGGCAGCCTTTCTCTGTCCAGGATGAAAGCAGAATTTTAAGTAAAAAAAACAAAGAATGCGTCCGTTCTTTAGATCTAAAATTTGGCAGAAGCACCGAGGAGCCTGACCGATCCTTTTTCCACACTTTTTGGTGGCCGTTCGCTGCTGACCTCGCGGATGACAGTGACATGGCGGAATTCCCCGTCTTTTCTGCTGGAATGTTTGGGAGCAATTCCTCCTGGCATTTGCCTTGGCTTTGTGTGGACGTGTTGGGCGTGGAGTGCGATCAGTGTTGTCACTTAACTCTGATGTTGTCTCTTTTCCCTTCCTTCCTGCCCCGCTGCTGCTTTCATTCTCTAGTATTGGTATTTGCCATTCATTTCACCTTCTGCATCTATGCATCTCATGGTAGGTGAGAGGCTTTTAATCCGAGCTCAGGCTCTCTGATGTTTCTCACTGCTAAAACTGAAAGCAGAAATTAAGTTGTGACGGTTTCTTTGTTCCCAAAAACGCCCCCGCCCGGTTCTGTGAAAAGCTAAAGAGCTGATTTTAACGTACGAAGCAAATAACACGCCAGGAGAACTTTGTAGGCTCCCCACGAGTCTTGTCTTCTCTCACTAGCAGAATATAATAAATCTGTGAAGGGATGAGCATTTTTTTGTCCTGCTGAAAGGACCAGAACTGGAGCCTAACGAGCGCTGCCCGTTTGCAGCGCGTTTATTAAAGGTAACGGGCAGATTGAGCCAGTTGGCACCTCCAGATCAGCGGCTGCAATAAATCCAGGTCCCTGGCGACCGCACGTTCAGGTTCAGCCCCCCAGGAGGTGGTTGGCAGCACACGCAACGACCTCGAGGTGTCATTCCAGTTACCTGGGGACCTAATTAAAGCAGAGAGATGCTAATTGGCAGCGTTGGAAGCCGGGCTGCAGAGCCAGCGGCCTCCGTGTCCCAGGACATGTTAGTGGGAAGCGCTGTGTATGTGGAGAGAGGGAGAGAAAGGAAGGGCCGGGTTGTTCCCAAAGAGAATTTCTCCTTCCAAGGAGGCTGAAGTGGCCTTGCCAAAGTATTACCTGGGATCTCTCCTTATTAAGCAGCGAATTCCATGGAGACAGCGGTTTCTGTTCCCTCTCCGGGCCGGCGGAAGCAGCGCTGGACACATCCAGCACCGCTTGCAACGTTTTCTCTTTGACTTGTCTTAAATTCCTGTTGCCTCTGCCTAGAACTCGGAGCTGTTCACGCTGACGTACGGCGCGCTGGTCACCCAGCTCTGCAAGGACTACGAGAACGACGAGGACGTCAACAAGCAGCTGGACAAAATGTGAGTGGGTCCGGGGCAGCGGAGCCTGGCGGGAGCTCGAGGTCACCGTCCGCACGTCCGTCTGTCCTGCCTGACCAGCAGGACCCGGGCGGGCTGAATTTAATGCTGATACTGCTCAGATTTTATTTCTTCCACTGTCTTCTTCTATAAACCTTGGTTGTCTTTCTGAGGCAATGCCCCGCCTGCTCCGCAGCTCTTGCTCTTTGTTGTTTTCTCAGGGGCTACAACATCGGTGTTCGGCTCATAGAAGACTTCCTGGCCCGGTCCAACGTCGGAAGATGCCACGATTTCCGTGAAACCGCGGATGTTATTGCCAAGGTAACGCTCAAAGTGGAGCTTTGTCGTGCGGTGCGTGCGAGGGCAGAGTGTCTGCTACTCACAGGGCTGTTCTGAGAGTTTGGCTGAGATTTCGGGGAGGAAAAAGAGAGAATTGGATCCCTGAGCGCTGCTGAGAAAGTCACTGTTTTCTCAGAACCCTGTAGGAATTTTACAAAGGTTGAAGCTGCGCCGTTGCCTCATGCGACGTGTTCTGGTTCATACTCCCTTTGCCGTAACAGATCGCCTTCAAAATGTACCTGGGCATCACTCCCAGCATCACCAACTGGAGTCCCGGAGGCGATGAGTTCTCCCTGATCTTGGAAAATAACCCCTTGGTGGACTTCGTGGAGCTCCCAGACAACCACTCATCTCTCATCTACTCCAACTTGTTGTGCGGAGTACTGCGAGGGGCCCTGGAAATGGTGAGCCAGCCTCTCTTCCTGTGAGGTAGATGCACGGATAACTGAGGATTCAGCAGATACTTTAATGACCAGTCTGTGTCCGTGACTTCTGTGTTTGCTTTGGGCTTGAAATTCATCCCTGGGAGAAGAGCGGGGCTGCAGGAGCTCAGCTGCTGTTCCTTATGGCAGCCGAGAGTCCTGGAGGTGCTGCCCAAGCCCCTTCACCTCATGAGGCAACTACAAACTCTTGTATCTCCTGAAAATTTTCCACAGGGCTTCAAACTCCTCACTCGGTAGCTGGTGTGAGCCCTCGTTGGGAACTGGCTGGAGCAGGAGCCCGGCTGCGTTCCAAATTTAGGAAGCTGTGGTGATGGTCTGGCTTAGGTGGAATTTTTGAGGACCAGCCGTGGAGCAGCAGGACGTGAGCCCCAGGCAGCAGAGTTTGTTGGGCTCCCATCTCTGCAGGGAGTCCCGGGGGTGCTGTCAGAGGCGAGGTGCCCGCTGTACAGGGAGGGTGTGATCTTGGCACCGAGGAGTTTCCCCGGAGCTGTGCGTTGTGCGTCCTGCCCTGAGAGACCGCGGTCAGACGGGTCACGGTGACAGGAGGTAACAGCTCCTTTCTCTCCCTTGCCCAGGTTCAGATGGCCGTGGATGTGAAATTTGTCCAGGACACACTGAAGGGCGACAGCGTCACCGAAATACGGATGAAGTTCATCAGGAGGATCGAAGACAATCTTCCAGCTGGTGAAGAGTGAATGGCAGCCCGGTCTCCTTTGGGACGGGAGGGGACCAGCTGGTTTTGGCCGTTAGTTTTTGGCAGATCCCCAGGGATCTGACGCCCCTTGTACATTCAGACTGACTCACTGACTGGTTAAGATGTTATATTCTTCTACTGTTACTTCCACCTTCTGTAGAAGACGATTGTCTGGTCGCTCTTTATTTCACTGGTTCCTTCTGAAGCTTTTTCATAAGGTAATGTCTTTTTCCTGTTCCCCTGGGGACTCTTTCTACGCCTCACTTCTAATTGAGATGTTTAGTTGTGCGAGAACCGCTGCACAGGCTCCGGCAGCGCTCCAGCCTTTCCACCTGTGAATTCCTTGTTTATCACCAGAACTGGAGACCAAGCTGTGAGAGCCCACCACTGGAAGGTGTTTAGAATCCCTTGGAGATAAACACGTAGTGTTTCTGTAGCCCAAACTCGCTTCCTGCTGTTGATTCTGGAGTTCCTGATGAAATCCAACCTTGATACAACGGGATGCTTTGGGAGAGCCCTGGCACCCGGTCAGGAGGCTCCTTTTCTGAGGGAGCGGTGACATCACACAGCTCCGGCAGGTTCCGGAGGCACTTTCTTCCCCGGCAGCCTCCGCTCTCGGAAGTGGGTGACCAGTAAACGGCAGCGAATAGTTTAAATGGAGAAATGGCTAGAATGCCGTCGGTGTTTTTACGGCACATACAGCCCAGGCGAGGCCGGGAACAAACCAGCCAACTCGGCCTCGCGGCTGGAGGTGGTACAGGCATTTCAGCAGGTCGAGTTCAGGCTCCAGCAGAGTTTCCCCGTGTGGCTTGAGGCATCCTGGAGCACCCGCTGGTCTGGAAAATAAACACCCAAGGGAGGGTTGTTAGAGCTCGGAAAGCAAGACACTGGAAAAATCAGCTTCCTCTGCCACCCGCTCAGCCAGAAAATGCAGCCAGGTGTCAGCTCTCCGGTCACTTCACATGGCATGAAGGCACAGAGCCAGAAGGGACGAGGAGCTCCAAGCCGGTGGCTCTGCTGCAGGAGCTGCCGGCTCAGGAACCTCTGTAGGTTTGTGCCTGAGTGTGAGGAGAGGGAGAAAGCTGCCGCTTGCACTGCGATTGTTTCGGTTCCCTGGGTGAGCCTTGGGTCATCTGGATGGCTCATCCCATCCCTTTTTTTCCTCAAAATGAGTCCCTTTGGTGGGAGGTTTGGCTGCCCCGTGGGATGTGTGTCCTGTGCACAGAAGGGTGACGTGGAGGAGCGAGGTGGCTGGCGGGTTGTGGAGGCAAAGGTGCTGCACAGTCGTGTCACAGAAATCAAAAACATCCATCATTTCCCGTTGTTGGCCATTATAAGTCATTTTAATGCTGCATTTTAGAAGTAATCGCATTAAAATAATCCCAGTGTCACCTCTTTTGGCGTCCTCTTGCCCGTTTTTTTTTTTGCGATGCGGGTGCAGAGCAGCGGCTGAAGGGCTGGCAGGGCGACGGCAGCGCCGCACCAAGAATGCGGCTGCTGGTGCCTGGGAAAGCTGCTGCCTGGAGGAACCTGCTGATATTCAGTGCACGGAGGGATGGGGGCTGGGGGGTGGGACTCGGGGGCTGATGGGCAGGGCTGGGAAACCAGACAGTCAATGTTTGCTTTGAAGATGGGCCTTGTTCTGCCCCTTGAATGCCCGGGTGGGCGTTCGCAGGGACGTGGCACCACCAGCCCGAGGCAGAGCGAGACACAAAATCATAGAATCATGGAATGGTTTGGGTGGGAAGGGACCTTTCAAGGTCACCTGCTACAACCCCCTGCAGGGAGCAGGGACATCTGCAACTAGAGCAGGTTGCTCAGAGCCCCATCCAACCTCCCCTGCAATGGTTCCAGGGATGGGGCAGTGACCACTTCTCTGGGCAACCTGGGCCAGGCTCTCACCACCCTCAGCATCAAAAATTTCTCCCCTCTCTCCAGTCTGACTCTCCCTCTCTTAGTTTAAACCCATCACAACACATCCTGCTCTAAAGTCTGTCCCCATCTTTCTGACAGGCCCCTTGAAGTCCTGAAAGGCCCCCAGAAGGTCTCTGCGGAGCCTTCTCTTCTCCAGGCTGCACAAGGCCAACTCTCCCAGCCTGGCCTCCCAGCAGAGGGTTCCAGCCCTCCCAGCATTGCTGGAGCTCCTCAGCCCCAAAGAGCCCTGAGCTCCTGAGCTGGCCTCTGTGAAGCAACTGCCCCTGTGTCCTGAAGGGAGGCCTCATGTCCCTGCTGATGTCACAGCTAAAAGGGGGTTATTTTCCAATAGTGAGCTCACAACGGGTCCTTTTCCTACCTTTGGTGAGCAAGGGAATGTGCTCATCCCCACAGGGAGTGAGTTCCAGGCTCCCACTGCCACCCGCCTGGGAATTACGGAGCCGTGCAGTAATTTGCTCGGGCAACTGGGTCAAACCCAGCCCAGACCCTCTGGAAGAGCACAAAGCAAAAATTGCATTAAGTAAATTAAAACTGTCTACTACCGGTTAGCTCGTTGCAGACAAGGGAGAATATGCAAAAAGCTCTGTTTGAAACCTCCTAAATAGTGCCATGTGCTGTTTATAGGAAACAAATGGGGAAAGGCACGCTGCACCAGCGAACCCCGGCACGGCTGGCGCTGGACTGAAGCCTCTCCGCAGCTCTAGGTTATTGAATACCCGCCGCTTTCATGTCGTGCCAGCCCTGACCCCCGGACACATCCCACAGAGGGGAAAGTTGACTTGTGGGAAGAACAGACATTCCCAGTGAGTGGTTTAACCTGGTGGGAAGAGCGACAACTTCCAGCCTTTCCTCTCTGGGTGATACTGGAGATGACAACAGCAACACGTCAAGGGGAGGACACAGGACACGGGGTGGGAGCGCTGCTGGTGCATGATGCTGCTGGTGCCCCGTCCATGCCTGCCCACAGCAGCCACCTTGCAACCGACTCTGCATCACCCAGCCCCTGCCACATCCCAGTCCCATCCCAGGCTCCCAGAGCAATGAGTGGCCAGAGCCTGAGTTGTGGTGGTGCCCGTGGAAGGTGGAAGGAGCTATCCCAGCCTTTGCTCTCGTCCAGCACCAGTTCCTCCTGCTAGCAACCAGGGCTTTGACTGGTGTCCTGACTGCACCAGCAGGAGCTGAAGTCCCCACATGTGACCTACCAGAGGGTTTAAACCAGTTCACCTCCCCAGCATGGGGACAACCTGCTCACCCGGGGTTTGGCACCTGCTTTGCTGCAGGCAGCTGCCGAAGGCTGTCGGTGCCACCCTTCTCCAACCACAAGGCAGCAGAGCTGGCATCGAGCGCAGCCACACACTGCACCACCTCGTGCCGGCAGCAACCTCATCCTACCCTCACACCGACCTGGAGCTGGGCGGTCCCTTCTGCCCTCACTGGTGGGAAGCCGAGCTCCCAGCCCTGCTCCTGACACCTCAGCCAGGGGCAGGCAGCAGCCCTGGGCACCGTCCCTTTCCCTGGACACCCATGGATGGGGCAGGGATGGTGTTGGGAGAGGAGCCTGGATGGAACGGGGGAATCTCTCCAGGAGGGATGCATTTCCGGACTGGTGTCCTCAATGCTGGGGCAGCTCCCACAGCTTTCAGCCAGATGTACTTGGCCAGGGTGCTGGGTGCTCCCTGGGGCCATGTGAAGGATGTCTCACCCACAAGAGCTTGTGCACCGGGGATGGCAGCTCCTTGACAGGGCTCTCACCACACCACAGCCCTGAGCAGCCAAGGGGTGAGCACCACCTGCTCACAGCTAAACAAATGACCCCCTTGATCCCCACAAGTTGTGGAATGCTCAGCCCTAGCCCCTCAGGGTGCTCCAGCCGTAAACTGAAAAGCTGCTGGTCACTGGCAGCACCAGAGCCAGGCAAAAGGATGCCTGGGGTGTGGCTTCCAGCTAGGCACAGATCCATACCTGCCCTAGGACTCCCAGCTCTGGCCAACCTGGCTGAGCATCTCCCTGCACTTAGCACCACACGGGTACCAAACAAAAGCCTTCTCTACCTGGCAACAGCCTGGCACGTTTGGGTACACGGAGGCTTTTAGAAACCTTCCCAGCCCCCTGGGCCACCTGCAAAGCATGTTCAGCTGACTCAGGAAGCATGAGCAGCCTGCAAAACCCTCCCTGGGGCACGGCCACGCTACAAAACCACTGACCTGGCCCAAACACACTTTGCAAAGCTGGAAGCCCCACTGGCAGCAGCATCAGCTCAGGGCAGCCCTTCGGCGATGCTCCTTGGCACCCATCCTCCTGCAGCACCCCTTGCCAGGGCGATGGAAGAGGAGGAAGCATCTGCAGTTCCTCTCCTGCGGCCAGGGGCCACACGAGCTGCCCCAGCAGTGCTGCTCGGAGCTCTGCCACATTTTGGTGGCGTTTGGTATTTCGGGGAAGGGAAGGAGGCTCCATTGTTCCTCTTTCATTGTTTTGTGTTTCCTAAGTGAGACAAGCATCCTCCTCCCACGCTCTCTGCCCGGCTGCGGAGCTGATCCAGCCCTTTGAAAGTCAACACTGCAGTGAAGGCGACTGTTGGAGCACTGGGAGGACGGAAACTCGGTGAGAAACATCCCCACTCCCGGGCACAGACCGACACCAGCGGCATACGCAGGCACAAGGGGTGTCCAGGGCAGGGACCCGATTCGTCTCTGTGTCCCCCTTTCCCAGGTCAGGTCTGTGTTCGAATCGCCACGCGGTGCTTTGTCTTCCTACGTGGCCATTTTGGCAGCAGCCGCTCGTGCCGAGCTCTGATGGGACAGGACAACCCCGGGCAATGGCACGATAGTCACAGGAGAACAGCTTGACACCAGCTGAGCCGCACTGCGCCGCCATTCCCAGCCCTGCGCCGCCGTTCCGTTCCCAGCCCTGTGCCATGACCCAGCAAGGACACCGGTGCTCTCCCGACCACGAGACGGTCCATCCACCCCCACTACGCCTCCCATCAGGCAGCCGGCCAAAGACCGTCCTTACCGCCTTTCTCCCTGCGGTTTCACTGCTCTCGGTTTCTTGTTCCGCTCCACACAACTAAACCCCAATAATTAAAACCACAGCCACTATTGTCCTGCCGGCAGTGGCACCATTCCCCTCTGGAAGCCGTCCTCACCGCCCGGGGTGCAGGATGCGGCGCGAGGATGCGGTGCTGGGCTCCATCTGAAACGTCCACGGGATGGGGCCCGGCCCACACAGCCGCTTTGCACAACAACCACCGAAGCTGTGAGCTCACCGCCAACCCAGGCACGAAGACCCCGGGGATTACCGGGCAGCCCTGGTCCAGCCTTTCTGACTTTCTACAAAAGGTGCTAAAATTCTAAAGGGCAGATACCAAACGCAGCCCAGCTCGAGTGGGTTTGCCCACAGGCGGGTCAGGAAGCTGCTGGTGCTGAGCAGCCTTGGCCCAAGACAAGACCTTCAGCTGCAGGCCAGGAGCAGCCAGGCACTTTGATGAGAAATGTTTGTTTTCTTTTAAAATAGTTTTAATTGTGGCTTCCAAGGAGGGGAGCTGCTGGAATGGTCTGTGTGTCTGAGCTGTGACAAGCCAGGTTTTCAAAGGGCTTTTCACTCAGCCCGGGGCAGGGGCTGCTCCTGGCCCATCCCAACTGCACTTGGGCTGAGCCAGCTCATGAACTTGGGAATGGAGCTCCAGGCAGCCCAACCCCTGCTCAGCTGTCCCCAAGAGCTGCTGCTTCCGAGACTAAACTTTTCCTCCAACAATCCAAACCTGCAGCATCCTGTCCTGCAGCAGTGCCCGCGGAGAAGGGTTATTTTTAAAGCACTTGGTGTCAGCCCCCACACCATCCCTGCCAGCACCAAACCCAGGACACAGCCCATCCCCATCCCATCCCCACCATGGTGAGCAGGAGCAAACTGGATGCCTGGATGGCCAGGAACAGGCTGTGGTTGAGGCTTCCAAGCAGTTAATACAAACAGGAGCAAAATGATTTGAAAATTTAAACCCAATCCTTTCCCTGAAGGGAGTACAGCCCCAGACTTTCCCCCTCAGCCCTGGGATCCCATTGGCTTCTCCCTGCCCATCACACGCAGGCCGCCGAGATGTAGGAGCTCGCTCGGGGAAAGTGCTCACCAGAACAATGTTTCTTTCTCCAGAAAAAAAAAATAAATAATATTGATTTTTTTTTTTTACTTAGTGCTGGTACTGGCGTCCAAGAGCTCAGAGAGAAATTGCTGGGCATAGGGCCGGCTCTGCCCCAGGCTGCAGCTCCACATCCCATCCCACTGCCGGGCACCGCTGCTCCCAAAGGTCACACAGCGGCAAGACATTGCTGGGAAGGCGCTTGAGCAAGATGCCACCGAGGAGCCGGAGGGACATTCCCCATGGAGGAGAGAAACCTGGTGACTTCCTCGAGTACAGAGCATCAAAATGACCTGGTGGGACCTCTGCCTGCCCAGACACAAGGAGGTGGAGGCAGCGGGGGCTGCCCTGGGCTCCTGCATCCCTCAGGCTCCTGCATCCTCCTGCCCTGGGCTCCGGTGTCATGGTCAGGCAGGGCACGGGGAACGGTGCCACAGGTGCTGACTGGCCAGGAGCCAGGGAGCAGAGTGTTAACCGGGGCAGCCAGGCCAGGGAGCGGAGCCCGAGGAATGAGGAAGCCGAGGAGTGGGTACTGTAGTAGAAAGGGCTTGGCACGGGCTGTGGAAAATGGAGGCCTAGAGAAATGTGACAGCAGGCTGGACTGGCTGCGAGTACCACACAGGCGTATTTAAGCCTTCAAGCCTGCCATTGTTCTCCCCTAATTATTCCCACTCCCTGAGTATTACACCCCATAATTCAGGAAAGCTGAGTAATGGAAGAAACAACAGCAATTTTAATCTCTCAGTACCGGTGGTCTCTACCAAAAAAATGCTTTCAAGAGCTCTGCGGTTGCGACTTCCTCGGTTTGGTGGGCAGCGGAGGGGAGGGAGAGCACGGCCACCGGCCCGTGGGTGCTCAGCTGGGACCAGAGGTGAGGAGAGGAGCGAGGACAAGACTGGCACCTTCCTCCAGTGATGGGAGAGGAGCAAGAGGAACATGGTGGGTGGCAGGAGCATCCCCACCAGGTACCCAGGTATTGCATGAACCCCACACCAACAGCCAGACTGGTTTTGGGGTGATGCTGGGTGGGGGCAGCCCATTGCCACCTGCACCAGGGGACCCTGATTGGCGCAGCTGCTGCTGGGGAGGGCCAGAGCCAGGCAAGGCACCCACCTTGCACCACCAGCACGTTATCATCTGCTCTTGGCTAGACCACAGAGAAGAGAATTGGGCATCAGTTTTTGGTCAAAACATGTTTTCCTTACTGGTCACTGGCTTTCAGAAAATTCCACTCTCCCTAGAAATACTCTTGCTTTTCAACAAAAGCCACTGTGGGTTTGCTCCCTGAGGAGCAAGCTCTGCGTAAACACACCCCCACTCCTGCAAGGAACAAAACCAGGAGTCAGAACTGGCAGCTCCTGGGTGCTCCGGAGGAGCCCAGGTGGGCAGAGGGACCTCCAGCCCTGCCCTCACCTCTCCACCGACACAGAAACCCCAACCAGATCCAGACACCTGCACCTTCCCACCAGCCCAGCTCCCACCAGAGCTCTAAGCACAAGCAAAACGAGCTGTGGAGTGAAATGAGCCTCCCAGCTAATCCAGCATCTCTTGCTCACCAGTTCTTCAGGAGTGGGGAAGGGAGGACAGGTCAGGACACCCTCACCGAGCGTGGCTCTGCTGCCCTGGACAGGAGGCAAAGCACCATGTGCAGGCACCAGGCACCCCTCAGGAGCACCCCTCTGCTGGGTGCAACCCAAGGCTCCCAAGCACATGCTGCTGGGGCAGCCACCGCCTCATCCCTCCCTGCCCGGCTCCCAGCTTCCCCCACAGAGCCAAATCAAGCCCAGCTCTGCCCTGCCCCATCTTCCTGGGGCTGCAGAGCTGCCCTGTAAGGAATGACACCAACCCTTTTCCATCCTGTTTGAAGTTTCATCAACATCAATGCTCAGGCCAACTAAACAGTAACCTGCTCCTTGAGCCAAGTGGCCACACACCACCTGAGGAGCCCGTTGCTGCCCATGGCTGGGGTCCCACCGGGAGCCGCAGGGATGGAGACAGTGATTTCAAGACACAGTTCAGCATCACATCTCAGCAGCTGATCTATAGCTTTGGCTGCACAATGCTCAGCTCCCCTTTACATTTAGCAAAGCTTTGCTGGAAGTCCCATCACTGCTCCAGGTACAATCCAGGGTGATGACTCTGAGAGCATCCCTCGGAGCCACATGACAAGCCACCAGCCCTGGGGGACAGGTTAACCCTAACAACACAACCTGCAACATCACCCTCCAGCGCTACCCCTTGGCATGTCCCAAAGGGCCCACAAGGTCCCCAAGTGTCACAGATGAGGTGTCCCAAAAGCCCCCCAGGGTCTCTGAGTGTCACAGGTGAGGTGGCTTGAAGGTGGCTGTGCTGGCGGCAGAGGGGCTCGCTGCCTCTGTGTGGTCTGCAGCCATCTGGATGTACTTACAGCAATACTGCAGCAATTGCTAAAAGATCAAAAAAAAAAATCTTCAGGCCGACCTTGATTCCCATTGCATTTTTTGCATTTTTGAGGACTCGGCATCTAAAACCTGATGGCAGGGAGGGGTGTTGCCTGCACAGCCCAAGAGCGCTCGGCACGGTGCTGCCAGACTCTGAGTGATAACCCAGCACCGCTGTGAGACCCCAGGGAACAACCCTGAGGAAATGCTCTGTTGGCTGTTACCCAGCACATGGAACAGGTCAAGGTCCCCAGGCAGGGCCCTGCGACTCCCACTCGCAGCAACGGAAGGGGGAATTTCAGGTGTCCCCATCCCTGGGGCCAGGGCAGACACCAAGAAGCAATCAACAGCCCCAGCAAAGCCCCTGCTCCTGGCTGTAGCTCCCCTCCCAGGGCTGCTCACCCCTCTGAAGCTCAGCCAGGAAAACATGTCCCTGTGCCCAGCTGGGAGGAGGTTATCCCAACACAGCGGCAAAGTGAGGCTGATTTACTAGCCACACACCACCTCCGCTTGCACTGGTGAGTGCCAAGGTTTGGACATCTGGGCTTCAGGTGCCCCATGGCTTGGCTGGATCCTGCCCTGGCTGCACCTGGCCCTGCTCCCACAGCCAATCCCAGTCCCATGAGCTACTTGTTCACCCCTCCTTGAGTCACAGATCGTTCTGACCGACCCTGGCTCAAAGTTTCCAACTTCTCCAGTCCCACCCAGCCCCTCCCAGCAAAGAGAGAGCAAAGCAAACGCACCCAGAAGCCACCACATCCAGGAGGTACATCCAGCTCCAGTGCCGAGGGCTGCAGCCACCACATCCTGGTATTTGCACGGGGGAAAGGAGAGACCCTGCAACAGCATCTCCACCTTACCCAGATCAGCAGCTCAGACCCAGAAGCCCCAGGGTGCTTTTGGCCCCTTATAAGGGCCTATGCAGGCAGCCCCCACCTGGGGGGACATCAACCCCAGCTGTGTCCATCCCACAGCTGGAAGCCTGTGCTGCACCGTGCCTGGGGAAGGAGCTGGGAACCAGCCCGGACCCCACTCCCCTGCTCTCCGGAGATGCTCATTCACCATCCGGCCTCACCACCTGCTCTTGGGGCACCGCAGGACACAGTCCCCCGCCAGCGCCCATGGACCAGGGCCCCTGCGCCACCTCCCCCTGCCGACCTGCCAACAGCCCCATCAATAGCGCAGCGGATAAAAATAATAATAAGTGTCCTGCTCCGGGCTGTGCCCCACTGGGACTGCCCACCACCCAGTGCCCAGCCTGGTGCTGGGGGGTGGGGGCCGGGGGGAGCCAGTCTGAGGGTTGCCAGGAGCATGGAGCCCACCAGGACCTAGGCTTTGTGCCTCTGCTCTACTGGCCGGACCTCCTTGGAGAATGACCCCCATAAAACAAAGCAGCAGCTGTTTGGTGGATAATAAAACATTTATTTATTATATTTTTTTCTCTTTTACAACTAGTTTACTGCATAAACGTTTCAGCAGTACAGCAGAGCACCAGGAGCAGCAAACCTCCTCTCATGCTGCTACACGCTCCAGGATGGTCACTGGACCCCTGGAGCAGCTCCTGGATGGGCTGCAGGACCCTGCTCTCACACCATGGGGTGCATTCCCAGCATCCATGGGAGCAGTGTGCAGATGGCAGCACCCACCCTGGTCATTGGTGCAGGAAAGGCATGGGGAGGAGGGATGCAAACCAGGAGGGCGACAGCAGCCGGGCAAGTCTGCTCCCTACAGCTCCTCTCCTGAGTCAGCCCCTCTAGGGTGGGTGCTGGGGAGTCACCTCCAGCAGCTCCTCCGGGGGTGGATGTTGGGGAGTCGCCTCCAGCGACCCCCACTAGCTCTGGAGGCAGATTTACTAGCTCGTAGCCAGAGGTGTTTATGGTGGGCTGGAATGCGCGTCCCCAGCACGTGATGAATTTACAACGTGCCAACGAGTGGATTTATTCCTGCCCCGCTGTCAGTGAATTAACCACAGCGGCCACAGGAAGGCTGGAGGTGCGGGATGAGGAGAGGTGCCCGGTGAGGAGAGCAGTGGGGGGCACGGAGGGCATATCAGACTTGGACATTGTAGGGATGACGCCTGGCTCTGGTCGTACCAGCCCCATCACTTTGAGCCGCAGCGCGCTCGGGACTGCCGCGTCCCCTGCACCCTCCTGGGGAGCAGGTTGGGAGAAGCTGGGAGAGGAGGGCATCCATTGGCAGGGCTGCTCTCGCCACGGCCATGGGCGAGGAGCGTGGTGCTGCCACCTGCCCTCGGCAGGCAGCTGGGAATTTGTGTATTCAGGAAAAATACCACCCAGGGGGTTATTCACGAGGAATCTCCTGGGTTGGCCACCCCGACGCCGCTGGCAGAGCCGCGTGCGCCGCTGCAGAGGCCGCAGGCTGGTTTTGCCATCAGCTGCCGTCGCGATGATGGACAGGGGACGAGCGCAGCCAGCACGGGAGCAGATGCTGCTGCTGTTGCCGCCAACATCGCGTCCCTGGGCCCGTGCTGAGCTATTTCCAGCAATACCCTGCGGCAGCGTTCGCGCGTCTGGTTTACATTTGCTGTGTCTGAGGGCGGTGTGGGTCACTTCATCCCTCGCTCCCGTCCCGGCACCTCAGCCAGCGAGGGGCTGCCCCACGCCTGCTGCCTGCACGGGTTGGGGAATGGCCGAGCCCTCGGGAACACCCCAGTGCTGGCCCTGAGGCCATGTTCCTCCTCTCCCTGCCACCTTCACTGCAGCCTGGGACCAGAGACATCACTTGCTCCTGCTTCAGCTCCTGCACCCGCTCGCCAGCAGTGCCCAGCAGCCTTCCTCCTTCTCCTCTTCCTCCTCCTCACCCCCTAAACTGCAGCAGCATCTGCCCTGCTGCTCCACCCAAGCTCTTCTGCCTCTGCCCACTGGCACAGGGTCTTGCCGGGGAAGGGGCAGCAGCCTCGGGCTGCCCAGGGCAGAGGTTTAACCTTCAGCTCCTCTGCGTCTTTCAGTCCAATGTGCCATTTCCAAGCAGAGGTTTCGGAGCCGCCAGCTCCCACCTGGGCTGGCTCTCTGCAGGAAAGGGAGCCGTGGAAACCTTAGGTGAGTGCAGTTTTTCCATGCATATGTATATAGGAGCGGAGTCAGCTGCCAAAGTAAATACAACCCTTCCCTTTCCAAAAATGTCCTCCAGGAATTGTAAAGGATCCTAGAGCAAGAATTCTGTCTCAGATCCTTTATGCTTTCTATTGGGGGAAGTATATAAACCCGCTTCTTTTTAGCTCTAGCAAAGTCAACGTGCTGAGAGAGGTTGTTTTTTTTTTTTTACGACATGCACCAAAGGTGCTGGGAGCTGGAGCCGTGGCCATGTGTACCCCGGGCAGGGCTTACGCAGAAAAACAATCCCAGTAAAGAGCTTTATAGCCACCAAGGAATGTGGAACCTCCACCAGCCCGGCCGAAGCTTGCAAAGCTAATTGCTTTGGGATTTACTCTTTGGGGGGGTCGAGTCTCCATGGCTGCTGCCTCAGAGGGTCCCAGCTGCCCTTGCGGTTCATTAAGATGCTGAACGGGGAACTGGAGATGCTTTTAGGAGGCTGCAGCGGTTGTGGGGTAAGGGAAGGAGCCGTGCGGTTCCCAGCTCCAGCCCTACCTTATCCCATTACAGCCAGGCACACTTCCTGCCCCGGCGGGGTCCACGCTTGGAGCTGGCGGTGGCAGTGGTGGCCATGGTGGCCCCAGGGCTGCCGTGGGCACGGAGCCAGACAGTCACTGACCCGCTGAGACCCATCCCCAGCCTGGGCTGAGCCTCTGGGACAGAAGCACAGAGGATGCTCTCGGAGGCCGATGCATCTTCGTGGCTCCCAGGGCAAAGGCTGCAGTTGGCGATCGATGCAGCTGCTCAAACCGGTACCTCATGATGTGCCGGAGGAGTGGCCGCTCCCGGGGCCTGTGCCCGCAGCCGCCGCAGCCGCTCCCCCAGGGCCGCGGCTGCCCAGCGTGTTTTCTTTGCTGATCTTTTCTTGCTCGTTTAAGTGACTTTGGAAAATGGGATTTTGGCTCTTAAATCGTTCAGGGGCTTTTGAAAATTTGACTCTAAATACTTTCCGAAGTGCATTTGTATGAAGTAATTCTCTCCAACCTCCCACAGTGGTAGTCAGATTGCATTTAATCCATCACTGAATGTTCCCGAAGGCTGGAATCTGGCACCATGCTCCACACGGAGCAGTGGCTCGCCCCGCGCTGTGCCGGCACCGCCGCTCGCTGCCCGGCCTCCTCCTGCCCGGGGGTCCTCTCACCTGTTCGGCATCACGTGCAAAAAACCGGGGGGATGCCCCCGGCCCCTCAGCCCTGCCCTCAGCACAGCTCTGCGGGCAAGGCGAGCGAGCACCACGGGGCACTCCATCACGCTCAGCTGATGGGGCTCAGCCTCCCCTGCTGTGGGGACACGATGGCACGTGGCCACCGGCACGACGGGGCTCTGGTCCCAGCTGCCAGCCCAGCCCCTGGCCCCCAACCACCCCTGCGGCAGATTTTCCTGCCGAGCACCAAGGGCTGGTTTTCAGAGCACAATTATCCGTCTCGTGGAAAGATGGAAACGATATTCCAATGCACGGGGCTGATTCGATTACGTCCGTGACCCACCAAAATTAAGTTAAGGCATTTTTCAGCCCTCGATTGAATTATTTCTCCTCTCTGTCTTTTGTTCCTCCTGTGTGGAGTAGCAAGATGGCTGGGACAGGGAATTTTGAGGGTGGGACACAAACCTGGGACCCTGTGAGCAGCCCCTGGGCAAGGTGCCCGTGCACTCACACCTTGGTGCTGCTGCGGTGCTGGGGCCTTCCCCAGCTCACTCACAGCCACTGGCATGGCCAGCTCAGTGCTGGGCTTCAAGGTGGCATCTTTCACCCCCCTGGGAGGCCGGGGCCACCATGGAGCCCTGGCACGGCAGGCGGGCATGGAGCTGCCAGAGGTTGGAAGCAGCAGAGTCGCTAAATCCCACACTAAGCCTGGCTTCCCGCTCCCGCTGGGAAGGAGAGCCCTCAGTAGAGGATCGGCATAGCTGGCGTCTGGCCCCACGCCGCTGCGCCCAGGCTGAGCTGTGTCCCAGGACGAGCCATGTCTGGGGTGACCCGTGTCCAGGGTGGCAGTGCCACCAGCAGCTATGGCTGTGTGTGTCCTCACAGACACTGTTGGGATGGCACAATGGGGACATCGCTGAGCAGGAAGCAAGTGTCTCTGGTGTTCTGGCACAGCCGGACAGAGGGACGGAGCTAGAGTGTGGCCTGTAGCCAGGGTGGCACAGCCAGAGTGGCACGGCTGCACCATGGGCTCGGTCCTGGCAAAAGGGCAGGTACAGGGGCTGCAGTGGAACGAGGCGGCACAGGGGCGATGACAGGCAGGGGAGGCCGGCACGGAGCGAGGCTGCAGCCGATGGTTTGCTCTGTGGGACAGAGGAATGTCTGTGCTGGCTAATGAGTCTGCGTGCAGAGGAAATGCTTTGCCAGTGAGCGCTCCGGTTAAACGCGGCCCGTCCCTTTCTGTGGGAGCCGTTGTGCTGGTGGAGGCCCCTCTGTTCTCTGCCTTGGCCTGGGCTCCCTGGCACTGAGGGGCTGCAGGTGGGACAAGGGTGAGGACAGGAGAGCTGGCACCACTGGGGCATGGCAGCCATGAGGCCAAGCCAGTGTCGCACTGTGGCCGTGGTCCCCAAGCAGCAGATGACGATGCACCGCGGTTCAGCCGGGCTCCACTGTGGCCAGGAGCTGCTCTAAGCTGCTCGCTGTGGCCTGCGTGGGACCAGCCGTGGGTGGATCCCCAGCCTTGCCTGTCCAGACCATGGAGGGGACGCCAGCCCCAGCACCATCTGCCCGTACAGGGCAAAGCACATCAGCATTCCTGGGAGCAGGGTCTGGCCCGCGGCCGCTCACCCAGCGAAGGCATTGAGGGGGGATTAGCCGTCTGATGCCCCCCCCCCTCGCTCAGGCACTTAATACGGAAAACAAACACCCTTGTGCGCCCCGGCGGCCTCGATCCAGACGGGCTTTCTCTGTGCCCGTTGCCTGAGCAACCCTAATCTGCCTCCTGGGGCACACGGGGCCCTGCACCCCCTGAGCTTGGACACCGTGGGCAGGACATGGCGGGGATCCCACGGTGGCGGCGATGCCGGCAGCAGCCCGGCCGTGCCTGGCACGCGGCTGCCAGCGGGACGCCAAAACTCCATCACCTCAGAAACAGGCAGCACATGGTGGCCGGGAAAGGCAGGAGGTGGGGCTGCGGGCACCACAGTCACCCGGGATTGGGACATCTCCCTCCCGGTGCATGAGTGGAAACTGCTGAGCCAAGAGGCCGCAGGACCTGGCTGCACTGATGCCACATTTCCCTACTTTTCCACTCACGGCTGCAGGATTATTGGGGTGGTGAAATCCATCCACCACAGTGAAGGGGACGAGCACCTCCTGCTCCCTGTGCCCACAGAGAGAACGGGCGCTGGGTTTGGAGCAGCATGGG
This sequence comes from Baryphthengus martii, assembly GCA_013396935.1. Classification (NCBI taxonomy): domain Eukaryota; kingdom Metazoa; phylum Chordata; class Aves; order Coraciiformes; family Momotidae; genus Baryphthengus; species Baryphthengus martii. The sequence continues at coordinate 191,353 of VWZK01005654.1, read as the reverse complement.
AGCAAGCCGCCCTGGCCCCGGGCTTCCAGGGGTGCCAAGGAGAGGAGAGAAGGTTGAACCCCGTGTGCCCCACCCCAGGGTGGTGTCAGAGGCCGGCAGCACCCAGCTCTGGTGCCTTGCAGATGGAGTTGGCTCTTTTCCCACCACCACTGGCACCAGCATCCCCAGGGCACTGGGCATCCCTGCACGGCAGCAGGTCCGAGGCTTTGTGCCGTGTCGCCGGGCCCCACACCCATCCCATGAGGAAGGAGCACTCAACTCCCACCCCGGGTGCCTGGGCGGGGGGGTCGCACTTGCCGTGATTTATTTCTCTCGCATCTCCCTCCTGCGACGGTGGATCGAAGGGGGAGCGCTGCGGGCTGCGACCCCTGGCCGGGGGAGAGAAAGAGTTTAAAGAAGAGGGAAAACGAAGGAAAATTTTAAAAAGCATTCAGCCCAACCCTGCCCGGCACGGCCCGGCCCCGCNCTCGGACCGGAGAAAATCTCTTGACTTTCTCAGTCACGAGTCCCCGTGCCTCTGATTACTTTTCCCCATGCGGAGAGCAATACTGGAAGGGCGCTTCCAAGCGCCTCTTTCCAGGCGAGGTGGGAGCCTGCTGTGGCTCTTTCTTTCTTTTTCCCTTTCCTCATCCCTTCTTTTCCCCTTGCCTTGCTTCCATCGCATGGCTTTTCTAAGCAGTCGTTCCCAGTGGCTTTGCTGCGTTCGGCAGCCGGACAGACCACGCCATATCCCAACATTCAGCCTTTTCTTTCTGTTGTTACGAAATATGACTGTGAGAACAAAAGTGGTTTTGGAAAAGTTGTGTGGCCTTTGGGATCGCCACCACTGCTCGATGCCCTGACCCCGCTGGGACTTTATCCCCTCCCACGGCTCCAAACATCTGCACCCAACGGCTCCTGGGTACTGGCAGTATCAGGCCACCGTGGCTCCTTCCACAGACACCTTGGGAAATACAAAGTGTTTATTTTATTTGGGGTTTTTTTGTTCCTTTTTTTTTTTTTTTTAAGGGCGCTGCTGTTAATTGGCTCCTGATCTCCCAGGTTCCCCGACTTTGAACATTCCCAATAAGCCAGGAAAGATCCCCCCTGTACGGTAGCCCCAGGCGAGGCAATAACCCACCGGAGATATTTTCTCATCTATGGGCAGCTTTGCTATAAGGAACATGTTTAATAAATCATAAGGCCGGTGAATTCCTGGGATTTTTATTGCTTCTGTAAAAATGCAGTTTTGATCTGTCTGCGAGGGACACTGGGAAACAAAGCTGCTCCATTCAGAGTCGGATCTCGTGAATTTAGGACACGGGGCTGGTGGCTGCGAGTCCACCCCGCTGGGTAGGGTCAGTGCCACCTGAGCAGTGGGAGACAGGGCTCCCAGAGCCCTCCTCAGATTTCCTGGGCTTTTCTGCCTCTGCTCTTTGAGGAACTGAACATAACCCGGGTGCCTGGAGCCCCGTCCACGCTTCCCTCGCGCAGCTGGGGCTGAGGCCGCGAGCGCGTGTGCAGAGCCGAGGCAGCGATGCCAGGGCTGGAAACCCTGCGAGGGTTTCCGTCACAGCTGGAAACCCAGCGAGGCTGCTCCAGGCTGCCAGTGACATTTTTCCTCCTTTCCTTATTGCCTGAGGGGAAAAGAAGCAGCAAAACCCAAACTCCTATAAACCAGGAGAGATTCTCATGGGAAGAATCGTCCTGTTTCCACCAGCCAGGGTGACCTGAACCCCCAGCAGCGGGGCAGCGGATCGCCCCGGCCTCTTTGGGCGGACAATGGAAATAAAACCATCTTCTTTATTTGCTTGTTCCAATCTGAAAACTGGGGTTTAGTGCTGGGAGCTGAGCCCAAAAGTGAAAGGCACACTGAGATGACCCAGGAGCTGACCAGGATTTCAGAAAACACGAGTGCCGTGGCCAGGGGAGCTGGTTATGGTTGGAGTGGATGGTGGAGGGTGCCCGGCTCTGCCTCAGACGCTCCAGCTCGGACCGAAAGCCCGGCCTGCCCCTGGCCGGCGAGCTGCTCTGCAGAAGCAGCGGTTTGGGGATGGGAATTTGTCCCCGTCTCCTGCCATGCCTTTGTTTCAGGCTGCGCAGAGCCCGGCAGCAAGAGCAGAGGCGGGGAGGGAGCTTTTCTTTGTACAGGGAAGCATTTAAATTCTTTACAGTGATTCATATATTCCATTCATATGAAACACAGTCCTGTGGAGTGTGAATGGGGACTGCTGGGGGATTTTTTTTAAGGCAATAAGCCCTAGAAGTGTCAAAAGTTATTCACACCTTGGAGAAATCAAGGATATTTCTGTCCGTGGCTCTTGGCAGGGACTCAGCACAGTTTGCCTTGTGTTGGGTTTTCGGTTTCCCACTTGGATACAGTGCGTGGGGGGGAGTGCAGGGGCAGCCCTCTCACTCCCACTGCCCAGCACTGGAAGTGTTTCTTGGTGCTTTCTCAGCCCCCGGAAGGGGCCTGGCATGGGCTGTGCCCAGGGGTCACGGGGCAGCCTCCAGCGCTCAGCCCCACAAGGGTTCAGACCCCCATGCTTCGCACATCCACAAAGGTCCTGAGGCTGGAGAGCCGCTCGCTGAGCCTGGGCCTGTGTGAGATGCTGCCCATCCTGTTTCACTACTCGTGGCACGGTCACTGAGGCTGTGACCAAAGCCACAGGCAAGTTGTCCCCGTCGGGGCAGAGCCCTGCCCTGCCCGCCCCCCATCATGGGGCCGTGAGCCAGCCCAGGGAAGGGACGGGGCCGTGGGAGCGTCCCAGCCTCGCTGCAGAACACTTTGCATGCCCGGCACAAGTGGGTGCCCTTCCATTCGCCGCTCCGCCGCGGCTCTGCACCTTCCAGCGCCAAGAAATCCCCTTGAGGGTTTGCCTTTTGGAGGATCCTGCCTGTGGTGGCCTGGCTGGGACCTCGGTGAGAGGCCTCGGGGATCAGGCGCAGCCCTGGGGGCTCTGACCTGCTCAGGGGGGACTGTTAAGTCCCCATTGGGGAGCATTAGTTTGGGGGGATATCAAAAGGAGTGGCTGGGAGCGGAGAGGTGCGAGGGCATCGCCCCGCTGCCAGCACTTGGGGGGGCTCTCGCCTCCGCCAGCCGCTCCAGGATGCTTTGAGCTGCTGTAAATCCTCTCCGAAGGAACTGGGAAGATAGTTTTATGGCTGCTCTGGAGGAAGATTAGGAGGGTGTTGTTTTCAGAGCTGATCCATCACAGGACGCGAGCGCTGCGTGGTGCATCCGAGCGCTCGGCTGTTGGCAGGCGGTGTGGGCTCTCCTCTGAAGGTTGAGATAAAACCGCCTGGTTTTAATGTTCTGTCTGCTCTTGGGATCTGTGATGTGAGTGACAAAATTGCCTCTGTGGGCCCCACACCCCATGGCCGAGCAGCAGCTGAGCTCCTCCTGAGTCGGGAACGGTGGATCGAAGGGATTTGGGCAACAGCACCTGCAAAAGGCATTAACCCCAGTGGAGAGGGTGTGCAGGGCCAGTCCCTTCCTGTCCTCACACCCTCCCTCTCTCATTCTCTCCTATTTCAGCTTGTCCACAGCCTGGGAAGGAGCAGAGTTTCCATTCCCTGGTGCTAAAGAAAACGTCTGTGACAGTAAAACCCAATAGTTCGAGGGGGAGGGATAAAAAGACACCAAACTGCATTTGCCTTCCTTCAGTTTCTCCCTCCCAACCCGTTCCCTGTGGGAGAGGATGCAGGCCAGTGGCTCTGTGGGGCACACGCTCTCCACTCCTCTACACACTCAGCCACTAGCTAATTAGAGAGGCTAATTAACTACCTTAACAGAGGTGGAGGGGGGCATTAACTCCGCCCAACTCCCTTCTTTGCTCCCAGGAATTCCCTGTGCTGGACATTTTGGGGAGAGGGGCTGGGTGCTGCTGGAGACCTGTCTGTGTCCTGGAGCAGAGCCCCCAGGGTGTCAGGAGAAGCCAGGGGTGCTGTCCCACAGCACTGGCTCCCCTGGGCTCTCCCCTCCCGGTCGGGGCTCAGCTGCTTCCCCTGCGTGGTGACTTGGACGCCGGCACAGACATAATAAACCGCTTTTCCTTTTCCCCTTTGCCTCCGGAGCCATTCCTGAGTCACATCCCTGGCTGCCTGGCCTCTTCCCCAGGGCTGGCTGCTCTTGGCTACATAACCCTGCGCGTCAGCCGTGAACTTCAAAGCAACGGGATGGGATGTGATCCGTTCGAGAAGGGCCCTCCTGGCTGGAGGGATCGCAGCGCACCAGGAAACATCTGCGCGGGCTTGGGGTGCCAGAGGGATGCTCTGCTCTGCCCTGCTCCACAGAGCCCGGCTCACCCGTCGGCATCGCTCAGCTGCTCCTAAGGAGCTGCAGGAGCTGGACCCTTCTCCAGTGTCACCTTCTGCCCTCTACCCCCATGTCCTCGCAGGAGCATCCCACCCCAGAGTTCCCACCGCTGCCACCTCCCAGCAGAGCTCTCAAGCTTGGCTGGGGTGCTACCAAAAATGAAGTGGGAGAAAAAAGGAGCCGCAGGTGGCTACGTGAGGACTGCTGCTGTGCCCTCAGCCTGTTAACGGGGAGCACTCCTATGGCCCTGGCCCCAAAGTCAGCAGAGTTCACGGAGCAAAGCTGCAGATCACAGGCAGAAACTGCAGCCAAAATCTGCAGAGCAGCCGGGGCTCGTCTCCCCGACCTTCCCTGGGGCCGAGCCCGTCCCGCTGGCCCATCTGGAGATGTTTGTCCTCAGAGGCTGTTCCAGGCGCCTCTGTCCAGGACAGGGCTTGGCAAGAAGCAGTCAGGGAGGATGACAATGATCTCGATGTCCACCTGCTGTGGATGAGGCGAGGGCTTTCCCAGCTTGGATATTCTGCACCAAAAAAAAAAGAGTCCCTATTTCTTGCATTGAGGTACAGTGCTCCCAGGGGAGGTAACATCCCTTCCCCAGGCAGGACGTGGCCCCCAGGAATCCCCTAAACCAGGAGACTTCTGTGAACCTGCTGCAAATCCAAGCAGCTGGACCCCCGGGACCTCGCAGCGCTGCCTGTGCCTGCCCTGCAGATCCCTCTGGCTGCCGCCGAGAGCCTCTTTATTGTTCTTGCGGAGGGTTTTGTTTCACTGTTGCCTTCCAAGTTCCCAGGGATCTAAATTCTAAAGCAGGGTCTTGTAAAGAGCCCCGTCCAGATGGACGAGATGAAATTGCTGGTATCAGATGAGATCTATCCCCTGTCTTTATCCGCAGACAATGCAGCAGTGGGAGCAAACAAGGATACGGCCTTTCTTCGGAGGCACATTAGCCAAATAAGAGCCTTCTCTTTGTTTTGCACCGAAACCCAAGACCCTGTGGCCAGACCACCTCGCGCAGCTGCCCCGACCCCTGCAGCCACGCGAGGATTTACCCCCGGCAAGCATTTTGCTGCAAAACCTCCCGTGCCCCAGTTGCAGGCAGGGCAGGGCTGGGCAGAGGGGTCCTGCCAGTTGCATCACGAGGCTGTTTCCTTGTGTCGGGGCCCTGCCGATGCCTCCCAGGGCCAGGCTGGTGCCCTCAGGGCCAGGCAGGTCTCTGAGCCTCTGCAGGGATGGAGCAGTACTTGGGCCAAAGAGACATGAACCCGACACCTGCAGAAGGTAGCAGGTGCTTTGGTTGTGCCCCATCTTTATGGGAGATCTGAGCCCATTCAGCCAAGGATCGGGGCCATGCGGAGCAGCCGAGTCCACTCTGTGCACAGCGCTTGCAGTGATGCTTAAACCCCGTGGCCAATTCACCTGCTTTCAGATTTCATTACAAGGCCTAAAATTCAGCCCTGGTTTGTTTTAAGAAGTTACCAGAGGCTGAGAGAGCCTGGGACTGATTTATGGCTTCCCATCAAAATCATGTGGTTTTACCACGAAACTTGGAAGCTCCGGCTGCATTTTTGCTTTGGAGATTTTGGCTTCTATCCAGCTTCGGCTCTGAGGGACGAGAGTGTGAATCCAGGGTGTGTATCGGGGCTGGAGCATTTGGGTGCTGCAGGTGAAGTGGAGGAGATAGGGATCACCACAAAGAGAGTATTTAATGCCAGGACAACGCAGGCATTTTTTTCAGAGGAGCACCGATAAGGCGTCAGGAGGCTTGGCACGGAGCGGAGCTGCAACAGTTCCTTTGCTTTCAGTGCATCTTTAATTTCAACACTTGCTGCTTATCGCCCTTGGATCCTGCCCATTGCTCGGCGATGTTCTCCATGTGAGCAGCCGAGACCAACATCCCCTCCATGCCCATGTACCCAGGGGGCTGGGAAATCCTGCTGTTTTCCCCAGTGCCCCGCTCCCGGACCTGCTGGGTGGGCTGCTGGTGCCCACCGGGGTTAAATGTGTCGGCTTTGGCCAGAGGAGCAGATTTTCAGCCTCAAATCCGCATGGTCAGTGGCTGCAGGAAGGTATTTCTGAGCTGCTCTGTAAACCAGCCAGGGCAGATAGACAGGCTGCTTTTATTGCTATTTCTTCATATTTCCTGATGCTGCCAGCCTGGCGCTCACAGCCCACAGGCAGATCCCCGAAGGTCCTGGCTTTGGATTACAGTGGAGATACCTTTGTCTTTTCTTGGCCTTTCATTTCAGGTGCTTTGGGCCCCGAGGGGGTCAGGCCGATGGAAACTGCAGTCCCCTGGGGCGAGCAGCCCGGGCATCCAGAGCAGACCACAAACCAGGCCACAAACAGACCTTGTGCATGCCAAGCCCTGTGCCAAGCCCTCTGCCAAGCCGCACTGCACGGCTGCTGGCTCCCGTGGCACAGCCCCGGAGCGAGATGCTCAGAGCTCCAGCTCTGCACCTCCGGCTGCGTTGCATTTGACGCCGCTCGGCACGTCCGCCGATGCTTTTTCCATTGCGCGTCCTCCCGTGGCTGGTTCTTAAAGACCACGTGTGGTGTTATGGCCGGACATGAGCTAGGATGAGACCCCAGAGCTCCTCCGAGCAGTTCTCAGCAGAGCTGTATGATGAGTTCATAATTATTTTATACCAGACCTGGTGTTTTCCACCCGCCGGGAAGGGTAGGAGAGCGAACAAGAGCGGGCTCGTGCCAAACCGTGCCCAGGCAGCGCTTTTATGAAATCTTGAGTTCGCAAGAATTAATTTCATTTAAAACATTCTTCTCGTTTTTCATAAAGCACAGCAAATCCGCGGTACTTAGAGCAGGAATGCAGCAAAAGCGCTGCTGGGCAGGCGGCAAATTACCCGCGGCAGCTGGGCCGTGACGGTGGGGTTCTCGTGGTCCAGAGCCGTGTCGGCCTCACCTGGGAAGAAGGCAGATGCCGGAGTGACTGTTCTAGGTGCCGGCAGCCCCTTCCCGTCCACTATTTTGGAAGGCAGCACCTCTGGGAAGGAGTTTGACTCTCCTCCCATCAGCCATGTCCATCTCTTGCAGCCCCCCAGGACAGGACCCAGGTGGGCACCTCCCGTAATGTGTCCTCTTAGGATGCAAACGGGTGCTGGTGACCTTGGGTGCTGGTGACCTTGGGTGCGCTTCCCTGGTGCTCTGGTGTCTGGCTCTGAGCTCAGGCAGGGGTCGTGCCCACGGGATGTAGAAATGGGACAGCTGATGGGTCTGGCAGGCTGGGATCGCTCCCTTCCGCGCTCACTGGCACTTCCCAAGGCTCGCTTGCTATAAATCTCTTCCTCCCCCCTGGCTGGTGGACTCTGAGCCTGCTGGAGAGCTGATAGCGAGGAACAGGAGGAGGATTAGAGGGTTTAGCAGGTGTCAAACTTCATCTTTCATCCCACTGAAGGGAAGTCTGTGGCTTGCTCTTCCCTGCTCCTGTGTAAGCCGTGCAGGAGCCGGGGCCACCCTTCCCCTCTGCTGACCCAGAGAGAGCAGGAGATGGGAGACGCACCAGCGAAGGGTGAGCTGGCAGCCCCGCCGGGCACTGGCCAGCTCTGAGCGGTTCACATTTGCTGGTTAGATGAAGCTCCTGAGAAGGAGAGGTCAGGAGGTCTCTGGCACCGCTCGGCCGAACAGCCAGGGGATGCCCTGGGCGCGGGGCGAGCCGGGTGATGGGGTTTGCCAGCCACCGTATCGGGTTAAGCCCCCGTCGCTCCGTGGTTTGCCGGGGAGAGCCTGAGAGCACAGGGCTGGGCGCGCCGTTTATTTTGGTTAAATTGAGTTTTCTCTGGGAGGCTGGGGGGCGTGGAAGGGGGGGCCCTCCAGACAAGGGGCTTTTGTGAGCTGGGCTGCAAGCCGATCCCATTTTGTGGTTTTGCTGTTTTGGATGATACCGTTTGTTATTCCAGGAACTACCCAGCAAATGGACCCCATTAGCCCAGTCCCCGAAAGCGGCTGGAGCTGGCGCTCGCTCGGTCTTTGTCTGCGCCCACCTTGGGCACGATGGGAGCTGCTGGGGCCACGTTACCCAGAGCCTCTGGCCCTGGACGGTGCCCAGGATAGATGTGGGGCCAGGAGCTGGGAGCTGCCGTCCCTCCCTGCTGGCTGCGGGGCTGGGCCGTTCTGACCGGGCATCTTATGGGATTAGTCTGGATTGGGAAAGCTACTGGGACAAGCAGAAAGCCTTGGGTTTGTTGAATTCCCTGGCACACTTGTGTCCCTGGCAGCAGGCTGACAATAACCTGATTATTGCCATTCTGCCGGGGGTTGGAGCCAGTGCCAGGGGGGACCCCATCTGTGGAGCATCCCCTTTGCCCCCTCAGATGGGGCTGGACCATCATCCTCACCTCCAGCCACTCAAGCTTGGTGGGAGCTGCAGGATTTGCATCCCTCTCTGCCCTTGGGCAAGAGCGCTCTGCCCCCAGCCGGTGTTTAAGGTACTCCCTCCCAGCATCCCTGAGCAGGAGCGGGACCGATGGTCCCAATGGAGTGCCTGGCCTGGGAGCAGCACACGAGGTCCCACCGGCAGCCCCCCACCTGTTCCGTGGCCGCCCCGGCACGCATGGGTCTGCCCAGGGTGGCTGCGCAGCCGTAGCCTCAGCCTTGTGCTGGGGAAGCCAAGCGTGGGGCCGTGGTGCCAGGGCATGTCCAGGGCTGGGCGCTTCAGCCGGAGCATCCTTGGCCCGCTCGGCGTTACCTCCTGCCGTGCGGGGATGCTGCTGGCTCTGTTTGTCTTGGCTCTGTTGGCCTTTTTCCTGCATGCGAGCGGCTGGAACTGGGCAGGAGCCAGCGGGTTTGTAAATAAAAGCATCGGACACCTCTCTGGGTGGTGCTGAAAGCTCCCGAAATAGTCCTGCTGCCCCGCCAAGGCGCGCGTGGCCGAGATGTTGGAAGAGGCAGCCCCGGGCTGGGTGTGGGAACAGGGCCCACCCCGCTCCCTGCTTCCCATCCCGGCCACCCTGGCACAGCAGGTCCTGGGGGGGTCTCTTCCCAGCTGGGTGGGCACCCGCTGCTTCTGCAGCACCAGGACAGGCTGCCTCGGCCAGCTGGGATGTGCCCCTGCTCCCGCCAGTCTCCTGATGGGATGTATCCCTGGAGCTGGGCATCCCCCAGGCAGGAGGGATGCCCCAGGAGCAGGTGGCGGTGCCCAGCCATACCCGAGGGTGGGTTTGCTGCAGGAGCTGGGTGCCTATGGAAACCTCACCGGCAGCACAGGCACGTGGTGTGGAAAAAGAGGGATCGGCACTGAGGGGACGCGATGCCGTGCTCCTGAGGCACGGAGAGTGCCGGGCACCACATGGAAGGGACGTCGACCACTGCGAAACAGCCCCTTGGCCAGCTCCAGTTGATGGAGGAGAGCTGGGAGGAGAGGGCTGGCTTCATGGCTTCACCTCCTGTGTTCGACACAGCCGCACGCCGCATCTTCAGCGCCGCGCTGGCCTGGCGTGGGCAGGGGTGGCTGGACGCCATGGGACGATGGCTTGCGTGGATTTGCGTTCTGCCGGCGTAGGAAGCTTGGCTGGCCAGGGCCACTGTCCAGCCCTGGCAGAACCTGGCGGGGGCCGTGGGAGGGGGCAGCCATAACATCCTGACAAAAGGAGCCTGGCAGCGGGCAGGAGACGGCGCTGAGAGCCAAGCGCAGGGGCAGGACCCCGTCCAGGACTCCTTACTCCGGCCGCCTCCGGGAGGCATGAAGGTGGCAGCGGCCTCACAAACCCCGATGTGGACAGGGGGGTTTCCAGCCACAGGCAGAGCCATCCTCCCACCAGGACCTTGCCAAATTCCACCCAGGGCCTGGCATTTCAACGTGCTGTGCATTTGGAAAAAAGCATTTGAATGCTCTTGCTGTAAATGAAGTGGAAAATGTCTGCAGGCTTGTGCAGGAAGGTCCCGGGAACCTGGCCGTGTTGTGGATGTGCTGGGGGCTGGCTGAGCCCTGGCCAGGCGGCTGGGGATGGGATGGGATGGGATGGGATCTGCAGGAGACCCACATCTCTCTGGGATTTCCCCACAATGTCAGACCAGCTCTGCTCGTTCCGGTTCTTTCTGTGGCAGCAGCGAGGCTGGTGCTGCCCGTTCTGGGGTGAGCGTGGAGATTTGGGCTGTCACTTCTTCCCTGGCAGGGAGTGGGGGCATTGCCTGAGCCACCCCCAGCCCCACCGAGAGCCTTGCCCTGTGCCGTTCCCACACAATAACTCCCGTGTCGAAGGCTGAAGGATTTCCTGGGTTTCTTTTCTGTTTTCGTTTGTTTGGTTTTTTTTTATAATTGTCCTCTAGAAAAATGGGATGAATAGGTCGATTTAATTTATTCCCCATGTTTCGGGGCCACATGTGAAGGCTCATGCCTGACAGGCGAGTGCGGCAGCACGGCGCCCGCAGCAGACGCCCGGCGCCCGCCCAAGCCAGGGCTGCCACGCGGCCGTCTTTTCCTAGAAGGCAGCAACCAACTTGCCAGTGGTTGTCCCGGGTCAGGGACTGCTCCCTGGGTCAGGGTCTGCTCCCTGATTCTACCCTCCAGCATAGGGGGACAATCAGGACCAGCGTTGCGGTCTCTTGGGTGTGGGAACAGGTCCCGGTCCCCTCCTGAGTGCCACAGAAGCCGCCTGGTGCCTGTGCCCAGACCATGAGGTGTCCTCATGCAGACGCAGGGGAGGGATCCGTGCCAGGCTCAGCACCGTGCCGCCACCAGCCCTCGTGGCCTTGGGCAGGATGAACCCCTCTTTGGGCAGCGGGTCCCAAGTGGGGACAGAGAGATGTTCCCACATGACACAGCCCGGAGGAAAACTCTGCCTGGAAAAGAGGAGATGAATATTTGTTCAGCTTGAAGCCTAAACAAAAGGTTTTGTAATAAGTGTGTCCCCCGGCCTCAGCTCAGCACCCGGCTCAGCTGGTCACAGTGGCTGTCACACCCTCGCCGTCCCTCCTGGGTCAGTCCTTGGCTTTGCAACCCGGTGCTGCCAGGACGGGGCATGGCCCTGTGCCGTCACCACTACCGGCTCCTGTGCCGTTACTGCTACCAGCTCCGTCTCGTCCTCCAGCAAACGCTGGGTGCTGCAGGGACACGAGGATGTGGGGACACAGGGACATGGGGATGGCAGAAGCAGTGGGAGATGAACCTGGTTTGCGGGCGCCGGGGTCCAGCCAGGCCAGGGAGATCTGGAGCCCTTTAAAGCCAATGAACCGAGATCCTCGATTGCACTGGAAACGAGGAGCCTGGTAATGAGATTGTGGCTTCGGGCAGCGGCACATCGGCTTCGCTCGAGGCTGAAAGCTCTTTGTTGATGACAAATAGAGACGGTGCACGTGGGAATGGTGAGTGGCTCCTCATGGGTCTCCATGTCCCCGGGGACATGGCATCCGACTGGCCCAGACTGGGAAGCTCGGGGGACAAGGGGAGCGGGGCTGCCCCATGGGCCTCGCCGCTGCCTCTGCCACGGGGCTTGTGGGGAACGGGGGTTTTGGCGTCATCCCCAGGAAAGCGGGGCCGCTGGAATTCCCTGTGAGGCTTTCGGCTCCGAGACAAAGGAAATGTGGGAACTAAAAAAAAAATTAAAAAAATTAAAATTTCAAACTGAAAAATCAAAGCAGCTGATTCAGCGATGTTGAAACATCTTGTGACAGCGTTGGGCACATTTTTTCCAAACAAAATTCTGGGAAAAAATCAACTTTATTTTATACAACCCACATCCGTCCCGGCGGGAAGGCACGTGCTGGGGGGCGGCGTGGGGGCTGCCAGCAGCCGGAACGGCGCTGGGATCCGTACCCGGAGCCCCGCGATGCCCGGAGCCCAAGGAGCACATCCTTGCAGAGGCTCCGCACCCGCCGCGGCGCTGGCCCAGCCGAGACGCTCCTTACAGAGCACGGGGGAAAATCTGAAACCCAAGCCGGCAGCGCGGGGCCAGCGCGGTTTATGGGAGCGTCTTGTCAGAGTTTCCACTGAACACCTCAGGCTCGCTGGGGTCTCGCACCAGCTCGCTTAAATTAAATTAAATTAAATAACGTGAACTCAAACGCTGCCTGAGAAGCCTCTGCGCCGTCCTCTCGCCAGGGTGTGAATACGTGCGAGCGGCTCCGATGCTGTCGCCCTGCCAGAAAAGCTCCTGTACCTGGGGGCCTCTGGGGATGGGGACAGGGATGGAGATGGAGACAGTATGAGGATGGGATGGGGACAGGGATGAGGATGAGGATGGGACGGGGCAGGGATGGGGATGAGAACAGGATGGAGATGGGGACGGTATGAGGATGGGATGGGGATAGGGATAGGGTGCTCAGGGCAGCAGGATGAGGAGGGTTCACGCAGCAGCAGTGGGGGACGAGGGTCCTGCCACGACCCCCCGCCATCCAGAGAGAACCGGTCGCTCATTTTCCTTGCTGGGATGATTGGGAGTGCAGCAAAGCCGCGTGACTCCCTGACAGCCCCCTGCACGCCGAGGGCAGGGGAGGTGAGGGGCACTGCCAGCCTGTGGGTTCCAGCCCCGACTCCTCTCCCTGGTGCGCCCCCGTGGTACGGGCAGGGAGCAGCGGGTGCCAGCGGGGTTAGGGTGCTTGGGCAGGGCTGGTGCCCCACCCCGGCAGGTAACCCTATCCCCCCGCGCCCCCGTGCCGGGGAGGGACGCAGCCCAGGCGCCCGCTCTTGAAATTTATTTTAATGTAAACCTAGCCATAAGGCAGCTTTTTCTCATTTTTAAACTATTTCATATCAATCCTTGGCCTGACATTTGTTTTCTTTGAGTGCGGTGGGGAGCGTGGTCGGCATTGCTGAGGATATCTCCTCAGGAATCTTGGCAGAGGCGGCTCCTATCTTTGAAGAAACGGCAAATGCAAAACAGAAGGCAGATATTAGAGAAGCATAAACAATATTTTCCCCTCGCTAACCCCAGAAGCGGCGCAGCGGCCGGCTCGGCGACACGGCGGCGGGGGGGGGACCTCGTGCCTGGACCCCACCGGCGGCACAGCACCTGCTCGGTTTGACCCCCAGGGCCCCTGGCACCGCTCTGGGACACGTTTCCATCACCTACGGCCACACCGTCGTGGAGAGGCACAGGGACAGGGACAACCTCCTCCCCAGGGCTGTGACCGGGTGGCAGCCGAGGAGCGATTGCACCAGGAGGGTTTGCAGTGGATGGGGGGAGGCTGCTGCAGCTGGGGGTGCCCCCACTGGGTTCTTGTCCTGTTGGGCACCAGAAGCTGGATACTGGGGTCATTCCCCAAATGCTGAAATCCCAAGGAAATGCAGCTCTGGGGGAGAAGCTGGTTTCAGCAGCGTGTTATCTCAGAGGGGCTTTGTGGAGGGTATGCGGCTGCCAGAGCACGGGCAGCAGCCAGGCACAGGCAGGCTCACCTGGGGGTGTTGCTAAAATCCTGGAAGAGGAGAGGAAACGGAGATCAAAGGACCTGGCAAAACCAGGGAGACAGGATTTCAACCCCTGATATTAAAATAAAATGACTGTTAGGATAAACAGTGTGAGGCCGGCTCCCATCCCAGGCAGCCAGGCTCACTGGTGGAGGTGTTACTGGAGTTCTGTTCCTCGGCATTTCACACATTAGAAGAAGTTTTCACAGCTGCTCACAAATTTGCTGTCGTATCTGGGCAGCTGGGAGAGCAGTGGAGAGCGGCACTGGGGAGGAGCAGCGGTGCCCAGCCCGGGTAAACGACGGCGTCGGGGCTGGGATGGCAGCGTTGGGGTCTGGGGCAGGAGAAGCTCCTGGACATGGTCACATGCACATGGATGGGTCCTGCAGAGAAGCTGCTTAGAGTCTAATCCACTGAGGAATGAACATCCATGGGTTCAGACGAGGCCTCTCCCTTTGTTCGCTCGCAGCAGCTTGGGCATTTCTGGCCCCTCCATCCCCAGCACCAATTTTCTCCCCGGTGATGGATCGTCAGGTGCTGAGGAAGTGGCTGAAAATGTCACTGTGCATATTCTGGAGGCCTCCAGGAGAAGGGAAGAAACACCTGGCTTAGGACAAGGTCCTCCCATGTGAGCTCAGAAGCCACTGAACGTCTCCGCACAGCCGTGACTGCCCTGGAGATATTGTGGACTCTAGGGATGGATCCCTTCATCCCCCCTTCCCATGGGGCACAGGGAAGGGGCTGGAGAAGCCGAAGAGTCCCTGTGATCCCTCGGTGCAGAAGCCACATCCTCTCACAATGCTGGTGCAGGTGCAATGGGTTCCAGCAGCTCCATCACCCCTCCATCGGCGGTGACAGCAGGGTTGGGGACACAGGAGGTCTCTGGGGCACCTCTGCCCCACACATCCCAGCAGCAGCCCCCCCAAGTGAGCTGCTCTGGCCCCTCAGAGCACCCCTGCCCTAGAAGGCTCTGGCCTGGATCACAGCTCGTTATAATTAAGCTGGTGACCCCAGCACGAGGCTGGAGGTTTAAATGTCTGCGGCTGATGGCCACTTGCCCGCAAATTCCCTGAGATGGGAATCGCTCTCTGCAGGTCCCTCCCGGCTTAGCAAATTTCTTTGCAAAACACCCATCGCGTTTGAAAGCGCCGCTTCCGCGCAGGGGCTGCGAGGGCAAAGCGGCGCCTGACCCGCGGGCTCTGGGTAAACACCGTCTGCTTCCCACCAGAGCTGATGCGTCCCCGGAGCCCAGCTGCTCTGGCTGCCCTGAAGCTCCTGCGGCTCGCCCGGGCTGGCAGCCTCTGCCCCTTCCTGGGGTGTTTGGGCACGTCCTGCATCAGGATCCAGACACGGGGGCTGCGCTTGGGTCGTGGAATGAGCTGGGATTCACGGATCAATTCAGAACCCGCTGCTGCACCAGCACAGATCCTGCCCAGAGTGCTCTGGCACTCGGCTCTCGCTCTGCTCCATCCTTTGGCTCTAAGGGACAGTGTCGCTGCTGCCCCCTGGGCAGGCCACCAGCCCACCGGGAGGAGGAGGAGGAGGAGAGGGGAAGAAGCGAAGAAAAAAATGAATCCCCACAAAAATGTCTTCATAACAGGAAACGTCTCATAAAATACCTGTGGTTTGGCATGTGCGATCCGACTGGTCAAACTATGCACCTGGCAGGCAACCCTGCTATTAATGCTGCGCAGTCTGGTATTTCGGTGGAGCTGAGGCTGGCGGCGAGAGGGGAGGACGGCACCAGGGAGCTCGGGGTGCAGAAGCCCTCCAGTGGGGCCAGGGCGAGGGGGAAAACGGGTCCCTTGGGTCTCGCTCACCTCCCTAAACACCCAGGGGGGACATCTCAGCAGTATTTTGGTGAGGGGATGCACTGAGCAGGGCTGAGCCTCGTGCCCTGCGCAGAAACTCGGCGTTTCTGCAGCTTCAGGCCAGGGTTTTGCACCCAGACGTTGGTCCAAGCCGGTACACACCAGGAGGTCTCTGTTCAGGTCTCCACATGCCCAGCTTGTGGTTCCCACCATTCCCCAGCGATGGCTTCGCCCCCATGGGCATCCTGGGCTCCGGGCACGTCGGCAGCGATCAGTCGAGGTTCTCCTGAGCTCGGTGGAGGAGTTTTGACAGCTGGAGGTGAGGGATTAAGCCCTGAGCTGTGACCTGCAGCAGGCTCCCGCCTTGCGGTGCTCCTGGCACTCACACGCCGAGGGTCATTAATCCTCCTGAGCTGATCCCTGACCCGGCGGTTGCGGGATCAAGAGGTGGCACCAGCCCTGTCAGCACCGTCGCTGGATCCCGGGCTCCTTGGCTCTGGGAAGTGTGTGCCAGGGGCAGCGTGTCCCGCTGTGGCCTCAGTTCCAGTGAGACCCCAGCACAGGGCATCGCCTGCCCCTGTAGGGCTCCCAGCCCCAGGCTCCTCCGGCTCCTCCTTCACCCTGACACGGCCATGGGTGCCCTGAGCTTCATAGAGATCAGCTGGCTCGTGGCTACCAAGAGCCGCTCGGCCCGTGGCCTTCCCTTCAGCCCAACCGCTCTGCCCGCATCCCGCAGGAGCCGCTCGCGCAGTGGGAATTCACTAATGCAGAGCCCCCCACTTCGGAGTTGATTTGGCTGCAGCCCCTGGCTCGGAGCGAGAGGATGGGCACAGCCACCGCCCGCAGCGAGCCCGGCTGGAGGCACCATATGCCGTGCTGTGCCGAGCCGTGCCGAGCCGTGCCCATCCTGCTGGGCGCGGGGGCCGGGCGCGGGCGCCGCAGGGGTGCCAGGAGCCTGCCTGCAGATGGGCTGGGGTGTTTTTCTTTCATCGAGGAAAATGTTTTCTTGTTCCCTGGGCTGAGGCTCCAGGGCCGTGCGGCGCGTTCAGCAGCTTTTGGATCGGATCGAGTGTCATGCACCAAAGGGTCGGCTCATGCCAAGACTCTCCTCGCGCGCTCCGGCGCTGCTCGGCCGAGCCGCTGCCTGATGCCTTTGGCTTTCACAGCCCAGCCTACAGAAACAACGTGCTCGCTCTCCCTTTCAATAGCTCACTTTTCGTTTTTGACTCGTTTTATTATTGTTTTTAAAGCATGCGTAGCACAAAGCAAATCATCTACCTCCCGCTGGAGCCCGTCCAGCCCCGTGTTGGGCTTGGAAAACCTCCCTGCTTTATTTTTCATTGTAAATGACCGGCGGATGGAGTGGCTCGATGGGACACGGCGGCGTCCAAACCCGCGCCGCTCCAGCCCACCCACACGCACCGGCTGCTTTCTTGGTGTTTTCTCTTCGCTGCGTCCACTTGAGCTGGCAAAGAGCGCGAGGCGCTCGCTGCTGCTCGCCGCAGCCTGGGGCGAGCTTCTGCCGTGGCTGCAGAGGTGGTGCCGGTGCTCCGTGCTCCCGGTGTGCCGCACGGGATGGGGATGAGGCCACGGCACTGAGCCTGGGTGAGCAGTTGAAGCGCGTCGAAGGCCTCGTCCTGGTGCATCCCCGCACTCCAGCCAACGTCTGGAGGGGGCTGGCGTGGCACTGGGTTTGACGTGTGGACGGAGCGGGGGCGAGGGCCAGCGAGCAGCACGCCACACCCCGTACCCATCGCGCTTTTACTGCCGGCTTTAAACAAGTTCTCCATTTTACTGACCTTCAAGCGCAGTCACGGATCCCCCGTGGATCACATATATTGACTCAGAAAATAATTAGCCTTGAAGGGAGCAGGCGCAGTGCCTGTCTGCCAGGCCCATAATTAATATTTAAATAACAAGGGTCATAAATCAGCCGCAGCTTAGCGAACAAGCCCCCGGTTGTGTGCGCGGGGGAAGCGCGCGGCTGCATAGCTCGCAGGAAGGTCGCCCAGTCCGTGGGCAGGGCCGTGCCCGGGAGCGTTGACGTGGATGCTGCGGGGAGAGGGGGTCGGTGCGGGGCAGCAGCAGCCCCTTTCTGCCGGGAATAGTGGGGAGCTGTGTGCCGGGAGCGTGCCGAGAGCACGCCGGGAGCTCGCCAGGCCGATCAGCACAAGCCATAGACTGTTTCTGGAGCGACGGGGGCGGCGCGGGCTCCAGCTGCCCGAGACCTCGCACTTTTTCGAGAACAAGGTGACATTTCTTGTCTCCTTTCTCATGCTTTAAGTGTGAGATTTTTTCCCCCTCTCCCAGAGCTTTCATTGCGTGCCAGGGGTTTTTAACACGTCTGCTCACCGACTGCCAGGGGAGCAGACACTTGCACAGCCTGCGCGGCGGCGGCCGCCTCTGAAGCTGTGCCAAGGGTCTCTGTGCCGCGCCGCCGCACCGGCTGCAGCCTGGTCGGGCCCCTGCTCCTCCCCGGAGCCGAGCCGTGAGGGGCTGACGAGCCCCATCCCTGCGCCAGCGGCAGCCTCGGAGATCCCTCAAGCGCTTACTGCTCCCACACCAACTCTCCTGGCCCGGCGGCTCCTGCTGGGCTTGGCTTTTCTGCAGGAGTGGCTGTGGTCAGACTACCGGACTGGACAATAGCCTGGCGATTGTGCCCAGCCTGGGGGTGCATCACCGTGCCCGAGAGCTGGTCCTGGTGCCCAGGCAACAAGAGCAGGATAAGTCTCATCCCACAGCACTGGTGCCAAGAGGAGCTGCACCCGGGAGCATCTCCCCTGCGTCCCCACCCCCAGCATCTGCCCTGCTCCAGGTGGGAAGAAGTAACTCCTCGTGGGATGTTTGCTGGTCATACTGGTGCGGGTCCCAGCCCCACAGGAGCACGGGCAGGCGTCACCCGGCGGTAGCCGTGACGGGCACAGTGGCGCCATCCGCACCGTGAACCATCTGATGTTTGCAACCTGCCCTGGGAGACCGAGAACGTTACGCGGCTGCTCGTTGTGATTAATTATCAATTCATAATGCAGGAGATTTCGAGCATGAAAGAGCCTCTTCACAGACACGTTGTGCACACTTTATCCATCATATGAGACTCCAGATGTTTCCATTTTATTCTTATTAAATCACTGCCTGGAAGCCCGGGTGACGTGAGGCCTCCTGCCCCGGTGCCGGGCACTGCTGCGGGGAACTGCGAAGCACCAGAGACCCCTTTGCCTTGAGGGATGGAGACTTGTGCCTGGAGGTCTCAGGCCAGACGCCTCTGCTGCCCCCACAGCCCCCTGGGAGAGCAGGGGCAGGTGGAATGACCTGTCTGGAGCAGGAGCTGAGCCTGTGTCTGGAGATGGCAGAAAACAGGCGCCCACCCCGGTGCGGAGCAGGGGACTCCATTTCGCACCCGGCGCCCGGCGAAACCGCGACTGGAGCCAAAGCATCACCTTCTCCTCCCTCTCCCTTGCCTCTGGCTCCGGCATCCCCCCAGTCCCACATCTCTCCAAGGGCTGGGGTCTCGGAGAAGGACAGGGGGACATTTGGAAACGCTTCACAGCACCGGCAGCGAGGGGCTGAGCCACCCCAGGGTGCTGCTCCTGTGGCAGGGGCCCCGCTGAGCCCCGAGCAGCATCCCGTGAGAACAGGGAGGAGCAGGGGGGAATAAAGCCCAGGTGGGGAAGAGAGAGCTGGAAAGGGAGGGAGTTAAGAGATGGAGGTACAGGGGTCATACCAGGTAAGGAAAACAAATAAGTAGCTGATTCAGGGGTTTGTTCTCCTCTTTTATTTAGCAGAAACTGTATTTTTACAGCTGCAATCCCTTAAAATGGGATTATTTTTCCCTTAAACAAATCCTTGTAAAATAATGCTTCATAAAAATAAGCGTTCCTCTTCTCGACCCTGCAGACAGGAAAACAATCAGGCTGGCGAGGCCCTCTCCGTGTCTCCAAGGAGGCCGCTGGTGGCTGTCACGCGTGTCCCTGCCTGTCCCACCCGTGCTGGAGCCTCCCCGGCGGGTGCTGTGCCACGGTGGGTGCTGTGCCACGGTGGGTTTGGCACAGCCCCGGTCCCACCGGCTGCGGTGGGATGGGCAGAGTTGGGCTCCTCTAACAGCATCCGCCGTGGCCTCCTGCATCCTCCCAGGGTCCTGGCTCCGTCGTGTCACCGGTGGCAGAGCCGTCCCTGGCCCATCCAGCCCCGAGCACAGCACGGGGAGGACAAGGGAGCCGGCTCCACGGGCATTTACCAGACAGTTGTCGGAGCTGCCTTGTCACCGAAACCTCCAACAACCTGCCGAGCGGTTGTAGCATCAGCAACAATCCCACGCCAGGGCTCCCCCTTCTTTTTACTTAACTTGCTTTAATTTTGTTTAAATTTGGGGTTTTTTTGGGTNTCACCGAAACCTCCAACAACCTGCCGAGCGGTTGTAGCATCAGCAACAATCCCACGCCAGGGCTCCCCCTTCTTTTTACTTAACTTGCTTTAATTTTGTTTAAATTTGGGTGTTTTTTTGGGTTGTTTGCTCTCCAGGCTGCCGCTTTTTTTTACCCCTGCTGCTTCAGCAAAAGCGGTTCAGGAAATTCCGACGAGATCCCGACGCACAGCAGCCCTGCCCCTGCTCCGCGGCGGGAGAGGCAGGGAGCTTAATTCTCATTAATAACCACCCCGGGTCGATTATTGCGAGAAGGAGGGAAATCAGCAAAGCTCTTCGGCATCACGTGCTGTTTAAGCTTCCGAAAATAAACGTTCTTTGCGAATCAATCTGTTTGCAGCTCCGCGCGTGGAGCTGGCCCAGAAAAAGTTGCTGGAGGAAAAGTTTATTTATAGAGGGTATTTATTTTAAATAAACAGGCACTTAAGGCAAAGGCTGCTGCTCCCAAGCGCTGCAGCCCCCACCTTGGGCTTTCCAGGTCCTCGCCCTCGGAGCTCCCATCGCTGCCCGCAAAGCGTCGCGGTTGAGCCACAAATGCAGCAAGTCTCAGGTTCCAACATCATGGGTTTGGTCCAGCACCCCCTGGGAGATGCAGCACCCCCAGGAGATGCAACACCCACCCAGGGCAGGCAGGGTTTGGCCAGGGCAGCTCGAGCTGCCCATGGGAGCCACGGCCAGAGCGGGCACGGCTTTGGTTAGAGACCCTTGAGGTCTCACAGCTCAGTTCCACAGGCTCTGGGTTTCATCCTGCCTTTTCCCCCTCTTCTTACATATGTTAAAAATAAATAAAGAAAGCTTGACATGGACATAACCCCAGGGAGGTGCTGGGGCAGCCTCTGAATGGCTCTGCTGGGTGCCCGTCGTTATTTATTGCCGATAAATCATCTATTAATGGTGCGTCTCCCAGCGCACCCGGAAGGGTAATGTGTTCCTGGCACCGATAGAACCAAAAAAGGCAAATTCGAGGCAGCCCTGCTCCCCCCATGAGCCTTCCTGGGTGTCCGGCGGATCCTCGCAGGATGGAGGGTGCACATGGGGGCATTGTGGGTGCTGAGGGCACAGACGGGGTTTTGTGGGTGCCGCTCTCACTGTCGCTTTCTCCACAGGAGCAGTGGGAGCAGGATGCTGCCGGACGCCGCGGCGCTGCTGGCGGTGCTGGTGACGGTGGTCGGCTTTCGCTCGGCGGCGGGAGGCGGCGCGGCCGGCTACGCCCAAGTGAAGTACATGCAGCCCATGGTGAAGGGACCCCTGGGACCCCCCTTCCGCGAAGGCAAAGGGCAGTACCTGGGTAAGGGATGTGCTGTGTGGGGCTAGGGGGGCAGGACACGGGGCCGTGGCTGCCGGAGGGATCTGTGGGTATGGTGGGAAAGGGCTGCAGCATCCCCCAGCCACTTGTCACCCCATCACCTACAGGGCCGGTGCCCCCGGGGAGCTGCCTGGAACGGCCGAGGGTGCTGCTGGTCCAAAGCGTCTTTGGGGCCACTCACGTCTCCTTAACCCAGCGCAGAACTACGAGGACACAGAAAAAGTAGAGCCCTGTTCTTGTGCTGGGTGAGCACCCTTGGGTGCTGGTGCACAAAGGGGACCCGTGAGCCCTTTGCTCTCCTCCTCCCTTCCAGTCCATTTGCCGTTAACTTTGAAGCTCAGGCCCAGGAACCCCAGCATCACCATTTCTCCCTCATGCTGCCGCTAAACGTGAGCTGTCCCTGACAGGCTTTTGTCCACCTATTCCCATTTCTCTTCCTATGTTTCGCACCAGCTGGGAACAGAAAGAGGGCCGGGGTTGGAATTGAGACCCAGAGATGTTTCCTTCCACAGTAGCAACCAGAAACTCCCTCTGTGTTAAATCGCTCCCCACAGAGCGGTATGTGCCACACGAAGGGGCAGAGGTGCCAAGGTCATCACTCTGCTGCCCTGCCCCTATCCCACCCCCTGACCCCATCCCACCCCCTGCCCAGGCTGTAGCCCCACACGCCTGCCCAGGGCTCCTTTCAGGCCCAGATACAGGGACCAGAGGTTGGCAAATGCAGGCGGATCCATCAGGGCCCCATGCAAGGGGTTATTAGTGTCAGTTAATTGCCCCCACCTTGGGGACCCGCCCAGGAGCAGCTGTTAAGCAGGGCTGAGTCTCTCCAGCAGGTCTTGGCTCATCGGCGTGTCCCTCCGCCAAGCGAGCTCCCGGTACGTGACCCTCGGCACCCAGGGCACCTTCGACTCCAGAGGGGGACCGAGGGGAAGCTCTGGGTCTGTTCCAAGCACAGCGGCCCCCAAGGCTCTTCCCAGAACCAGCCCCAGCCGGCAGCACCGTGCGACGGGGCAGAGCTGGGGCTCGGATGCGCACGCCTGCCACGATGGTGCTCGGCCCTCGGGAAGAGCCGCCGGAGCCCTCCCCGTGGGTTTGCGTGGAGCCGGACCCTCCTGGGAGCTGAAGTCTTGGCTCGGGGAGGAGGAAGCGGAGCGGGCTGGGCGGCCAGTGGCCGAGTTACTGCCAGGCTGAGGAGCTTATCAGGAGTTCAGCTCAGCACGTGTCAGAAAACACACGGCAAAACCTGGAGCCTGCGACGAGCCCCCCTCCCTGCCCCCTTCCCAGCTGTTGTAAAGCTGCTCCCTGAACCCCAGCCAGAGACAAGACCTTCCAGCACAGCACAGGAACGTTTCAGCTGCTGCTGGGACTCGATTCAAATATCACCCTACTGTTTTTCCTTTTTTATTTTTTCCACCTCTTCTTCCTACGCATCGGCACGGAGCAGCGTGGTGGAGAGAGGGGCAAGTGCGCCGAGCTGGTGGCGAGGGCCGGTTTGGGTAGGATGAGCTCTGCCAGGTTACACCAGGCAGAGGTCAGAGGAGACCCTGAGGCTGGGCAGAGCACGGAGGCCCCCTGGACATCACTCTCCAAAAACCCCTGGGAAAGAGAGGAGGGGGACACGGGCAGGGGGGCAGCTGCAGCTGCAGGGCCGTACGGAGGCAGCTGGGGAAGCCGGTGCCTCCTGGATCCCACCGAGCTCCCATCTCCGCTTAACCTCTAATTTGGCAAAGAAAATCCCCGCTGGCCTCCTGCCCTGCTCGGCGGCTCAGCTGACTCGCCGCGACGGCGCAGGGCCGTGCCGTGCCCCTGCGGGTCAGCCCCGAGCCGGCGGGGAGTTGTGCGAGCCCCTGGGG
Organism: Baryphthengus martii; assembly: GCA_013396935.1. Lineage (NCBI taxonomy): Eukaryota > Metazoa > Chordata > Aves > Coraciiformes > Momotidae > Baryphthengus > Baryphthengus martii. The sequence goes on along the minus strand of VWZK01005654.1, from coordinate 168,308 downwards.
CTGGGACCCCCACCTGGGGTTTCCTCAGGATGCCAGACACCTTTTCTGACCCCAAAACAGACTCTCCAATAGCAGGGAGGCAGCTGGGGGCAGGTGATGCTGCTGAAGGCTAAAAGCCTTTAAGCAGATACTTGTGCAGGTGGGTTTATTTTGTCTCAGTTAACCCCATGTTTACCTGCAGCCAGAGAAAGCTGCTGCTGGAGGGGCTCTGGGAGCCCAGCATTTCTCTCTCGCACACCAGGAGCCCCAGCTCGGGGCACCAGTAAGGCCCAGGAGATGCCAAAGTTCCAGGCGAGCGGCAGAGCTCCCTTCCAGTCCCCTGGCACAGCAGCTCCAGCTCAGGGCTGCGCTGAGCTGGGGTGAGAGATGTTGGGATGAGACACTGGTCCCACGCACCCTCCCTGTGAGCCTGTGAAAGTGGCTCTCACGAGACAGGGCTTGGCAGCAGCGCTGGAACAAGCTCCGCCATGGAGCAGCCAACGTCTCCTTCCTGCGGTGTCATCCGGCCGTGCTGGCCAGACCCGCTGCTGGCTGCTCCTGGCTGGGAACCACTTCCCTTCCTGCTGGATCACTCCTCTGACGGCCAGTCCGCGCCGCCGGGCTCCTTCTCCAGGCGTGACGGGGTCCCTACTGGGACAAACACAGCTCCAGAGGGGCCGCAGGATCCACTTGGCCACGTCCACGCTCCTCAGGAGGTGCCAAGCTCCGTGGTGCCCAGGCAGAGCTCGCAGGGGCCGCTCCCGCCCCTCTGCATCCACGTTCGCTCCGAGACGCGGGCCTGTGGCAAGACTGGGGCTTTTGAAACCGGATCCCACCGGGGCTGCCATGTCCCAGTTTCTCCCCGCGAGCGTCCCCGGTTTGGTTTTCCCGTCTGCTTTCTTGGCCGCCTGCGAGCTGGCAGCTCTCGCCTGGCCCTCCTCTCCGCTGCCTTCTGTGCGAGCGCGTGTGCTTTTTCCCTCCTCCGTGGGCTCAGCTGTAGATCCTTGTTCTGATTCCATGCAAAATGACCTAGAAAGCTAATTCTTTTGAAGCCATTGCAAGGAGAAGAAAAAAAAAAAGGAGGAGGGGGGGAGGGAGAGAAAACACATTGAAATAATTTTCTGGAGAACATTTTTTTCCAGAATTCAACCCCTTGAAATCTGCTTTAGAGCAGCACTTCCCCTCTCCCTTTGCCTTCTTTCCCACACCGCTTTCTGGGGTGAGGAGCAGCAGGTTTGCAGAAATCCAGTGGCAGTGTCATGACGGACAAGTATTTCCTTCATGGAGACAGCCAAGCGACCTCTGTTTCAGCCGAGGACGCGGGCCAGCCTTTGATACACAGATAAGCTCTGAAAACGTTTCCATTCCCAAAGGAAAACAAGCAGGCACTGGGCTCGGGAAGGGCCACAGCTAATTGCTGTGCTTAGGAGAGGTAAAGCCACCTCCGACACCCCGGCAACGCTGCCGCCTGCTGCTGCCACACTTACTTTTTTCACGTGTCTCAAATCTCCCCTGATCTTTTCCTATTGACCGAGAAAATCTTGGAGTTGGTGGATCCTGGCGCTACGGGCGTCCCTGCTCCCCAGGGCCAGCTCGTCCTGCTGGATGCCAGGCTGGCAGATCTCAGGGACCCCCTGGCCCCTCCTTTGCTGTGCCCCAGCACGGCGCTTCATGGTCTGCTCCCACCCCAGGCGGGATCCATTCCCATCCCAGGAACTTGCCCGTTCCCAACAGGAATGACTGACCAGGTTTGGTTAAAATGTGCCCAAGACATCAAGGCCCTTTCCCCTTCACATTTCTCATCCCAGTCCCACGTACGTGCGACTCCCAAGTCATTTCCTTCATTTGGCGCTTCCCAAAGGAGCATTCACCAGATTTATTCTCTCTCCGGTTCCCGGTGTCACGTGGCAGCGCCGTCTGGCTTGGCCCGGCCCAGCCCCAGGAGTGACGGCTGCTCACGGCTGCGGCTGTGGTGGGCACAGAGGCCGCCTCTCCTCGGCTCTGTCGTCTCCCAGCCCATTAGTTTCTCTCTCATATCCGTTTGCAAAGGAGCTCTATAAATTCTTTCAATGTCAAGTGGTTGCGGCCTATTCCCAGCTGGGCTGACTCATTCGGCCGTAACCGAGGCTGCGTTTCCCTCGCAGCCATTGGCTTTTCCTCCATCCTCAGCACTTTTTTTTTTTTGTCTCTTTGGTGAATTTTTCCTCTGCTTTGCTGGACGCTGGAGCTGAGCCAGCGAGCACCGCGGGCACGCCTTAACCCACACACCAATCACCTCTCCCGGCTCTCCAGTACGTGTCCAAGAGTTTTCTTTTCAATCCAAGTGGATTAAAGGTCTCCCGAGGGCCTGGGCTCGAGGGATGGGGTGGAGGGATTATCCTCAGCCTTGGCTCGCTCTGTCGGCATTCTCTCGGCTGAGCCCGGGCAAGAGCTGCCGAATCCCACAGTGCTTTCAAGGCCGCTGGGAAGAGAAGCAGCAGGAGCTTTGAATCCGGTTCCTGAAAAACCTCACAGTGGGTCATGGCAAACCAGCGCTGCCAGAGCCGACGGCAGCTCCTGTTGACACCCTTGGTGGAGGGAGGGAGGGATGGAGATGGATGGCCCCGGCTTCAACATCCCGAGGGCATCACGCACCGGGCAGCTCCTCCATCCACCGACCCAGTAAAGCACTATGTCTCTTCTCTCTACAGACATGCCGCCGCCGCCGCTGCTGCCGATGGACCTCAAAGGGGAGCCAGGACCCCCAGGGAAACCCGGCCCGCGCGGACCCCCCGGGCCCCCCGGCTACCCGGGAAAGCCAGGCACAGGGAAGCCGGGAATGCACGGCCAGCCCGGGCCTGCTGGGCCCCCCGGCTTCTCAGGCATCGGGAAACCCGGCATCCCAGGACTGCCTGGAAAGGCGGGTATGAAAGGGATGCCCGGAGCCAAGGGCGAGCCTGGCATACGAGGAGAGCAAGGGCCGAGAGGACTGCCTGGCCCCCCGGGGCTGCCGGGGCCAGCCGGCATCTCAGTCAATGGGAAGCCGGGACCCCAGGGTGGCCCTGGCCTGCCCGGGTTTCGGGGCGAGCCCGGCCCAAAGGGAGAGCCAGGTCCCCGCGGAGAGCGAGGGATGAAGGGTGAAAACGGCGTGGGGAAGCCAGGGCTACCGGGGCCCCGGGGGAATGGGGGCCCTCCTGGCCCCGCGGGGCCCCCCGGACCCGTCGGCGTTGGAAAACCCGGCCTGGATGGCCTGCCGGGTGCGCCGGGGGAGAAGGGGGACATGGGCCCTCCGGGCGGGCCTGGTGTCAGTGGGGAGCCTGGCCCCATGGGGCCAAGGGGCCCCCCCGGCATCGACGGCATCGGTGTGCCAGGCGTTGCTGGGGTGCCGGGGATACAGGGCCCCATGGGACCCAAGGGAGAGCCCGGCATCCGCGGCCTCCCGGGTTTGCCAGGCCCGACAGGCTATGGCAAGCCAGGCTTGCCCGGCATCAAAGGAGACCGTGGGCAGGCCGGGGTGCCGGGAGCCATCGGCGATAAGGGGGAGCCCGGCGTTGATGGGGAACCAGGGGAGCCGGGCCCTGCCGGCATCATCGGGCCACCAGGCCCACCGGGGTCCATGGGCCTGCCGGGCAAGCACGGGCTGCCTGGCTCCAAAGGGGACGTGGGGCCGAGCGGGCCCCCAGGGATGCCAGGGATGCGCGGTGACCAGGGCCCAAATGGCTTCGCAGGGAAGCCGGGGGTGCCGGGAGAAAGAGGCCTGCCTGGGTCACTGGGACCCCCTGGCCCAACTGGCCCTAAAGGAGAACCAGGGTTCATCGGCCTCCCGGGGGTACCAGGATTAACGGGGGGCCCTGGGCCGAAAGGGGATGGTGGGATCCCGGGGCAGCCGGGGCTGAGGGGCCCTTCTGGTATCCCGGGTTTGCAAGGACCCGCGGGTCCCATGGGGCCTCAGGGGTTACCGGGGCTCAAAGGGGAGCCTGGACTCCCCGGGGTTCCTGGCGAGGGCAAGACCGGCGAGCCCGGCATGGCCGGACCCATCGGACCGCCGGGAATGCCGGGAACGCCANGACGGCGGCGTGGAGGGGGCCGTGCTGGGCAACGGCAAACCGGGGAAGCCGCAGTACGGCCGAGGAGAGATCTCGGCCCGCATCGCGCCGGCCTTCACCGCCATCCTCACCTCCCCCTTCCCCGCCTCCGGCATGCCGGTCAAGTTTGACCGGACTTTGTATAATGGGCACAACGGCTACAACCCGGTCACCGGGATATTCACCTGCCCCATCTCCGGCATCTACTACTTTGCCTACCACGTGCACGTCAAAGGGACCAACGTCTGGGTGGCACTTTACAAGAACAACGTGCCCGCCACCTACACCTACGACGAGTACAAAAAGGGCTACCTGGACCAGGCCTCGGGCAGTGCCGTGCTTGAACTCAAGGAGAACGACCAAGTCTGGGTACAAATGCCCTCGGACCAGGCCAACGGGCTGTACTCCACGGAATACATCCACTCCTCCTTCTCCGGGTTCCTGCTTTGCCCCACATAACGGCTGTTGGGCACGTTTCCTTTTCACCCACTTTAGCCATAAACTTTTTTTTTTTTTTTTTTGGATAAAAAAGGTTTTTTTTTAAACTTAATTAATACAAAAAAGAAAAATCACTGGGAAGAACGCGCAAGACGCTGCCATGGGACCTCGCTTCACGCTGTTTGATCCATGAGTCAAGAGGGTAATTGGAAAGGAGACATCTTCCGTTTGTTCTTTCTCTTTTGGGGGAGGGAAGCGACTCCCTCAGCAAAGCGCATTTGGAGTGAATTTTACCCTAGTGACTGTACGTCAAACGCAGGAAGGCGCTTGGGATGGCGAGGATCTGGCTCTGCCATCCAGAGAGGGCTGTCTGGAAGACCAGCCCCTCCTGGTCTGTAATCAAGTGCCCTCGTGCCCCATTTCGAGCACCAGTTAAATACCTACGGCTGTATCACAGGCGGTGTATTTGCCAAGCAGCCCCCGGGGCCCTGGGCCCTTAACACAAACCCGTAAGGCACCGGAGATCTGTGATGGATTCAGAAATTTCCTTCCCAAACCATCGGTTTCCCAAGTTTCAGTCTCACTGACGCCTGTTTTTTCAGACCGTGCTTTGAGGCAGCCCCCCTGCCCCGATTCACGCTGGATTCGGTGCGGTTGGATTTATAACCGGCAAAAGTGGAACACTTTGCATAAGCACCTTCTTATCAGAAGTAAATATTATTTTTAATCCTCCCCAGCACCTTTAGGAATAAAACCATCCAGGCATGGCTATCTGGGAGGATGAGACGACCTGTTCCCAAGCCGCCGAGAGGGAAGCTGGGCCCCCTGCGACGAGCACCGACCCCTCCTCGGGTTCAGTCACCGACCGGCAAGTCCAAGGGCTAGTTCTGCCCTGTTCCTTTGCAGCCCAGAGACTGGCTCGGCCTCGTCAGCATCTCGCTCCTGGAGAAGCCGAGGACGGCTCTGCCAGCCCGGCTCCCGGTGCTTCTCGCCCGGATCGGCACCAGGTCTAGTTACGCTTTCTTGGAAGTGCCACTTACGGACAACTTGCTTTTCCTGTCTCACTGCTCCGGGATGTGTCAACTCCTGTCTCCCCCCCACCTCGCTCTGGGGACCGTCAATTAAGAACACAATAGCGTTCGTTCGTTCTAACTTTCCATTCCGTCATTTCCCAACGGTGCTATTACCTACTTAACGATGTTGTTGACGAGTCTAGTGCAATATGTACCTGTCAGAGGGCACCGTCCCAGGCGCCGCTCTGTGACTTAGGTTAAAAGAAAAAAAAAAAAAGAAAGAAAAAAAAAAAAAATCACGTTTGTCTGTCGTTACCACTTTTGTCTCACTAATGCTTGAAATGTTACCGACCTGAGTATGAGCTACGAGGTTCTGGGAAAGGTACTGACGGGCAGGGACCGCCCAGCTGCTCTGTCCTTTGCTCGAGGGAGCAACAGAACCCCTGTTGCTCTGCAGATTTTCTCATGGTAGAACAGCCCTCGCCGCTTGCGCTCACGGGAAGGCGGTTCCGCTCACCCCAGGCCAGTAGAAGTTGATCCGCACGCGTTACGCGTCCTGTCCCCTCCGCAAAGGCACGTCCCTGAGAAAACAGCAACAATCTGGTCACCAGCTGAGCGACTGTGACCCTCAAATTGTCCTAAAGCCTGTTCTACGGCCAAAGAAATGTAGCAAGAATGGGACTTGGGATTGTTCTCCAGGTGGACTGTACAAGATATTTAAACACGTTTTCTTTTTCTATTTCTGTTACGTTTGTTTTTCTCCTTAAGCCTTTCCTGCATTTCTGTCTCTTGCCATCCAGGGCTTCTTTTCACAAACACCCCTATCCTTGAAATTACAAAACACAAAAAGGAAATTCACAGCTGGGAGGCCGGCGCTTCAGCTGCGCCTGGCTCGGCCCCTTCCCGGGATTTTCCCCACGTAAAGCTGCAGGTTTCACCTAAAGATGAAACCTCCTCAAGCTGAAAAGCTGCCCCAGCGTCCGACCCCACCGGACGTTTTTAACTCCTGAAGGCAGGGAGGTGTCAGGGCCATTCGGGTTTTGATCCCAACGGCTTATACATCCCAGCAGGAGCGATACAAAAAAAAAATCCCTAAAATTAAAAGTGGAAGCTCAGATGTTTCCTCCAAGCCGAGGCCTGGGAGCAGGGTGCCAGGATGGGGCCTTATTGGGGTGTCTTTCCTGTGGAGAACAGCCAGGAACTCGAGCTGGTGCCGGGCGAGGCCCCGGCGGGTCCGGCCACACTACCTGCAGCAGGGCCAGGAGCTGCCCCGGCCCCAGCAGCTCCCGCCTGCTCCTCAGCAAACCGACTTATTTATACTGCCTCCTGACCTACTCTCCATCTCTTTTTTGTTCTGGGTTTTGTTTTCGTTTGTTTTGCCCAAAACTTCTCGTTCTAGCTGGCAAAAAAAACCAAAACACCACCAAAAAAAAACCCCGATGACAAAAATACTGACTCTAACCAGGCCGAGAGAGGAACGGGCTCAGTGCTGTAGATATTGTTTTGCAATTTCCCTTTCCCTTCGTGTGCAGAGCGTAAAGCCCATAATCAACCTTCCGCAGCTATATAATAACCTCTTACATTTACACAGCAACTGAAAGGCAGAGAGATGACACACGCACATAGAGTTAGGCTAGAGGGAAAAAAAAAAAAAAAAAAAAAAAAAAAAAA
>VWZK01005654.1:139596-153022 GCA_013396935.1 Baryphthengus martii | reverse complement strand
CATGACCCCATCCCAGTGGGTTTCCCCCAGGAACGTGCCGGTACCTGGTCCCGACAGAGCTCCGTCGGGGGCCGCGAGGTGCGGGTCTCCAGGCGGGTGTGGGCCACTTTCAGATCCCGCGTTTTGCTCCGAAGATCTTCCTCCAGGCGCCGGATGTCCTCCTCCATCTCAGAGATTTCCTCCATGGTCTGAGTGAGGATAAAGACGTGTCTTGTGAGGGACTGTTGGGGGCACGGACGGCAAACAGCCCCCACGCACCCGGGGCTTTTAATGGGCCCCAAATGGACTTGAAAGGAGGGCTGGGGGTCCCGAGTACTGGATCCTTCTGCTCAGAGATTGGGCTTTTCACAGGGTGCTGCTGGTGTCCTGTTGCCAGGGGTGAAACCAGAGCTGAAACAAAACCCAGCACTGCTGCGGAGCTGCCAGAGCAGCAGCTGTGACAGCAGAGGGAGGTGGGATCATACACCTGCCGCTTCACAGCTCTCCCGTGAAAGCCGCACTCAGACCGAGGAGCTTCCCACACAACAAACGGCCTTTTAGATTCAATCCCCAGCCAAGGTTGTGGTCAGTAACCAAAGCAGCAATATTTACATTCCGCTCCTGCCATCTCAGCTCATCGTAGGCTCTTTCCAGGTCTCTAATCCTCTTGCGAAAGGCAAACTCGGTGGCTACGCGCTGAGCCTCCAGCTCGTTGTTCGTCTGGAGAGAAAACAGGCTCCGGTCACACACATCCAGAAGGTGTTTCCCTCCCAGCTGTTGCCTGGCAGGTTGGGACAAGTCTCTGGGCCAACCCAGGTGGGTTCTGGCAGCAACCCCATGTGTGCAGGTCACCATCCCCTGGAGCTGAGGAGCAGGGAACGATGGGCAGGCAGGCGGTTCCATACTGCTGAGACGGCTGCAAGCTCCGCAGCGGAACCAAGCTCCCGTTAAACCCAGAGGGCCTGTGGCCCAACGCTGCCTTTTCCAGGGCTTCCTTCCCTTGGCACAGCCTGGGACCAGCCCATCCTCCCCCAGGAGACCCACAGCTTCTGCACTGGCAATTCACAGCCCCGAGAGTCGTTTACCTGCGCAATGGCAAGCGCTGCCGCTTCACGGAGCTTGGCCGAGGCTTTCAGCTCTGCCTCAGTGTGGTCCTTGTTGTGTTGGCTGTTCTGTTCCCACTCAAGCACAGTTGATCTATGAACAAAAAGCAACAGGTTAGGAAAATCAGTTGAGTGTTTGCAGGACAGTTCAGAAGGAACCACCCGCTGCAGGCCAAGCAGGCTCCGCGTAGCACAGAGCAACTCAGGAATTCAGGAGGTCCCATCCTGTCTGATCTCACCGCACCAGCCGGATTTTGTTACCCCATGGCCCAACACGTGCCCCAACCACCAGGGACACCGCCGTGCCAAGCAAGTGCAAATGGGCAGCAAGTGTCCCACCAGCTGTGCCAGAGGCTGATACCACACGACTTACCGAGGGTCACCTACAGCCAGGCGCGGGGCAGGCAGGGAGCTGGCTTCTCTTCTCGCGGTGACAATGTGGATAACTCCCACATGCCTGTGGCTACTCCATTCAAGAGCCACAACAAGTCCCAGAAGCCAGCTCCTGAGCTTGCACCCATGGAGCCAGGAAGGAATAAGCATCCCGGGGCTCTTTCAAACACCGCCGTGGATTTGGCCACACAAGGGTGGGCTCGTTCCTTACCCGCCTGGGACCCGGGTCGGGTTGACCTTGAAGGAGATGTTGGGAGAGTTGACGTTGAGGGACAAGCACACGCGATCTATTTCCAGCGCCTCCATCTTGTGCCGGTGGTCACAGCTCAGCTGCTGGCGGGCGTCCCGTAAGCGGCTGCGGAAAACAGGGCCGGAGTCAGCGGCGAGCGCGCAGAGGTGAGAGCCGGCTCCCAGTTCCCAAAGCTTACATCACCACCCCCGGCATCTTTTTAAAACATGTGATGAGCTCCTGCTCTCCCAGGGAACTAGGCCCAGCCCAGTAGAGCCACACATCGGCTTTTACCACCCGCCTGGCTCTGCTCCGGCACCACACGGTGAACTTTGCTGCGTCACCTCCGGCAGCGGGGCCGCAACCCCGGAGAGACTGGGGTCTAGGAGCTTTGACGCTCCCAGGTCACCGATTCATGAACCAAAGCAGGTGGCGCAGGACGCGCGTCCTGGGCCAAAGTTTTCCAAGGATGCTCATGAAGGTCCCTGGATGCGCTCCCCCCCCCCCAAACCCCACAGACCTTGACAGTACTCCTCAAGGGCTCCCCTGAGGGGCTCGCTGCCCTGCTTGACCACCTCAGCGCAGCCTTAGAGGCGCAATAAACCCCTGGGGCCGAGCGAGGAGGGCAGAGTCCAGCCCAAAGCCGCGACATCGGCCTCACCAGAGCTGCTCGAAGGCTTCGTTCACTCTCTGCTGCAGTTCCCTCTTGGCCTTGTCTATCACCTTCACCTCCTTGCGCAGCTGCTCCTCCACGGGGTCCCTCACCACATCCACGGAGCGGCGGCTCTCGCGGAGCGTCAGGCACTCGATGGAAACGTCCAGAGGCAAGTTCTTTGCCTGGAGGGCACGTTCTGCTGCCTCCTTCACCTGCAAGAAGCAGCCGGTGGGGTGTGTGGGGGTCTCCTTCAGGGGTGGGAGGAAGAAAGGAAGGGGAACCCACTGATACTCTCGCTCAGAGGGCCTTGCATTGCCTGTCTTTGGAGTTCTGAAACATTTTAGCGAGTCTGGAACGAAAACTGCCAGAGCCAAACCCGTTAGTCCTCTACACCTGCTACTTGCACCGGGAATCACACCTTACTGTGGGCAAAGGGCTTCAGGAGCAACAGCCTCTGGGTTTAGAGCTAAAAGAACCACAGAGATATCCTACTGCTATTCTCTATTTAAACCCAAACATTTTTGAATGGCGGCGTTAACGTGTTCCTAATTATTCTTCAGAGCTCTAGGAAGAAAAAAAAATCCCAAAAGAACAAAAAACCCCAAACACGAGCATGCGATGCACAGCTCCATAACCTGGCCTGGCTCAGCTGAGAAGACAGCAGTTTGCTTTCCAGGGAGTCGTTTCAGCAGGTACAGATCTCAGAACACCTGTGACAACCCCCCCCTAAACTCCACATGGGCTCCACTGCAGAAGACAAGCTTCCATCATTTAACATCCCACGTGGAGAGTGTCAGTCGCTTTCCAGCCATCTGTCTTCCCAACATACTTTGGCTAAGGCATCGATTTCCGCATCGATGTCTGTGAGGCATTTGTCCAGCCTCTCTTTCCATCTGTTCACGCTGCTGATCCGTTCAGCCAGGCGGGTTCGGTTGTTGTGCTCATCCCATTTTGTCTGGAATCAGAGGAGAAATATCGTCACTTCTTTTCTAAACTGCAGTTGTGCCTCTTGCTGAAGCCTCCCCCTGTTTTCAGGACTGACTGACCCCTCACGAGTGTACCACACGTTGCCATTTGGCCCAGTAGTCACCTGCACAAAGGGAGAGGGCGGGAAACAACATAACCTGCAACAGATCCAAGAGTCACACCCCGGGATTTCATGACAGGACATGGGCATCACCGCACGCGGGTTTACGGGAAGCAAACGTACGTATCTAGCAGGTTCCATAGAGGAAAAGCCTTCTCCTGTTCCCTTGTCCGTACACTCACATCTAGACACTGTCCCTCACTCCTCAGCTCGCTCTTGTGACAAACCGGGAGCGGCCAAGCTGCCAGGACACCCACCTGGTTGTTGGTTTCGTTGCGGAGAGCTCGGGCTTCCTGCCGGACTCGGCGGGAAGCCGAGCGCTGGCGTTCAGCGTCAGCCGAGATGAACTGGGAGCGGGTGTGCCAGTCTGGCATGGTGAACCGCTGCCCCGGCTTCACGCTCAGCGTGGCCATCGCACTAAAGAAGGGAGCAGGAGATTTTTGCGCTCATTCACGGAAACGCATCAGAAATGGAGACGCAGCCACAAACCGGAAGGCTGCTCAAGAGAAAAGCAGCAGCGAGCTCTAACCTGGCACCTCGCCTAATGCAGACACACACCCGCACAAACCCGGGGAAGGGCAGGCGATCGGAGCCACCCTCGGCCCGGAGCCAGGAGAAAGCCCTGTCCACCTGCCCCTCCCTGGAGAGCGGTGCTCTTTGCAGAGACGAGGAGCCGCTCGCGGCGCCATCTCCCACATGGTATTTATTGAGCTTGGACACAACGGCCGATTACGTTACTGATTCGCTTTTGTTACAGCGGCGTAGGCTCAGCCCAGGGCTGCAGTCCCCGGGGACTGGAAGGCTTTGCAGGAGCAGGATAGCTGGCAGCCACCCTCCTGGTGCCCAGCACAGCCCTACGAAGCTGCCAGGAATCGCAGAGCCCGCTCCACGCGATCAGAGCAGCTCCCCAGGAGACCGCAGGTCCCAAAGCTCCACAGCCAGGGGGGATTTCTGGGGCAGACAGGCTGCCCGGCTCCAGTACATCCCGACACCCGTCCCCGAATCCTCTGGGACAGAGCTCCTTGAGCACACCAGGGAACTCTAAAGAGCGAGAACGACTTAGGGCCGCAGAGCCAGGGAGAAGGCATCAGGGGCTGCAGCCGGGCTGAGGGGCCTGACCCTCACGTGGAAGTGGGGTCAGGGAAGGGGCTCAGCCCCCAGGCAGGAGGGTCCCTCACCCTAGCTGGACACAGGCAGCCCCGAGCAGGGGGCCCCAGGCCCAGGCTGAGCCCCGCTCCCAGATAGTTTCCTCAGGACCGATCCTGCTCCCGGCCCACTCCCCCCCGCCCCGTCAGGCCCCGGTCCCGGCTTAGCTCTCTGACCAGCAGGCCACGGTCCCGATCCAGGTCCCGGTCCCGGTCCCCTGCCCAGTCTCACTGCCCCGGGGCCGCTTCTGCCGCCACCGGTTGCCAGGCGCCCGCGGCCCGTTGCCAGGCAGCGGCAGCACCGGGCGGGGTGCGGGGGGGGGACCAGCACAGAGAACGTTATGGTGCAAAAGGCAGAGAAGCAACACCCAAAAGGCTGGCTATTGTTATTATTTAAAAAAATACCGACAAAGTCACCCCTAAAGCCGGCGGGGGGCGTTTCCAGAGCAAACATCACATCACCAGTACCATAACCCCCCCAACCCTGACACCGTGTCACCCCCAGAGGCTACCGCGCTCCCGTGGCAGCTCTGGTTTTGTGGGCGGCGGGAGGATGTAAACCCCCAACCTGAGCACTTCAAGTCCTGTCCTGTTTTTTTAAAAAATTACATGGCATTAAACCAAAGAGAAAGGGCTGAAAGTGAAAGTGTCCTGTCAGAGGAGCGGTCAGGCCAGGTACCTCCCCAGCTCCCAACACCACTGCTCAGACCAACACCTCCATCTCCCTCCACTCCCGCAGACGTAGTTTTGGGAATACATTAAAATGATGCAAGTATTAGAAAAAAAAAAGAAGAAGGATCACATATGCATTTCAAAAAAAAATTTATTTTTCAAATGAGTACGGTTTGTTTACAATACACCCAGCTTGATGGTATCTAAAGCCAGTAGAGATCTGATGACTGTTGTGTGTACTATACACAGTCGTACAGAGGTTACAGATGCCTACGAGAGGGAAGGAACAGTGAAAGAAGTTGACATTTTACTGTGCTGGAAAGAAAGCAACTCTTGCAACAGGTAGAAAATTTTGGCAAGAACAATTTGTCTGGAAAGGGAGAACGGGCAGAGGACACCGCTTCTGCTTAGCAAGTACATCTCGACACACACCGACGCGCGGTTTCCCTCCCACCCCGCACGGCTGCAGCCCACATCCGCAATACAAATAGGCACACATGGTCAAGATGGTTAAGTAAAAATAAAGGCTTTTACCAGTTTGTCTGCCATCCATCTACGAGCTATTTGTGCAACGCCTCAAGTCACAGCTCTACCTCATTCTTGAAACAATTCCCCTTTTGCTTTGAAAATCCCCAGTACCTTCCTGGTGGGAACACGCTTGAGCTCCTGCTTAAGCCATGGTAACACCAAAACGAGAAGGGAGCAGTTATCAGCATATGAAAAAGAACAAGACGTACACGTAGAAGGGAATCTCAATCCACTGGACTGGTTTAGTAGAATTTTATTCTGTAAAGGAATCCCAAACAGCACAATATATTTATTTTTTTTTTTCAATTTAAACATACGGTGTTAAATATGCAAAATTTATACGCATGACATCGCTTCCAGCAGTCTCCTAAACAAATACAGCTTGATCACTAAGCAGTGTTTATGGCACAGACGATGCCACAGGAGCCACCTTCTCCTGAAGGTACTTCAATACCCACGTCGGCTCATAACTGAACGCTACCAATCACCGTGAAAGCTTTGAAGTAGTTCCTGCTGATAGACCGTGTTCTTATCTATGACCAGACACCTCCAGGCCACGTCAACAGCCTAGTTTTCCCCCAGGACAATCAACAACACTATTTATCCACCATAAGTTACCTGGGGAAGCTTAACTGCTTCCATCAAGGGAAGAGACAAGAACGTAACAGCCAAGAGCTGTACCCTGCGAGCCCAAAGTGCGTCACCCGACCTGTGAAACGCAGGATCAGCGCACCAGTGTCGTGGGTCACGGCAGGAGGGGCTGTAAAAAAATCAGTATTTCGGACCAAAAACTTGTCCTGCCAATGGTGTTGCTGAGCTAAGGCTTGCTGCTCACAACTGCCTGCAAAACAGACACAACATGCAGCTTTCTAGAAGCAGGCTGGTTTGTTTTTTTTTTCTCTAAAGGAGAACAACAAGAAGTTGTCTCAAAGGTTGGATTCAACACCGAAAACTGCAGAAATGAGAACATTTCGCTGAAGAATAGAAATCAAATCAAAAAACTCAAAACTACAGCCACGGGAAGAAAGCGACAGACAAACCCAAGGACCCCAAAGAAGCCGCTCTTCGCAGCGGAGTTGCCAGAAGTCAGAAGACAAAACTTCCTCTCCAGCAGTCTGCCTCTCCTCGAGTTTTTCTGGCCTTCAACCTTCCTCACCAGTTAAAGAGCACTACTCGAGTCTCCCCTTCGCTGGCACACCACCAGGTTAAAAAAAAACTTCAAGAAGTTCTTTAAATTGAGCTCTGCTCCAGTGGGTGTTGCTTTGCTATTACGTCTGAGTGAACGCTAATCAGCAAGACATGGATACGTCTATCAAAAAAACTGGTTTTGAATATATTTAAAGAGATTTGCAAGTGTAAATATAATGAAAGTTTATTAGTAACTATTTTAATAGCTAATTTTCGCACGCCTGTACTTAAGTGGGTTGTAGACCTATGATTTATGGGCTAGCACAGCCCTGAACTCAACAACTAGTTGTATTTTACTGTGTTGCTAGATAGTATTACAGTAGGTATTCCTTTTCCAACTGCCTAATGCGTCTGAAAGACCTAAGTAGTTCTCAGCAATAAAAAAACAAGAAAAGCTTTCATTGAAATAAACTTGCTCTCTGACAGTCAGGTTTGCAACAAATGGATTACCCTAAATAAAGCAACAGGTAATCACGACGGGACCGGTCCCGACGGCCTTCTGCGGGCGGAGCTGAGATGGGACGCAAGGAAAGGCTCCCAACGGAGCTGGGCGAAGTGAAGGTGCAAACCCGCAGGAAGCTGCAGGGGGTTGTTAGCACGTCCACGACGCGGCTCCTCCTCGGAACACCCACCGGCCAGTGCTCGTGAGGAGATGGGAATCGTCACAAACAGTTTCTGGATCAGGTGAAAAATGAGGCAGAATTGTTTACCCAGGGTCAGAGAGGTTCGGAACCCATTGCAGAGCCAGCGCCGGTACCAAAGTTCCTGGCTGGATAACTCATCGATAGCTCAAAGCTGCACAAAATACAACCGATTTCAGTCTGGAAATCCACTTTTTTTAGCAGCTTTAAGCCCAAACTAGGCCCTAAGGACACAGGTGCCTGCTCCTGCACAGCCTTCCCTCCACCAGCACCTCCAACTCTGAGGATCTTTTTACCCCTCACCTCACATCTGACTCCTTCCACACCTGAGAGACTGTACAATTCTGAGCGCAGGCACCGCCACCCCCAGCTGCTGGCAAACTGGTTCTCAAAGAGTGATCTGCGATGTTTAATCCTCACCTTCACGTGCCCACTTAACCAGACCTCTGCACTGCTCCCTGACATTCACTGGACAACATTCTTCATGTCCTCAGAGCCACCTGAGGGGGGTAGCGGGGAAGAAGCCACGGAGTGCATGGAAAGCAGCACGAGCACAGTAAAGAGTAAAGATGTTACAGGACAGGCAACATTCAAATAAAGGCAGAATTCAAGGTTCTCATTAGATAGAGAAACATACCAAGGTTAAATTTCATTTTAAAAAATTGCAAGTCTACCAGGAAGTATGTTCATTTGACATTACTTTCCAGAAAACGCTTATTTTAAAAACTTCTCCTCTCTGGGTAGTTCTAACTCACAAGTAATTCAGGGCTCACTTGAAGTAATTCAACACAAAACCAACTCCATTCTGCCCAAGGACTTCAAGCTTTAAAAACAATTCAAGAAAAATACTAACCATCCTAGCAACGCAAACGCTCTGTTCCTGATCAGAAAAAGGCACATACTCGCTCTCAACGAGTTCAAGTCCGACACAAACAGTTCAGGACACTCAAGGTAACGTTTGACATTCCCATATTTCCCTGAAGGGCTGGAGCTGACCACAGCCTACCTGACAGCCACCCAAGGCCTGTATTTCCACAGGCGGTTGCTTCCCTCACCAGGGCACTACCACCATCCCTCACGATCGGAGCCGATCCACCTTCCTCACAGCTACAGGCTCCCCAGCGTGGCTAATTCTAGAGGCAGCGGAGGGCGAGTGATCCTGCGTGAGGGAACAGGGAGGTAGGTAAGAGCTGAGGAAGAGCAGAGCAACTGTAGTGCTACGGCAAAATGAACTCTACAACTGCCCGCTGCTGCTGTTTTTCTTGGTAGCCAGGCACGCGTCAGCGCGAACCGCGTGGAAATCGCGACCAGGAATCTATCGGAGTTTCACAGAGGGGTCAGATATTGCTCACAAAACCCCTTGGCTCCGTTGTTTCAAATAGCACCCATCTACCGGAACGTGCATCTCTTTCGACCGAGGGGGTCGCTTCGAGGTTTAGATGCAACACACAGTTGGATTGATCTGTACAGTTGTCACAGGCACTGCCACCTGCTTCTCAGCACGGTCCGTTTAGGAGGTGAACAGGCACTCAAAAAACAGGAAAATGCTCTTCCCCTCACGTATTAATTTCTGAAGTAGTCATGGGGGGGGGTCTGGGGTAAACTGTGGATGCAGAGATACAGGTTCAGAAGGCTCTAGCAGCATGAGGGTCTTTCAGTATCTTCAGCTTTTTGAATATGAAAACAAGTTTCCTCCTTAGAGCTTTCTACTGTTGGTTTAATAGCACAGTCACCACTTCTCTTCAAAAACCACACAGCTGGGTCGGTTCTGTTCTTAGGATTAATCCCAGCACAATTTACTACGAGTAGCATCAACTACAGCAAATCCTCAGTCTCAAACTGTGCCAGGAAGGAAGATGAATTAAAACTTTTCACATCCACTAGGCTGTTGGGATTTTTGTTTGCTTTTTTTGTTTGGTTTTGGTGCTTTTTTTTTTTGCTTTTTTTTTTTTTTTTAATTTTTATTAATAGAGTGTCTACATCTTCAGTGCTTTATCAGCTTGTATTTAAATTGGGTACTTTAAAACATCGTGCACCCTCCAAGGAATGCAACAGAAACATACAGAGTATTTCTACCGCAATTAAACCCACATATGCCTCAGTTCATCATCACAACGGCAAGACTTCTAGGAGAGATCTGCACCCAGCAGAAACCACCATCGTCAGCTCCAAGTTCAGCTCATTTCTTTTGATATAGAGAGGCAGCAACTTCCTCCGAAATCTCAACAGCTTCAGTATTAGCCAGATGTAGACAGAAAAACTGGGATAGGGGAGGGAAGAGATGGAGAGTATTGCTGCAAACAAGCTGACGGTACAAGATTTTTGGCCCTTTTGAAGTCTAAAAGGTAAAAACAGCTACTACTAAAAGGGTCAGAAGACACAGCTTTGGCTCAGAATTTAGACTGAAAAAAATGCTTTCTAAATCCTAGCCTAGTAACATTAAGAAATCGGGAATATAAAACCATTTACCATCACTGCGAGTTTAAATACCAGCAAAGCGGCACTGAGCCTTGTAATAAGACAAGAAAGTCGGTAACGAACTACAAGAAACATCAGTTCGTTATCTCTAACTTGAATCAGAAGAAATCCGCACAGCAAAGAGGTCCTCGATTCCTAGTCTCCGTAGGGAGCGTGCGAGTGCGATATTGCGCGTGAATCCGACAGCGGGGTGGGCAGCTCCCAGGCAGGGCCACCGCCCCGCTCCGGGGCTGCCTACCCTCAATATTGCCTTCATCGTATCCAAAGTAATAGATGCGGAAAAGCTCCTAGGAAAAGTCCGGACACGAACACATCGCTGCGAAGACACCACTTGGAATTAAAGTGGGAGTTTTGCGCTGAAGCTCCTGATATTCAAAAATATCCTGACTGACATCAAGTTATTCTACATCTGAAATGCCCGGTACTGTACGAACAGTAATAAAGTGAACATGAAGTAATTTTAGTTTTAAACTTAAAAGAAACAAGGTACCAGTGAAAGCAGTCTGTCTATCAAGCTGTTCCATTCAGTCTCCTCTCGAACACGATGAGTTAGGCTGACTTCGGAGAAGAAAAACAAAACACTCAGAAACTTCTCCCGCCTAAAAATAAGTGTTAAAAGCAACATACAGACCAGACACACGGACCTATGAGCTGCACACAGATCACCGATAAATACACAGAAACACCACAATAAAGGACACGGTTCATCATAAAAGAAAAGAGTCCGATAACCGCTCTTAAGACCGTTACAAAAATGAAAGTGAAGTGTGTATTTTTTTTTTGCAGGCATGTGCAAGCACATTACAGTGTAATCAAAGCAGAACTTTGCTATTATTATTACTTTATGCAGCATTACAAGGTTACTGAGGTGCAGTGTTTAATAGTCTAGACTACAGCTTTTCCCATCCGGAGGAACGCTCACCAAACCCATGACGGACACACTTCAACCCTCGGAGCGGGGCAGTGGCTCCCACCTTACGCAGCTGCTCCCCTCCAGAGCATCACAGCTCCCATGCTGGGGATTCCAGTCCCACTGGAATTCTGTTAGGTATCCGAGCCCGAGCCACCCGAGCTCTGCTCGCAGCAGGACCGACCAACTCGCCAGTTTTCTGACAGCTTTCAGTTTGTCTCCTTCACCTTTGGGAGCTTGCTACACCTCAGAGATGACACCCCTCAAGTCAGTGACTATGGATTCCCTCTAGCATTGACTACATCACACCAGGAGCCCCGTGTTGTCACTTCTCCTATACCCTCCCCTCCCTCCCCTACCCCCTCAACGTGAAGAGGTAAATTGCATTGACTAAACGAAGCCCGTTCTAGCCTACCAGCTGAATTTGGTGATCGCTCCTCAACGCCTCTCTCTCCAAAATGAAAACACCTTCCTCGTTATTCTTGGTCCTGACTCAGAAGCTGATGCTTGAAAGTACCTGAAAGATACCATCAAACGCTTGGCATTTTCAATAATTTAACTTAAATTTTCAGCCACGTACAACTGGAAAATAAAAATCTACAGCACCATCTTCTAAAAAGGCACTTTCTGAGGACAGTCTTGCTTAAAAAAAACAAAAATAACTCCAAGTTTTAAACAGTGGAACTGATTTGCTTTAAAAGGACTGTTAACTACCCGTGTTAGGCGAGGGGGCACCTCAGGCAAGATCTGAAAGGCCAGGGCACGCAGGATGGAAAGCGGATGGATCTCTCCACCAAGAGCCTTGTTTCTGTTAAACTAATTCTTCGGTATCTTCCCCTCGCAAGCCTCTCCCTTGCGATTCCTTCCCCTCCACACGCACCTTTGCCTACTCAGGGACAACAATTTGGTTTTGTTTTAGTGTCATAGAGATCAGGATGCTTGAGACTCTGCTTGGGGAGTAAAAGGCAGGATCCTGTACCTACCTCATTCAAACCTCAACACAAAAGTACAAAATCTTCTAGTAGCAGAAAGTATCGGATAGCTCAGGCTCTCCCCACTGCCTGTTCAGATTGACACGAAACAATGACTGGACTGGCTAAGTGAAGGTTTATTTTAAACATGTGCTGAAACAAAAATGATATCCTAACACCTAGCATCAATCTAAAGTACCATCTTCGGGTAGAAAAGACAGACAGGAATCGTTCCCTTTGACATCCCTACGATTTTTTTTCCACTAGACCAAATCAACCTGCCAGTAGCAGCCACGAAACTCCACAGCACTGAGAGGGACAGAGGATCTGCCTGGTGTGACCAGAGACTACGACGGTCATTTAGAAATAACGATCTCTGCAAAAGGAATTTATAGTTTCAACGTACATAATCTGAGCTTTTGATTCCTTGGTTATAAAAGTGCTTCGAGTAAGGCTCTAAACCCTCAGTTCACAAAACAGGGAAAATATCAAAAGAGGACAAGATATGAAGAAAGTGTAAAAAAAAAAAAAAGGCCTCAAGCTTTTTTAAGTATAGGCTGAGCTTGGAATTTCACCAGAGTGGACTTCAAGACTAGTAGAAAACCAGTGTTCACAGCTGGAATTTGTACAGAAGATGACTACTCTGTATCTTATGTTGAGCACTTTATAGGACAAAAATTCGTACGCGAAGAAGAGTGAAAATTGTTTAGGACCAATAGCATCTTGAAATAATCTGACTGACAACTTCCAGAAACCCATTTTACTCCTGAAAACCATTTCTGTGGCTAAACAAACTTCCAAAAGGATGCCAGAAAGAACCCTATAAAAATAACTTTTGGACGCGTTTAACCAGATTCCACACTGAAAGGAAACACAGCGATCCTGAGTAAAATGGCCACAGCTGAAGTGCCCTACCAAGGAAAAAAAAAAAAAAAGCGCTACTTACAGCGGCGTCAGTCATTCTGTCAGCAGATCCTGCAAGTTTAACACCTCAACTACAAAACGCTCTTCCTCCTCTCTCAGTCTGGATCTGCCAGTCGCCAGGGACCGGCCAGGCTTTGGAGCGGCGCCGCCGCCGGCCCTGCGAGCGGTTCCCGCTGCCGGCACCGTACCAGGGCCGGGGCCGTGCGGCCAATACCCGACGGCCGCCCCTCGCCCAGGCCCGTGTGCGTGCTCCCACCACGGGAGCAATTAGTGGCACTTGTTCAGTACAAGCGAGGCCTCGGTGAAGTCAACTGGTACGGTGTCGTGGGAGACGGGATCCGTTTCTTTTCTAGGTAGGCATAAAAAGGAGGCCAGTTCGTCTGCACTGTAAGTGGAACTGTCAGCCTTGGCCCACGTCCCTCTTTGGACTATATACAGACAGCTCCCGGCAGGAGAGGGGCATCTGGTTTGCAAGATTTCCCCAAACAGCACATAAAATTTGAGATTTTTTTTTTCTTTTTTT
>VWZK01005654.1:108653-139580 GCA_013396935.1 Baryphthengus martii | reverse complement strand
ACCTTTGCCTACTCAGGGACAACAATTTGGTTTTGTTTTAGTGTCATAGAGATCAGGATGCTTGAGACTCTGCTTGGGGAGTAAAAGGCAGGATCCTGTACCTACCTCATTCAAACCTCAACACAAAAGTACAAAATCTTCTAGTAGCAGAAAGTATCAGATAGCTCAGGCTCTCCCCACTGCCTGTTCAGATTGACACGAAACAATGACTGGACTGGCTAAGTGAAGGTTTATTTTAAACATGTGCTGAAACAAAAATGATATCCTAACACCTAGCATCAATCTAAAGTACCATCTTCGGGTAGAAAAGACAGACAGGAATCGTTCCCTTTGACATCCCTACGATTTTTTTTCCACTAGACCAAATCAACCTGCCAGTAGCAGCCACGAAACTCCACAGCACTGAGAGGGACAGAGGATCTGCCTGGTGTGACCAGAGACTACGACGGTCATTTAGAAATAACGATCTCTGCAAAAGGAATTTATAGTTTCAACGTACATAATCTGAGCTTTTGATTCCTTGGTTATAAAAGTGCTTCGAGTAAGGCTCTAAACCCTCAGTTCACAAAACAGGGAAAATATCAAAAGAGGACAAGATATGAAGAAAGTGTAAAAAAAAAAAAAAGGCCTCAAGCTTTTTTAAGTATAGGCTGAGCTTGGAATTTCACCAGAGTGGACTTCAAGACTAGTAGAAAACCAGTGTTCACAGCTGGAATTTGTACAGAAGATGACTACTCTGTATCTTATGTTGAGCACTTTATAGGACAAAAATTCGTACGCGAAGAAGAGTGAAAATTGTTTAGGACCAATAGCATCTTGAAATAATCTGACTGACAACTTCCAGAAACCCATTTTACTTCTGAAAACCATTTCTGTGGCTAAACAAACTTCCAAAAGGATGCCAGAAAGAACCCTATAAAAATAACTTTTGGACGCGTTTAACCAGATTCCACACTGAAAGGAAACACAGCGATCCTGAGTAAAATGGCCACAGCTGAAGTGCCCTACCAAGGAAAAAAAAAAAAAAAGCGCTACTTACAGCGGCGTCAGTCATTCTGTCAGCAGATCCTGCAAGTTTAACACCTCAACTACAAAACGCTCTTCCTCCTCTCTCAGTCTGGATCTGCCAGTCGCCAGGGACCGGCCAGGCTTTGGAGCGGCGCCGCCGCCGGCCCTGCGAGCGGTTCCCGCTGCCGGCACCGTACCAGGGCCGGGGCCGTGCGGCCAATACCCGACGGCCGCCCCTCGCCCAGGCCCGTGTGCGTGCTCCCACCACGGGAGCAATTAGTGGCACTTGTTCAGTACAAGCGAGGCCTCGGTGAAGTCAACTGGTACGGTGTCGTGGGAGACGGGATCCGTTTCTTTTCTAGGTAGGCATAAAAAGGAGGCCAGTTCGTCTGCACTGTAAGTGGAACTGTCAGCCTTGGCCCACGTCCCTCTTTGGACTATATACAGACAGCTCCCGGCAGGAGAGGGGCATCTGGTTTGCAAGATTTCCCCAAACAGCACATAAAATTCGAGTTTTTTTTTTTCTTTTTTTCTTTTTAAAGGAGAGCAGGTACAAAAATAAAAGAAATCCATATACTCTGAAAATATACCGGAAACTGCCACCACAGATGAGGTACCATTTATCCCGACCCCCCACCCCCAAACTGCAAACATCAAAATATATATGTTTTTAAACAAAGGAAGAATATCTGGCTATTTAATCTCCGTTAAAATGACAGCACCCTTTGTTACACTTGATATTTCACACCATTAATTCTCTTCTGAAAAAAAAAACCAACCAAGATATCTAACTAACCTTGATTCCTTGCTTATCTCCTCGTTCCTTAGTGCAGTAATTGTCCATCTCCATTTAAATAAATATAGCAGCTACAGCATCATAAATGTGTGGCCCTCACAACGCCAGTAACTTGATATCGTAATACAAATAAGTATCGGCACTTTACGTAGATATTTGCAAAACCAAGAATAGAGATTAAAACATCCAAATACTCTTCACATGAAAACCAGGTAAAACGCTAGCCCAACAAGGAGTGTAAGTCACTTTCCCAATGAAGCTTCTTTAATTTTTTAATTAATTTTTTTTTTTTTTTTTTGGTTAAAGTAGCAGGTAACAAAGCTTCTCAAATTACAGTCACTGAGCACGGGCAGGATGAGAAGCGTACAGTGCCTTTGAAAGGAGTGTGAAAAGGCTTCTTAAAAAGGAATTTTCCTCTAAATGCCAGAAATCCACAAGAAATCTTCGTAAAATAGTTTTGTTGGATTTTTTTTTTTTTTTTTAAGAAACAAGTCTCTATTTTAAAACATTTTTTTTTGTAGAAAGCCTAACCTGAACCTTTTATAAGCACAACTACCAGCTGGAGTGCTTCTCAGAGAAAACTGTCACAGACTGAAAAAACCAAACATTTGAGAGACTTACTGGGAAAGCATCTTGCTGGAATTCCTTAGCCAGCCCAACCTCCCGCAGCGGGTTTCTCTGAAGGGCCGAAAGGCAAGCGCACGAAGCAGCCAGAGAACGCGGCCGGGGCCGGTGAAGGCTCGCGGCTCCCGGGGCGCCAGCGAAGGCTCGCGGCTCCCTCCATCACCCTCCCACCCGATCCCCAGGGCCCTTCTGGCCACGAGCCAGCTGCCCTCCAACAGGACTATTTCCAGTGCAATTTTCACTTTGCAAAGTTAGTCTTTTTACGTTATCTTCCTTGATACCGGGAGATAAAATACGTGCATGCGCTAACCGTTGAGTAAAGCTCTTTGAGACAGCGTAGTGAACAGCACGACGTCCCTTGCAGCACAATATACAAATGCACAAAATACAGTACTCGGTTTTCTGGCAGAATAAAAAAAAATAAAAATAAAAAGAAAGTGGGGGAGATTCATGCCTGTTGAAGCAAAACGGGCTCAGATCTTAGGCTCAAAATACAGTATATTGGCAAACGGCGGATTTCATGAGAATGACAAGAGATAACCTACTTAGACCAACCCACTGGTTTTCATGTGGAGAGCAGGTGGAGGTCAGCAGGGCTGGGATAACAGCAATGCCCATACAAACGTATATCTGCAGTATATATACTATGAACCAGTGCAAATAAAAACAGTCAAAAATGCAGTTCACGAGTTTACAAAGTGCAAAACTCCCCAGTCCCCTCGTTGAATAAATGCTTGTCTCTGACATCTTAAATATTGGTTTACCTTTAAAGTGGAATGAAAAGAGTCCTGTTCATTTGTTTCACATTTCAGTGATTTAACATGTTAGAACTATCCCAGCCCTCTTTATTTGCAAAGTGAAATGAAGTTACCAATAACTTAATTTTAAAAGGAAAGTCATTATCAAAGAGGAAAAAAGCCTAAAAACTTTTATTAATTCCAGACATATTACTGATGTCAAGTAGATTTAACTAAGCATGTATAAACTTAGATCTTAATAAAAAACCCTTTCCATTTAATTCAAATATCCTCCACGTTTCAAAGCCAAAAATGTGGCCAGTTCCTTTGTTAAATCAAAATACTGCAGTGACAAGTAAAGCTTGCAGAATTCTAGAAGCATTTTTGCTATTTATTTTTTTTTTTTGATTTAAAAAAGGAAAATTCAAGATTCCTTCTGACTAGAAAACTTTCCTTTCAAAATTAAGGCTTTTACTTTGTCCTTTTAAAGTCATGGAGGTGTCCATTCTTCCACAGTTGGTGCAAACACTGCTTTAGTACAGCTCAATGGACACAGTTTTTCTTTAGAACGCTTATTGCACTAAAAGATAGCAAAACAAGTTGTCAGTTTTTAAAAAATAAACATGGTTACATTTCTAAAAAAAAAAGTTGATGTTGACCATATGTTCTGTAATAATTAAATTAAAGCATTATTATTACTCTAATAAATATAAAAGAAACAAAAGGAAGCTAAACTTCAAAAACACATACATATGAAATCACATTAAGGTGTGAGAGGCAGCAAGTAAACTAGCATTTTTCTTTTTTTTTTTTTCTTTTTTTTTTTTCCAAAAAAGGCCTTAGCTCTAAAATTTCAGTTCTGGTGTTTACTGCAGGTCATCCCGTAAAACCTGGGACATCTGATCGCACGTGAAGCTTCAACGTATTTGGACTTGCCAGATAGAAAACAATTGAAACTTTTGGACTAGGTAAAACAGCAGCTTTAGCAAATTCACCAGGGAGTAAGGAGTGTTTGGATCACCGCTGCCTGCACAGATCCCACTGGCTTCTTCGCTTTGGAAAAGGGAACTACTGGAGCTGAGAACTCCAAAGCTGTGAAGAAAGATGCAAAGGCAGCAGCTGACTAAATTAGGTTCAAATTACTGGAATAGTGTGCAAAGTATCTTCCTCTCCCTTAACTTTTTCTAGCTAGTGCTGTACACTCAAATATACTTGGATATGTTCACATTTGAATGCTTGATGGCAACATTGAGAGAAAGATTCCTCAATGCAGTGGGGTAAAAAACCTAATTTTTAAAAATTTTTTTGCACACTTCCCTCCCTTGAACAATCACTGTGATTGTTCCTGTAAAAGGTGGTTTGCTTCTTTTTCCTAATTACACGATCTGCTATTAAAATTTTACTACTATTATTATTTTTTTTTTTGCAAAGATAGTTGTGCTGCCGAGCAACTTGAGGTAAAGGCATAAGAGGGTTAAACTACGAGAAATAAAAAAAAATTAAAAATAAAAATAATAATGATGGCGGTGCTTCCGTGCCAAAAAAGCAGTTGGCTGGTTTCATATTGCATAATAGTGCCGTGTTCCTCGATGAAGTAAACAATCTTCCTTGTGTCAATTTAAGGGTTAGCCTCTCGCCCCTGCACAGTGTCAACTTCAGCACGATCGGAGGCACACCCCATAAACCAACCCCACTGGAAACATACATTGTATGTGGCTTAATTTCTCAGTTCTTCCTCTCGGTGAGTATGCTCCCGGGTTATTGACTTAAGCGAAGTACATCGTGCGTAAGGTGTCTTGGTGAATTTGTACAGCCTTCGCGAGGGCCTGCGGGTCTCTCCCGTTGCTTTGTCCTGAAACATGGCTTCCTTCAGCACTGCCGAGGAATGAGACACAAACAGGGCTCTAAATCAGACTATTTCAGACCAAAAAGCCACCTTCACATTTCTCCAAGGTTTAGGAGGGCGACACGGCAACAGCAGTCGAACTGGATACAGAGAAAAATCTACTCGTCTTCACACAGGAACTCCAGGCTTTTGACAAATCCCTTTACCTCAGCTGCTCAGTCTGTTCATCTGAAAAGAAGCCTGTTCCAAATATACTGATGGCTTGCAGGTTATAGAACACTTCTGACGTATCAAGCAGAGTCAGGTAAGTGGAAGAAGGCACTTACCATTTGCTTCATTCACAACAACTCTAATTCTAATGCAAAAAACTAAATGCACCGCTTGATTCCCTCAGACCACGTCAGAGGAATATCCAAATACTTTGTTAAACTAAACTTAATTCTTTTAATCTCAGTATTATTCAGTAAAATCCACCAACCCGCTCTTGTCTCAGACTGTGCAGCAGCTGTTAGGAATGATTACCTCCAGACTAGTCCCAGAAGTAACAAAAATGAACTGCAAAAGGAGCAGGCACTATCTCCGCTCAGATGGTGTCGTGCTTGGCGATGGAGGACAAAAACCTGAGCGCCCATTTTCACTTACCTGTCATGTTCTTTGTCCACAAGATGGTATCGTGCTCTGAACGCTACCAAGTGAGCATAATAGGCTGGTGCAGGTATAGAAACCGATCGTGTACAGCGCACATACGTGTGGCAGAGCTGGTAAGTCAGCAGCTGAAGCTCATCCGCAGTAAAACAGTTATCATCCCACAGAACGTGATAGTGTGAGGGACGGCTGGTACCCTGAGAAGAAGGCAACATCAATTCACTCAGCTGGCTTTGCCAAGTTTTGAACTCCTGAATAAAACACACTGCGATGCTTCAAAGAGAAAACAGGCCCACTCAACCTAAACAAAACTCGGGACAATGTGATCAGACTCACACGATAAGAGGTTAAAGAGAGATGCCCCCCCCCCCTCCATTTTTAAGCAATACCCTGATACAACTTTTGTCCTTAAGTTGACTCTCCACGGTATTGCTGGCAATACCACCACACTGGTGGATTGAACATCCACAGCCTGTAATTCACTGGTCTGCATTTAGTCAGCAAATATTCAAACATCTCCTTCAGTCTTCCAAACTGTTTACATTGGAGAACTGGGTTCAATGTTCATTTCATTGTGGCTATAAATCAAAGTAGCAAGTTTTATGTTCAGGAACAACAAAGGTACAAAATAAAGTGGCCTCTTTAAATTTTAAAAAGCATCACTTACCATCCACGCAAGTTTTAAGGATTCAGCACAGACCATCTCTTACAATAAGAGTCTCTCATATAATACTATTAGTCCCACAATAATGTGATATCTCAGACATTATTGAGCTAAATGACATTTCCCTCCTAAAAAACTGTTTGTAAACACAAGTCTCATAAAGGGGAGAAAACCAACATGTTCCAAATGCACACTTCCTCACAAAGAACCGCCCGTACCTGTATTCCAGCGTGGCTACAGAGGTAAAAATCAAACTCATATGGATGGGTGATGTCTGTATCGACAGTTGTTCCCGCCGGAATATTGCCACTTCGCCCAACCTAGAGAAAAGTTTGGGTTAGAAAGCAGAGCTAACAGCCATTTCTACATCTCAGCCGTAATTAAAATACTTGTTTCTATCCAACCCACGCCAGGTTGCAGCGAGTGAAGTGCCCTGGTGCTGTCTGGCAACACGTCAGCGCAGCAGCCGAGGATGTCAGAGGGCTCCCCAGCACCTCCACACAGCACATCGCGCTTATCAATTCCACCTCTTCCCTCAGTGCAAAGATCATCAGACTGACGGAGAAGCCTGTGCTAAATTTTCTCCAGCAGCATAAGTGCTTCACACGAAGCTTTCCAGGTAAGGTTACCAGGACAGAGGGCGACCATTACCCTTTCTGTTCTGTCGGCACAGAACAATCGCGTGTGATGTCGCTTCTGCACCACAATGTAGGTGATTCCAGGCTGGTAATCCTTCTCCAGACTGATGCAGGCTTCTCTAATGGCTAGCAGTTCATAATACAAAACCTACGAGCACAAGAACAGAACAGTTCAGCTTTTCCTTCCATTGCATTCTACACACAACACCTAATAAATAGCTTGTAGTTAACAGCAAGTGTAACTTTGCCAGGCAATTAGCAATCCTTGGAAGTTCTTCGAAATACATTGTGCCCCAAGCTCTCCTTCCCAGACAAGAAAAAACTTGCAACTTTTCTTACCCAACATACTTAAGAAATTACTTCCTTAAAAGTCTCAGTTATTTTGTGGTATCTTGGTGTAAATGAAGCAACTCCAACAGCCCAGCTCTTCAAATAGGAGAAGGGAGTTGTTATGTAGTAACAGCCCTTCAAGAAACACAAAAACGAACCAACCTGTCGAAACTGTCCTTCAGAGACCCCGTCCCTGTAGAAGATGATCCGCGTGGGCTTGAACCGTGTGGACTTGTAGAACTGGATGAGCAGCTCTCTCACCATGGAGGCCAGATCTTGGATGATTTCCTGCCGGGGTCGCTGAACTCGCACGGTGGCACAGTACCGGCTCGGGTGAGCATCCATACTACCTACAACCTTCAGGAGAAGATCACATGAGTAAAGGCTTCAAGATCAAATCTACACCAGAAAACCCAAAATACTAAAAAAGCCAAGAAGAGTAAATTTAAAGTCAAAGATGGCTTACGTTAAAACAACCTGCCCAGTAACAGTTTTAACTGGAACTTCTTGTAATTGGTACAGGTTTAATACTTTTTGAAAAGTGGTATAAATCTTCACCCTCCAAGCACCCCGAAATGCAGCTGCAGAATTCATCTGCCTCGGACTCTTCCCCTCTGTGGACAGCACACTCATGCATATCCTCGTAATCCAGACACACACTTTCTCACCTTATGCAGAGGGAAACACCGCACTTTGCCTCATTACTTAAAACAAGGATGCAGTTTCCGTAACTGCAATCAATGCCAAGGATATACCAAGGGGACAAAATAGGAAAGGACTGACCAAGCATCCAACCACCTTGATCTCCTGGACTTACCAACACAAAAGGTAAGAAGTATCAAAACCTTCCACCTTTTTTCCTGCAAATAAATCCTATCCCTGCCAAACCAGGCCTTTAATCACATTTTCCTCCTTTTGAAATACAAAAATGTTATGGACTGAAATCACATTATTTCCTTTAAAATATTTCTGCAGATATATATGTTATTTAACACGACTGCCACTTCACCTTGTTTTTAAAATTAAAAAGCTAAGGAAGTCTGAAGTTTCAAGCAGTGTGTTTCTTTTAAAGACATGATTTTTAATAACAATGGAACTGTCTACAAAGAACTGGCATAACCCCTGAAACGATATTTGTCAGAGACATACTCTGCGGGTTGCCTTTACCATTCTAACATTTACCTAAGCTGAGAAAACAAGTCTAACTTCACACAACTTACAGCAGCTATGGACGGCTTCTTCCCATCTCCAGCAGGAGGGTGAGTGACATCAGCTCCCAAAAAGATCACTGGCTGCTGGAACACAGAAGGTCTTCAAAAAGAAAAAAGTGCTAAGTCACACTTGTAGATGAGGAGCTGGCACAAGGTTACTGCTCAATATGGGGGTTTGTTTCTGCTTCAGCTAAAGAAATAAGCTGCACGCAGAAGCCTTATCGCGTTCTCCCGCCAAACCCAAACAATGCGACCTTTGTGCGCCAGAGGTGAACTTTGAAAGCAGGGTAGCAGCCATTCCAAAACAGGCTGCCATTGAACTGTGGTGGGATTCCAGGGGAGGAGAGCACCACAGCTACACCTGAAGGGTAGAGCCGGCTCCTTGCAGACACTGTCATTCTACAGGACGATTACAGCAGGGCTTGGAGGCCTGCCAAGCACCACTTGGGTACCGCATCAGCCGCGCGACCAACGGCCGGCTGCAGCAGCGCACACGTTATTTTGGCTTACAGGATTTAGGCAGCAGGATGGTCTCCCAGTGCCTTTAAAATATTCTTCCACACACCATTATTTCACATTTAAACTTCCATTCCAAGCTCTCAGTCTCAGGAAAGAATTCTTAAGACTTGAACTCCGAGAGCATTTTTGGCTTGCTACCTTGAACTCTGCATATTTTCACTAGAAGAACAGAGAGGCTCTAGGAAAGGTCACAGTCAATTCAAATTTCTAGTCTTCAGCACCTGAAGACCTGTGCTTCTCCAGAATGATCCATGTGAGAAAGACAGGAGTACGTATGGATTGGACTTAAACCTTCTCACTGAAGACATCAAAGCAACTGGAGCACAGGGCCAAGCAGAGCACAGAGAAAAGCCACACAAGGAACAAGTGTGAGCTGAATTACCCAGCCTGATAGAGAGGGAGAAGTAAAGGTGGCTCCAAGAATTCTTCTACTCGTAATTAGCAGGACATCAATACGTCCAACAGTTACATTCTGTGATGTGTTGTATGCTCTTAAACCTGCCCAAACTTCTAATCATATTAACATTTCAACATCTCCAGATGTTGATCTGCAGTTTCTCTTCAAGTTTTTGATACTGATCAAGCACTGGTAAGAACCTTGGCTTAAGATGCGACTCACGGGTCAATAACCACTCAGAGCCCATGCTAGAAGAAATTTAATTCTACCTCAAATATTACATACTAGTACCAGAATGTACTAGTCCCAGAATGTAAAAAACTTGGGCGTGTTTAAATTTTGGGGGCTAAGTAGCAAACGTGATGACAAAACCAAAACCCAGTTCTCTCCCCACAAAGAGCCTTACCGTTGATGAGGTACAAGGATGTTGTTGATTCCTCCTAGTTTAACATTAATCTTCAGGCACAGATTTGAAAGGGTCTGTGGAGATGTCTTGATGACGTTCTTGACTTGAACACACTGTGTGGCCATTCCCAGCAGCGTATCTCCCACACGCTTCACCTCCGCTGAGAAGCAAGTATTAGGATACAACTTGAGTCCACTTGAAATTACAGCATTTTGATCTTAATATAGTCACCATCATTTAAATGTACATACTCTGCAAAATAACTTCCAACTTACCTACATGCTCAGACTCGCTTTCAGTTCATTTTATCTTCAGACACAAACCATTGGTTTCTAATGTCTAAAGAATGGCCCTGAAGAATTTTCTAGCTCATGCTGGGCAACATATTTCTCAGAAAGATACTTGACCAGACAGGTAAAGACAAAGGTGTTCCTTTACCGTACACCGGCGTCTTCCCCGGCAGGATGACGATGATGAGCTGAAGCCCTGAATAGGTGTTCTTCAGGTGTCGAAACATGGGCTCCACGCTGTCCGCGCCCTGGGCGTACTTGCAGAAACAGGGCTGGCCTTGGATGGGCATCCCGGCGTCCTTGGAGATCTTGCGCAGCTGGTCCGTGAAACCCCTAAAGATGAGAAGTTTTTTGAGTTTTTGCAGTAGCAATAGCACACAAGAGCCAACGCAGAAAGGGACAGAGGAACTGTCTTACTCAAATGCAGACAATGCCAAATAGCTTTTAAAGCAGCTTTAATAAAATATTCATTATATATTCAAGGTGCTGAAGGAACTATACACATAACACCACCACCACAGGACCAAAAACCTACAGCAGACCCAGGTACAGCATTTTGACGGGAGCTTCCAGAAAGGAAGCAGAGCGGCTTAGACTCTCTCCTTAACATCTAAGATGATCAAATCCAGGTAAAATGCTTCATTACAAGTCCTTTATGTTTTCACTGAGATGGCTCCATTACGATAACAGTCCAAAGCCTGAACCACGACATGCCTTACTTCAGTATTTCTTCTCTGCACTGTCTCTGTGTGGCAAAGCAGGCTATGGCCCACATCTTGATCTCAACCCCAGTGTGAAACTGCTTCCCTCGCATGTCCCATACTCCATGGCTCGGGGTTGCCACTGTTCGATTCTGCAGAAACAAAAAAATAGTTGACCGTTCAAACTCTGATCCCTGGGCTGCACAGTGCAACTGAAGTGACTAAAACAGTCAACGGACAAATCACTCTTCAAAACAGAAACAACAAAAGCAAAAACCGCACCCGTCCTCCATACTGCAACATCGGAGCTGGCAGCACGCGCCCCGTCACGTGGGCCATCTCATCCCGGACTTTGAACTGGAACTCTTGAACAAATGGATCTGCATCATAATTTGCGCTTCTCACCTAGAAGAAGAAGAGTTTTTCCAAGTTACAGCAGTATCTAATTATAATTCACAGAGCAAACAAAAGACCAAGGGGAACGCTGCGGAAGTGTTCTACTGCACCCCCCGCTTGTCACACTATCCATCTATCCCCAGTGAAAACAATTAATACCATGACATACATTGGACGAGATTTTTTTTTGTTGTTAGTTTCCCAAGTGTTCATTTGCAGCACTCCCATTCAAAAGTGTTTTGCTTGCTCACAGGATCAAAAAACATTCTCCTTTAGAGACAAGCAAATCCAAGATTAAACAAATTAATTCACTTTATTATTGCACATTCACGTCTTCTGTATTTTCCAGGTATGCTTTATTTTAATTGAAAAATGTTGGCTAACTTGTCAGCTCAAAGGCCAGGCTGTTTCAAATAAGAATTACTTGTTTATGCCTGTTCAACATAGAAGTTTTGTAATATTTCAAGTCAGAAAAAAATACTGATGTTTAGAGTGTCTGGATTCAGTGCCAAGAAAAGACACTGGAATTATCAGATGAAATTGCTTAGTGTGTACTAAAGCAAGCAGTGTCACCTCAGGTACAGGACTGAGGTTCAGGAGACCTAGAATCGTTCTTCTACCCTGTTAAAGAGTTCTTGCATGATTTTGGACAAATCAACTTGCTCCAGTTTGTTTTCAGTGGCTATGAAAGGTAAGTAGTGTTATAGGGATGTTATAGGCTCGTGCTCCTGTTGCAAGCTATTTTAAACAAATCCTATTTAAAAAATAAAAAATAAAAAAAAAAATAAAAAAATCACTAAAATCTATTAAGTTAAAGGGCTAGAAGGAAGGAAAAGGAAGAAATGAGAAGACCAAGTCAGTCAGGTAAAGTTTTTGCATTCGTGTTTCTCTAGTCCTGTGTCACTGAGCCTGCTGCTATCACACTGAACTGAAATTACAGAACTCACCAATCTGCTTATTTCCTCTTGTCGATCCGGCGCAGATCTCGCCGTGGCCTTTATCATGGTCGACGTCTGATTGTCCGTCAGCTTCTTGATACACCGCTGGCCAGCTACAATATTACAGACCTTGAAAGAAAACCGGGAGGTCAACGCACAACAGGAGCACCTGGAAACCGATCCCAACGCACCGGACGCACACAGCGCTCTGCTATCACTACCAAACGCCCCTAAACGTGTTTAAGCCCCTGCGCATACTCGCAGTTCTAAACTTTCAAGCACTTTTAAAAACATGGACGGTCTTCAGTGAAATAAAAGAACGGGCGTGTAAATAGGCAAACACGCTCGCGCCGCGGAGCGTGCTTATTAACGTGCTGCGGAATGACGTTGCCCGCCAAGAACGAGCCGATTTACGGGAACAAGTGTCTTACTTCTAAAGGCAGGTAGGTGTGTTTCTGTTCTTGTCCCACTTGTAGGCAAGGAAGATGAGGGTACTTCAGCTGGAGGTTGTATTTCTCTCTGAAATACTGTGCTACTGTTCTCTCCACAGTCTGACCGTTTTCTAACTGCAAAGGAAAGCTGAAAAGACATGTATTTGAATAAAACGTGCAGAAATCTTAGCTGGGGAGTATCAACATCCCCCCCACCAACAAAATGTCAGGTCCTGTTCCACACTCAGGGTTAAGCTCTGACACATTTTAGGCTCTGACAAAAAGCGTCTTACGTTTGATGACTTGCAGGCCGCCTCGTTACGTTACAAACACGGTACTTTCTTCTCATCGTTCCACAGTGAGTCACTTCTACCTTTAGACCTGCACAGAAGTACCAAAAACCTTCATGTCACAACTACACAAAAATTTGCACAGGAGACATAAGGCTTCTTATAAATTAGAACATGTTCTCATCCAGCAGCTTTGATAACATTGAACAGTACAGCATAAGAAATTATTATTCTCTAAACACTTTGCTTTCATTATAATTTGATTTCTGACTAATCAGGTATTATCATTAAATCATGATGTACAATATTAAATGCTCAGTGTCATCTGAATTCCTTGTCGCAGTTTCATTTAACAGGCATGTGACTAATCTCAGACAGACGGCCGCTTTCACCACATTCTTTTGTTCTCATTCTCACTGCTGTGTATCTCTTAAAACCAGCAGTTCCAATATAATTGAAATTAAAAGGGAAAAAATCAGATTTCTACCTTATTGTTCATCTCCCCCCCAGCTTTGTGTCCACGCTCAGTCTGTAATTTCCTTTCCTTTCACTGACCAAGTTTAACTTCAGATTGCTGAGCAGCTGAAGATCTCCTCTGAAAGCGCCCAGCCTGCACACCAGAAGCTCACCACACTCCACTCTACCCACAACAACCACGGCAGCAACCACAGCAGCTTCCAGAGGCTTCAGGGGCTGTGTCTCTGAACTGTGTGAGCACCGTCCGTGCTGTACAGAGAGCAGACTCCGCACCCGCTGGGAGCACCGAGCACCAAGCTTATCACAGCAGTGCTGTGCAGCATCGGCACTGTTATGTCTTTCCCCAGCCCCACGGAAGAGGAGGCAGCTGAAAACACAGCCTTGTTACCCAGAAGACTGAACCTACAGTCTGCTCATCAAGGCTTTTGATAAAGTATTTGGATGACTTATCCTGTGGAGGCTCATGTGGATTGGGGGCCACAGATGTGTGGACTCCACATCCCTAAGAGAGCAGATACCGTGTTTAGTTCAGTTAGGACACCGACGTCCCAAAGAAGTCTCCTTGATCCTGACAACGCCAACCGCAGCGTTAACAGCAGCATTGCTTAGAAGATGGTATAATGAAAAATAAACTACCTCTGCCCCGATGCAGCCTTGTCCTGCGTTGGGCTGGGATAGAGCTCATTTTGCCAAGAAGCTGGGAGGGGGCACAGCCAGGACAGCTGACCCAAACCAGCCAAGGGGATAATCCATACTGGACGACATCACGCCCAGTATGTAACTGGGGGAGCCAGCCAGGGAGGATCACTGCTCAGGAGCAGGCTGACCATTAGGTTCTGGGTGGTGAGGAACTGCACTGTGCACCACATGCTTTATATATATTCTTTTATTAGTATTATTTTTATTATTACTATTTCTCTCCTCGTGTTGTCCTATTAAACTGTTCTTCACCCATGAGGTTTTTCTTCCAGTTCTCCTCCCCACCCCACCAAGGGTGGGAGGAGTGGGCGAGCGGCCACATGGGACTTAGTTGCCGGCTGGGCTTAAACCACGACAAGCATTAAAATAAATTAAAAAAAAATAATAAAAAAAAGGAAACCATGAAGCACTGTGGCCAAGTAGAATAGGGCTGTGAATACACAGCTCTCTGGAAGCCATTCACTGCTCTGTCATTAATCTGCAGTGACACTCCAGAAGGCACTGCCCTCCCACGGAGCTCCTCAGACTGCCAATTCTTTAGCGCGGGGTTGGCTTCACCATATGTGATCCCGACATCTTGGCTGGAGTTCCCAGATACTACAGCAGTAAAAAGAAATATTGACAGCAAAGGTAACCTCTCAACATTGTCTGACTACGGTAACAAAGACTCCGAGGCATCCAAGATCAAGCAGAGACAGCTCCTCCTTCCCCAGCTACCAGGCAGATGTAAAAAAGAGGCACGTTTGGACTATTACAAAATAATTCCTTTTAATTTTTTTTCACTCACGACTATTGTATGAACACTTTTTTTATGACTATAGCTCAGGTTTATGGCGTTGCTGGCCAGTATTTCCATACAGTCTAAATCTTGCATCAAGCGACACCAGCATTTAAGAGCTGAGCTTTGAAGAGCTGAGCTCGTTCAGGGTTCCCCTCTCTGCAGATTACCCTGGAATGAAAGGATATGGGAAAACGCAACGCAAAGTAGCATATATGGAGCGAAACGCCTCGAACCAGCAGCTGATGCAATTCCTTTGGAATGGAATTTGGCCTTCTGCTGCACGTTAGAAAGCGGTACTTGTTTTTCCACACGGCAGCCAGTTACTAGAAGCCACTGCAGCAGCACACTTCCAAAGAATCAATGATGTTAACCTGGAAATCCATTTCCACTTCGCCTCAGCGCTTCAATAGGAGACCTACAGCACAATCCCAGTGGGGCTTCCGTGCTTACGAAAGGTCAGCCATCCAGCAGCCACCTACCTCCGTCCAGGCAACAAACACCAGACTCCTTCCCTCCATAAGGAACATTCCTCACCTTGCCTTCCCGCAGAGCTGCATCAGTTCATTCAGGACCAGAACTACAAGCAGCCCACACTGCAATGCTCTGGCAGGAGGTTTCCAGTTCAAACTGGGCCCTTAGAACTAACTTGATTGCGTTACCTGGAACGGAACAGACATTTCTACTCACCCTTTATCTCTTTGGTGAATTTTACCCGATGAGAATCAGTCAGAGGTCTTGGTTGTTCATCGATATTATGAATGTCAAGAACTTCACACATAAACTGGATTACAGGTTGTGCTTTGTAGAAGGCAGTGGCAGAAACTAAAAAGAGCAAAATATTAAGTGTTAGAAAAAAAACCCCAAGTCAGAACGTTGTGAAGCAGTATATAAATGAATGCTTTTTACCATTTCCCATAGCCCTCAAGTAAACGCTGTGCAGCACACATTTCTAAAAACAGCTTAGCAAGCCTTGCAACGACTAAATCTACAAAAGCCAGCGCAGGGCCCACAGTGACACACCAGTCTCCAGCACAGTCATCCTGCGACTACTTTGCATTTCAGGGTTTTGAAAGGGCTCTTCCCCAGATAACATTTATTTCTAGAGAGCTGTAACGTCCCCGAGAGACATTCTCTTCCGACTCTGTGCGGAGCTGCAAGCAGAGGCTGCACGAATAGCTTTCTGCTGAAGACTTGTTCACATGAAGAGCTAAGATTATTCGATACGCAACAGAATTTTGTCAATGATACGATCTGCTCAATTACTGCAACAAGATTCAGTAGAAACATGAGCACTGTTTTGACTATATACAAATGATGCTAGTCCAGTGGTGCGTGCAACCCTCTATCTACCAAAAATCTCTTGCCCTCCCTGCACACTGACGACAGGAGCACATTAAGTGACAATATTCTGGTTCTGAACAGGACAGTTGACTCATTCCATGGAAGGATGATCATTGTCCCCTTGACAAAGTTAAAAGCAATTGAAAGAACACCTTTCAGTAAGAAAGGAGAGGAGGCACTAGATAAAAACTGCTCCATACACATAAAACTTTACATGGCAACAACAGAGAAGAAACACTCGACAAGCAATTTATTAGTTTTCCAGATGCCATGTACCAAACCCACCCCATCTCTGTGCTAACACGACGAAACATTCCTCAGACGTGTGTCACTTTAGCAGGCTGCCAACTCCACACGACGCACTGGGGCCAACACCTCCGGCCACCGGCGACCGAAGGAACACAAAGAGCCGGCAGCCCAGCGCCGGCAGCGCGCGGCTCGTCTCCCACAGCAACGCGACCGACAACAGGGAGAAACAGATTTTGCAGAGAACCTCGTATGGGTAAAACAAACTAGAACAGGCTTGAGTGATGGGATACGAACGTAATCTTCCAACCACAACGTAAAGGGATTGCCCCGTAAACCGCAGCTTACAATGTTCTTACGTTTCTCATTCACAGAAAAGAGTGAAAAATTTGTACTGCAAGAGTTACTACCACGTTTTCTAGTGCTGCTTCACAGAAAATAATAGTGCATTAGTATGTCATTAATTGGTGTAAATTAATACTCTCGTCCTACCTGGATGGTACTTCTCTCAGTACCTAGCACGTAGTTACTAGCACTGGTTATTTCTCAGACTGGTTAAGATTTTTACATTCATTTTTCAAACAGCACTACGCCGTGGATTGCTGCTTGAAAGGCAATTTGACAAGAACAGACCCATCTGAAGTCACACCAGTATCACCCACAATTCAGGTAAAACAGAACACAAAGACTTGCAAATTTTCATCACTAAAGCTCAGCATTACCTGCAATGTTTTATTATGTCCCAGGACAGGCATGAAGCACAACCCGATCTGGAGCACTTAACCCAGCATGAAAAAGGCAGATTATTTACCTTGAGTTTATAAAGCATTTCAAAAAGCCAGTGAGAACAGAATGTGAATTAAAGAGAAAACTTCAGGCAGCACCTGCATCTCAAAGGCTGACATTTCTCAATAGGGGTTTAACAACTAAATAGACTCCGCGCTTACGGAACCAGGGAGCCTGACACAGGCACCAGTTGATCTCCGATGCATTCAGCTGGGACTTAATAAAGTGGTGGAAAGCAGAGCTGGTTTTGCATAAGAAAGCCCATCTCAATTAGCCCTATTCACAGAAGTGTTTGTGATATATTTTGCAGAGTTTTCTTGGAAGTACTGAACAACACCTACTGTGGGCAGCTGCACGGAGACACCGATTAAGCAATTTGCCTGGATCACTGTGGATGTACCAACACAGAAAATGGAAGCAGGAAAACAAGCTGTGCTGGGCTTTCCTGTCTATATATACTTTTAAATTTTTTTCCAACATGGCAGATAAATTTCTGCCGAGACACTGACACGATGACAAAGCCAGAATTTGGATTTAGAAGTAACCTTTGACATATAGGTCTGGTCTGAACTGGCTGAACAGGAAGCCAACGTATGGGCACACACTTCATTATTACAATCTCTCTCTACTATTATCATTATAACCTCTGCAGTAGGCTGAGTTCACAGCTAATGTTGTGTTTCATAAGAATATTACAAGAGACAACAACTAAATCTCCCAACTGAGCAATGACACACAAGATTCTTTCAGGTGAAAGCCCCCTGCCTATAAAGCCATTGAAGTTTGAAAGTTTTCTTGCTCTGATAGAAATTCTGGCAAAATACACCAAGCTCCTGTAACTTTGTTATTTACAGTATGAATTAAGAAATCCACGTACAAGCTGGCTCCTGGTTACTAAACCCCTCTGCACAGACGACACCGAAAGTTATCGCCACAGAAACACGGAACCACAAACTCAAGCCAGATAACCAAATAAGGGCATTTTTATTCTTCGAGGCATGTCTGTTTTCTTAATTCTTAACCCTGAATCCCAACTTACCGTCAATATTGAGCATCATCTTCCACATGGCAGGCCGAACAGACTGATGGAATCCAAACCAGACCTCCCTGCCCCCGCCCAGGGGGTGATCGTAGCCTTCTGGAGCGGAGAAGAAGGAGCGGCCCACAGGGGTATACCTAAGGAAAGAGATGACCACACGTTTATGTTATTGCTTTATAAAATATTAAATTCTATAATAAAGGTAACATACAGTATTATTATTTGGGGGAATTTTGTGCACCAGAAATCTGTGCCTAGAGCTAAGTTTAAACAACACACTCTGAACGCTTCTGTTCCCATCGCAGTGGTTTTGAATTAAGACAAAACAAGTACTAGTTTTAGCAACACACAGCCACTTTCTGTTTGTACACCAAACCAAGGACCGAGTTAACTTACACTTTCTGATCTTCCGCTGCAAGAAAATACCATCTCCATCACAGCAGAGCCCCTACAACAGCACTGTATATCGTGGACCCACCCTCACCTATCAGTTGGTACATTTTACAAGGGAACATCCAAGTACAACGTACACCGAGAGAAGTAACAACCATGGTGGAAACAACTAGAGATGCTCATGTTTCTCTCTCAGGTGGAAAACAGCTGCTTGTGAACCTCCACATTTCCTCACATCTGCAGTGGACAGGCCTTAGTACAGAGGTTAACATCTGCCACGTTTCCTTAGGATCCAGGGCAGCTGAGGAGCAGCGGCTTCCGTAAAAACACAAGTCACTTTTTTACGAGTCAGTTACATCCAGTGAGGAACAGCAGTGCAAAGCCATCCTACCCTCGAAAGCCAGCAACCAAACTTCATAAGTCATTTTCATTGATCAATTCAAGCAAAATTAATTTGGTCTTCTCTAACATTTCAGGATTTTGAGATACGGACTGTCAGGCCGTGTCGGGAGAGGTGCCGGCTCTCCGCTGTCCGTTTAAAACAAAAAGCGTGCACCACGGACTGGTGTAAGGATGAATTTAAACGACTCCTGCTTTTGGACAGTCACTGCCATCAAATGCACAATACCTGGCTCAACCTGAGCAGCAGAGACAAGAGCACTGCTGCAGTACCCTAAGCTCACAGGATTTCAATTAAGGCCTATTAAAAACATCTCCTGTTTCTTGATCTTTTCAAACAAATACATCATCTGCTCCAGAGTTTAAACATCTACAGAAACACACCCTTTACACAATCCCTTCCCTCACCCCAGTTCAGCTAAACCAGCTGTGCTGCATAAGGGGAATGCTCATTTTTTTTTCTTTTCACCTGTGAAGAAACAGGGATGAAGGTCTCCCAGTGGGGATACTTCAGGTAAAGACAGACTGCAGGAAGACAGTGAACCTACTTCATGGAGGGGAGGTGTCGTAGCACCACATCGACAGCATGAACAGGGTTAGTGCTGATAGGTTTGTCTAGTTCCAGAGGCTCAGGCAAGGTTCTTCCTGTCAAAACTTCATGCAGCAAGTGCCAGCTCACCCGAGAAACAAACTTTATTGACACTTTGAAGGGACGATCTTTTCCACCTTCTCCCGGTAATGTCACATCCAAATCCACCTGGCCAGGGGAGTGGGGGAAAAAAAAAAAGCAGCAGCAGTTTAATCTCCAGTCTGGCAGCCTTGGGCTTCCACTCCTTCCTATAACTGGGCCAGAGACTCAAAAACTCCAGATATTTAGGACACAGCACATTTGATACAAGTACCTTATCAAATGCACAAAATAAAGGGAACTGGGTCCTCACCAAGCAGAAGAGGATCATGTAACTTTTTCTCATCTTGAATCAGAAAACTCTTCATTCCAGAGAAACTGCAGGTCGATTTTTAATAGTACTTTATGGTAAGATAACGCACTACAGTCTGTAAAACTGTAAGAAAGAGGCTACTAAATTTGAGGGGAGGTTCTGAATGCAGCTGTTACAGGTACGTTCCCATACACTGGAACGTGTAGAAAATCCTTTAGAAGGGCTCCATTTCAATACAGACGCTGTAAGATACTTTCACTTTTTATGAACCCAGCAGTATTAGAAGGTGGGCTTGTTTCTTTTTCTTTCCCATGAAGCCATGACAAGTCTCATTTTTTCCCCGTTATCTTACCCCAGTAGTGGCCACAGGAAGCGGATTGGCTGTATAGAGGCTTCTCTTCCCATCATAAACCGGTCTGCGGTCCCCAAATATTGTCACTTTAAAATGCTGCACCATTGAGTCCACCACCTCCCTGGAAAAGTTGATATTTACACTGAAGATGTTTTCAAAGCAGTATCAGACTGGATCTGGCTCCCACACCCCCTGTGTTTTGCTGAAGTAGTTTCAACAAATGTATTACTCAAGCGAATTATAGAACACCCACTGCTGTTCCAACAAGGTGCTTCACATGCTTCAACCAAAATAATAGATAAACACTGAAGTACAAAATAACAAGCAATGCAAATGCTCAAATACTGGAAAATATTTCTACTGAAATGTTTTCAGAAGTCCCAGAAATGACCGAGGCCTTTGTATCACCTTTATTCTGGAAAACAAGGACACACTTACCTTGGAAGAAACCCACAAACTGGTGCTATGAAAAACTAGCACAAGCCCAGAACAGAGAGCTGGGCCAGCTCAGGGGAGCAGGAGTTAATTGTGCTGCCTACCCAGCAACGTTCAGCTGCTCTTCAATTAACAAGAGCTTTGAATTCTGCCTCCGCGGAAGAGAAAACTGAGGTACCTTAACAAAAAAGGCTTAGCTTTAAGTCCTTGATAACCTGAATTTTTACAACAAAATCAAGTCTGATCATATTTGCACACAGCTAGAGGTTCTCCTAATTTATTTTATTACAAGTTGACAGCAATAAAGAAAATAGTGACCTGATAAAAGCACTGAAATTACATTTGAGAAAAAAAAAGCACCACAGAATTCTCATCTTCTACAAAAAAGGGTTCTTGATGCAAGTAACAGGTACATCAGGTCCACTGAGACTCTTGCAAGAGCTTCAACTGAAACGTGCCTTCAGGATTTGAATTCTTTGGGGATTCTGTGTGTTCCAGTGGCAGAACAACTGTATCTTACATGATACATCATCATTGCCTAACTCTACAGAAAGGAAACACTGGGCAAGCGTATGCAAAGCAGCACCTCCGCACAGCCGACGCTCACTGGGGTACGGCTTCCTGACCGGGCTCTAGAAACCTAACGGACTTCAGCAAGACAATAAATATTGACTTCCTCTTCAAGCAGAATTAGCAGCAGTACTTTCACCTCCCAGCTGGGCCCTGGGGAAAGTGAAGAGAACAATTTCTCCATTTCACGGGTCTCTACGTTACTAAACTCTCAGAATTCAAATTCTTTCACCGGCACGCCGCTCCCTCCCGGGGCTACGCGGGAAAAAGCGCCCCACATTTCCCTAAGTGTCAGTTTGTTGTCACATAACCTGTGACAAAAGCAGAGGGATGAGAGTTGGTGATGAAGAGTAGGAAGACGAGGGAGAAAGCAGGAGGCTCCATAAAGCTCCCCCACTGGAGCTCTCAGCCGTAGCTCTGCCGTCCACCTCACGCAGTATCCTTCGAAGGCGGGCGTTACCTCCCGCTCTCCAGCTTCCAGCGCAGTATAAATAGTGGGGAAGAACTTTGCAAAAAGGAAAGTGAAAAGGAAACAAGACACTCTAGATTTTAAAGCCTCCCTACAGCTAAAAGGTGCAGGTGGATTTAAAAAAAACCCAGCGAGTACTCAGGGAACTAAACCTGCTGTTTGTTCCCAATACAAGCCCTGCGGACAGGATGTTAGTCAGGAACTGTGTCAGAAGAGCTGAGTCTGGGTAAATCACTGGCTTAGAAATAACTGGCACAGCATGCAAGAGAGGGAAAAATAGATTTCCAAGGAAAATTCTTCCAAGCAGGTATTTCAGTACTCTGATTGCTGTTTGGACTAAGGAAAGCCACTCTGCTCTGCGCAATCCACAGCACGGTATCCAAAGTCATTTATCCAGCAGACGCAATATTCCTTTACCGGGCTCATTTAGACAAGCTCTTGCAGTTTTAAACTAACATCTGCCACATTTTCACACACATCAAAGTTGGTAGCGGTATTTTTAAATAACCAACTCTACGGTTCCCTCCTCTGAAATAACAACCACTGCACGTGCAGGATTTACCCTCCGCTTTCAGAGTTTAAACTACAGCTTTTATTAGGAGTCAGAAGTTACACTCTGAATTTGCTGTCAAACTGGAGAACAAAGGTAGTCTTTTGCTTGAAAATATCTGACTTCTAAAGCAACTCGTTAGGTTTGCTGCCTCTGTTCAATTAGTCTTCTCAGTTTACCTTGACAAAAACCAGATGCCTGCTGCTGCCAGCTGGGAACATGAAGAAGGAAAAGCAAGACGGCGTCTTCACTGGTAGAACAGAAACTTGATGAGCTCCTGGGCAGAGTTACACGGGCACCTGAACTACATCTACACTACGACAACTAAATTTATGAATGAGAAAACCTCAAAAAGTACTTTATAATTAACGCCAGTCTAGAAAAAGCACCTCTGGGAAACAACCATCCCTCACGTGCACTAAGAAAAGGCAAAAGCAGCAGTGAGATGCTCAATCTGAGACCCACAAAAGGTGTGAAAAGTTGTCCCAGCGGCAAACACGCTCCTCAGGAAATCATCATCTTTTTGGTAAGCAAAAATATTGATCATTTCAGAATTATTTTACAAACTCAGACCAAACACTTTGGTTCTCTTCACATCAAGTGACACCTTCTGAAGATATTATTTATCTAAAGCATAACCAGCTAACCCAGGCTGCGACCAACATCAATTGTGTGGTTGGAAGGAAGCTTGAAATTAGCCCACAAACAAGACCATGAAAGGGATTTTTTTCCCCTTTCAAATTGTAAATAATATTTCTTTGCTATTTTAAAACAACACTCGAAATGCACCATTTTCAAACACCTGTAGTTTCTCCCACTTAGGAAACAATTAACCACACAGAATCACCAACTGCAGTCACTGGAACAACCAGAGTTCTTAAGAGCTTTGCCCCCTTAGTCTATTTTAATCAAGCATTGCCACACAACAGCCAAGAAGAGTATTTTTAGTCAACAGATTTTAAGTGAAATGACATTTATCTTCACTACAGGATCACACAAGGAAAGAACCAGACACACAAACCAGTCAGTTCTGAGCTGTTGGTATTTTCCTTGTAACCCCACGAGCAGAGCTTCACAGGCATTCTCCATTTAACAATGCAGTAGTAAATTAACCTTTGATAACAGTAAGATTAAATTAAATATTTATGCTTATATAACTATTAAATCCCAATTTTAGTGATTTATTAGTTTTAATTAATACTTAACACAAGTATTTCTACAGACTTCATAACTGCTGTATGCAATGAGCAGGGGAAAAAATAAGAATCACCAGCCAGAATCAGGCTGTAGCAACAAGTTATTGTTAAAATGCGAAAACACAGAGTTGCAGATGAAGGAGGAAAAAATTGCATAATGCTCACATTTTAAGCTACACAGAGGCAGTATTTATTTCACTAGATCCCTCTGTTGCTTAAATATTTCAGCATCATTTACAAGACAAACGTCACCTTCTTACCTGTTCACCCTGCGAGGACACTTATCTGGTTTGATATCCACCTCATAGAGGTAGACATCAATCTTTGGGATTTCAACTTGGAAGCAGTTGGCCAGCAGTTTAATGGGCTTGCCCATGGTGCCATAGCCAGGACGCCTGGGCACCATGAGCAGGGGCTGTGCCCCCACGGGTCCTGCGGAAGAAGAAAACATCACGGGTGAGAAGATGAGCCCGACAGAGCGGCTGTGTCACAAAGGTGCATTTCAGCAGTTTAAAAACCCATTGGAAAGTCTGTTAAAAAGGGCTGTCTAGTCATAGAGGGTACATTCTCATCAGCTTATCTGTTTAATTGACTTTGCCATTTAGATGAGAACCCTCAGCACCAGATCTGGGTTGCTCGTGCTTTACAAACCCAAGGGCGGTAGTAAACACAGTCCGCTTTCAAGAATTCTTACCGGTATTTCCACTG
The DNA here is from genome assembly GCA_013396935.1 of Baryphthengus martii. NCBI lineage: Eukaryota > Metazoa > Chordata > Aves > Coraciiformes > Momotidae > Baryphthengus > Baryphthengus martii. Next base: position 115,331 of record VWZK01005654.1, on the reverse strand, counting down.
AAAAATATCTTTCCAGTCAAGAAACAACAACAAAGCCAAGATGCTTTGTAGCCCGAGTTTTACAGAATTACTCATCGTACAAATGTCATCATTTTCAGAGCACTCGGTTAAGTTAGTTAAAAGTTCTCCCCTCTCCTCCTACTCAGTGATGCAGACAGCAATTCCAGCCCACTCGTTTTCATAGAAGAGTTAAAATGTCAAGCGCTGGTAAAAAACGTCTTATTTGCTTTTTTGATTAATCTCCAACATTCCCGGAAAAAAAATCTGCGTTATCTTGAAGGAAACGGTGTACCGAGAACAGGTGAATATCAAAGCCAAGTTCCCCTGTAACATTTGTCTGGCTCTACCCAGAAACCTACCAAAAATTTCTGAGTGGGCTTGGCTTCCAGCCAGGACAGAAAGGAAAAACATAAACCAAGAAGCACCATTTAAAGCAGCCTCACTGTGCTTATGCAAAACTTGTTCCAAGCATCTGTTCTCTTCAACTTTTTCTTCATTTTAATACCGCCACACAAGCAAAAGCAGCTCTACAATTTACTCCAGATATATTTTCAGAATATAAGCATATGCAGAAAGTTACTACTAAACATTTGAGTGACATAAATGACTCAACAGATTATTTTAATATTACAAAGACATACATGCCAGGGTTAATTTTGAGTTCACATCTGTAGGACACGCTGACAAACTGCTGAAATAAAGATAATGTTAAAAAGGTTACTATAGCCTGGTCCGCACTGCCTCCTCCCACCCCATCTGTTAAAATCATGTAAAATGTAAAAAGAGTTGCTAAAATCTGTAAGCACAGAGGACCCAGCCAGCGTGCAGACACTCTCCAGGAAGGGTCTCCCGGTGAAGAAGCCGAAGCACACGAAATCCTGGCTCACGAAGGAGATGCTCTACCCAACGCCCCGTACACAAGGAGGTCTCCAACCTCCCCTCCCTGGGGAGCACCGGGGAGCAAACCAAGACAAGATCAGTTGGTAGATCAAGGTCCCGGCAGCCTCCCTTACACGGCTCCTTGGGAAACTGGGAGAAGTCAGAACCCAGATTCTGGCAAACAAGTATAAAGTGACCGAAAAATGGATGAGAAGTGGAGGTTTACAAACTACTGTGGAGTGTTTTTTAAAATTTCAGCGGCTTCTGCTACCATTTTTGTGACACTCACGTTCTCCTGGACAACTTAACTTCAAAACAGGAGCATGTTGTCATTCAATTCTGCTCTCTCTGTCCAAGCAGAGCAGCACCCACTCGGAGTATCCCGCTTTCAGAAGATACCAAACTGCCAGATTGCAGGTTGTGAGAGTCCGTGTCACCGGCTTCCAACCTGTGACTCAAAGCCCAATAAAACATAAATCACAAGCGACGCTCTCCCAGGACAGCTACCGCTCCGGTATCGCATCAGTGACTCACTCGAACTCATGCCTAAGTCCTGTGTCAAGCCGATGGAAATAAACACGCCGACCAAACCCAGTGGCAGCAGTTTTACTTTAACCAGCAGAGACACCCTGACTGGCAGACCCGTTCCCTCGTGCCACTGAACCACTGCAAAACGAAGCCGTTGCCGTTTCAACATCTTTACAAAAGCATCGCGGCAGCAGCGCCCGGCTCCGCAGCAGATGGAGGAACCTCCGGCCTCCCAGTGCCTCCAGAAGAGGAAAAGCTCTGCACTGGGCAGCTGCCCACGAGCTTGAGAGAAGAAGCTATTGCTACTCCACCATGAGAGCTTCAGATATGCCTAGTACGTTCTTACAAATCCAAGAAAAACCAGAAACGAGGTCTGTTTAGCCTGCCAGAAGAGCTTTCAATTCATAAAACCGGTTGAGGAAAGTCCCCAACGCTGGCACTCAAGTGGTTTAGAACGCTGAACAATGGACCCACAGACAGGAACTAAAACTGACGCTTTGGGCAGATTCTTGGAAGGTTTTTTATACAGCAAGAGAGTTGTAAGATCCACCACTAAAATCTGGACCTTTTGAACGCACAGCTTACTCATTAAAAAACGCACAGGAAAAACCTGCAGAGAAAATACTTAATTAAGCATTTGAATCAATAACTACACAAGGTATGAACAACTAATCTCTTCAGGACCTAGGGGTATAGATCATCTCACAAATTACCCTCCACGGCGTTTGCTGAAGTCAGGATTTACGAACATCCTTCAGCGATGCCAGGAGACTTTCCTCACGAGCGAACGTTCGATAAAGCGCCGGGAGCAAAAGCCCTCACCGTGTATCTGCAAAACCCACGAACCCTAAACCGCACCTTCCAGCAGTGCCCAGAGAGCACGGGATGCTCCTCATCACCACCACCTTTACAAGCAGCTCCGATTCCCGTCGTGTTTCAGGGGGGATCTGCACCCGTGGGCAGACGCAGGGCACCGCTGACCCAGCCCGACGTGCAGCTCATATTTTATCTAATATTTCAACAAAACTCCAAAAGAGATGAAAAAAAGGAGTTGTCACTTTTAAAGGGCTTAAGAAAATTAACGTTATCAAAACAACAAAAAAATCATTTGCTGAAGTGGAAGAAGTGTGTTGTTTATGAACTACATCCTGGAGAAAAAGCTCATCCCAATACGACATTGCCAAAGAGCTGAAGTTTGGAGTAACATTAAAAATAGGCGGGCAATGAAATTAATCTCAAGCACGATTGTGTGGCACCTCCACCGACAGAACCATCTGCTCCAACAGGACTCGAATCCCACGGCAACTCGCAGCGGTCGGAATTCGGATCCCTAACTTGAAAACTCCCAGTGAAGTCAGACCGTATCCCAGACCAACGTGGAAGTCCCTCTAACGGTTTACACGAGCTCTGAATCAGAACCTTTCCTTCCATGGAACGAGAGATGTTATAAGGAGGATTAACCACGACGCAAATGGGCTGTAATTTCTCTGGCGATCGAGGCGGCGGCAGCGCAGAGGGGCTGGCGCCTCCAGAGCCCGGGCTTCTCCCGACCTAGCAACCAGCGCCGCCCCGAGTGGCAAAAAGCCTCGGCACAAACAGCAGCAGCAGCACAAACCCGAAAATACTCCCAACAACCCATTTTACCAAAAATTGAAGCTTTTGGCAGGCAAGGCAGCTTCCCTGCAGGGAGCCAAACACTGATTTCGAGCAAGACGCTGACAGAAAATCCAGATTTCCTTACAGGATCCCGGCCTCACAGAAAGAGACAACGGTACCAAGCTTCAAGTAAAAAAATTATCCTCTTTCCTGCCATGGCTTCAGCATTAGAAACCCAAAATATATTAACAGATGATTACTTAATAGGTTTTGTTTATAAAACAGTTCTAAATCTCCAACTGAATGGGTGACTGAACAGCCTTAAGCACGTGCTAGAGGATTGAACAGGTGAAATATCCTCTCACTCCGGCTCAGGAACACGAGGCAGATTTGTCCTGGAGCCCAAACACGGATAGAACACTCATTTTCCATGAAGCAGGGAGAGGATGGAGAGGGGGAAGAAAAAAAAAAAATATATATATATTTCCTTTCAGAGGGGCCCCGGCCTGTGCTCGGACTCAGAGGCCCACCCTGTGAAGCTCAAAGAAAATCTTATCGCTACAAAAAAATAAGTTAATACAGGATTAAAAAACCCCAAACAAACAGATGTGGAAGATTATATTTAAATGTTGGTTCAATAATCAAGCTCCTTCTGCCAGAACTCATGAATCGCCTTATTTCTGTAGCTGCAGCCTCGCTGGGTGGCGTTACATTATTTATGAGCAACACAATCCAGGTTTTCCAAACATTCCTACTCACAGCTTTGGCTTTTTAAAAAGAAGTTTCAGATAATAAGTCATGTTAAAACTCATCAAAAGCAGACACCGTGACGCCACGCTCCACGACAGCCAACTGCACCAGTAAATACCAGTGGGCTAACTTGTTCTAGCCCAACAAAGTCACAGAAAACACAGGGAAGGGTTCTGGAAGAATTTACAAGATCATGAAGGCTTCTTAACCATTAAAAAAAATTCTAATTATAAAAGATTTCCAGCTCAAAAAAGCAGCTTATACGCCTGTAGTAAATGCTTAACCGCTCTGAGAGAGGAGAACAGGACAAGCTCCGGGAACAGGGCGACTCTCTTCCCTAGAAGGTATTTCCAGAGAGCAAAATCAGGAAGGTTTGTGGACTGACACAACCTTCACTGTCCTGCCTGGACGTGGCACATCTGGCCATCAAAGGAAACCCTTACCAACAGGTACCTGCATTTAGCCTAAAAAAATCCCACTTTATAAGAAAACACACGATTCTTAATGCACTTATTTTTATTTTCCTGGTTTCACATTCACTGTTTTGAAATCTACACAGTTCCTTCCCCGCGCTCTCCGACTTCAAACCGCTGCTACAGCCGGAGAACCGCCCTGACCATCTCCCTGCCGGTCAGGTTTCAAATTTAAGATGCAAGCAGCTCCCGTTTTCCCAGTTCACTGCCTGAAGAACATCGAGGAGCAGAACAGCAAGATCCAAGACCCACGGTGCTCTTACTGACTTTAGAACCACGCTCCCCGAAAGCCCCTCGCAGAATAAAAGGCACTTTTTGACCACTCAGGAAGTGAAGTCGTGAGGATGAAACTATTTGGGAAGTTCGCGCCGTGAGTCAAAGGGTTTCACAGAATCACAGATTTCGCAGTTTCCACTGCGACTCCAGAGGAAAACTCCCAACTGTACAGCGGGCCACACGTGTTCTGGAACAGAACAACTTTTGAAGGCACTTATGATTCATTCCCCTTCCCTCCTCTACCCCACCCACAAAAATGTAACTTTTCACCGTCCTCCCAAATCACTGTTCTTTGCACAGAAAGAGAACAGAAAATTCTCAGCAATTCATCTGCCCCAGGTTTGCCCAGAAAAGCGAAGAGCAGATGAAAGATGCCTGTGGCGCTTCCTCAAAAACACACCGCACGGAGCCAGAACCAACAACCGGACGCTCGGAGCACAAAATGCTGTCAGCTTTGAAGGATTCACGAATCGTAAATGGAGACACAGACAGCACTGTGACTTGACTTGGGGACGCCACCGAGCAGCCCCCGTTCCACAGCACCTGCCTTCGGAAGTTTACTCAACACTCTCCTGGCAGAAGAGACCGAATTCCGACCTGTTCCCGGGAGCTGCTTTCCCCTCACTTCACCCGTTTCACAGGGAGCGTTTTGTTGCTATTCCTCGGTTCACCCGATCTCCCCACAACCTGCTTTAAACGACCTTCAAGTTACGTGGAGCAGCAGAGGCACGCTCTGGATTTCACACAAAGAGGACGCCCCCGGAGCACGGCCTCACCTCCGCTGTCCCGGCACACGCTCCCGTGCTCCCCTCCAGGTGTACTCACAACCCCACCCTTGCTTCCTGGCTCTGCTTATCCCTCATTTTCCCTTCACACACAGAAGGAAGCACAGCCCGGTGTCCTTCTCCCTTTCACGACAGAACTTTACCCCTGGTTTGCTCCGCCAAGGATGGTTTGTGACCTTCCATGCCCAGACCTGACGGCCACAAGGTTTCCTGGAACAATTAATATCGGACTCAACGCTCCCCTCATTACCCAGCAGAGGTGGAAAGAAACAGCCCTCGCGCAGGAGCCATCAGCAACTCTGCCTAATCCTACGTTTTGCTAAAATGAAACGTTCTGTCGCTTCACAACAGGGAAACTCACACCAAAGAAACACCAGAAGGTTTACAGGCGACTCTTACAAACCTGTTTCCTCTCACGAGACAATGGGAATGGCCCCAGGTCACAACCAAAAAGTTTCACACAGGCACTTTGTGAGCCCACCCTCTGAATTCCACCAGTTCGCTAAAACCCAGCATCTTCCTAAACCAGTTTCAACTCCCTCCCAGACCTCACTGAGCAGGGACGAGGGCCCTAGTGCCAAGTTTTTCCAGCCCAATCCATCGTTAACCTCACTTTCCGTGTCAGTCACGGATGTACCTAGACATGGAGACAGGAAACCGCACGCTTTGCATCAACACCTTCAGCCTCCCGTTCTCACTGGCTGTGGCACCTCCTGAAAGGGCAGAAATGGAATCCTGAGTAGCTTTGGATGTTCCCTTTGCCATCCAGCTACATCAGGAACTAAACCCCGTCCAAATCTGAACTCTCCTTCCACTCTTCTGCCAGAAGATAAATTCTTTCGAAAACCCGAAGCAGAAGTTCCTTCTCCAACTCCCAGAACACATTTTACACACCAGGTTTGTAAGCGCCGGGCCTCTGCTTCCCGGAGGAAAGGATCAATCAGCTGGAGGCAAATCTGCGTGGATGCCGGGCTGGCTGCTGCGAGAGGCACTCCCGAAGGCGCCTGTGGAGAGCCTGGAAATTCCAGGGTCCAGCGGCCGAGCCTCTCACCTCCTGCCCGGCAGGAGATGCCGAACGGAGCGCTCAGCGGTGCCCACCCGTTCCGCAGGTAAAGCCCCAGCGTTACCGGCGGTATTCCCAAGGCACCATCACGGTTAGGGATTATGCAAGCCGGCCTGCAGCCGCTGCCTGGGCAACACCGGTTACGAAATGCAAAATATTCCCTCGCCGCTCTCTCCGGCACAGCAGCTCGGGCAGCCGGGCAAGACACGGGACCCGGCTCTCCTCGATTACCGGCGCCGTAGCACCGGGGGTCCGCGGCTTCCCCCGGCCCGGCCGTCGGGGCACAGCTCCTCCCCGCCCGCCTCACCCCCAGAGGCGAATCCGCGCG
>VWZK01005654.1:83028-108422 GCA_013396935.1 Baryphthengus martii | reverse complement strand
GGCGGGGGGCGTCCCCATCACCTCCGGGAGGAGGATTTTCAGCTACAACGGGAACAGCGGCCGCGTCCTTCCTCTGCCTCCCGGCCCGCCAGGGGCTGGTGCGCGGCGGCTCTGAGGACATGGAGCCCAGCTCCCCGTGAACTGTGTTACTGGTTTTTCATCCTCGCTAAATGTACCCGAAGGAAGCCCCCGCGCCTCGGCCGCACTCACGCTCAAGAACGCTACAAACTGAGCGCTCCCGTTTATAGGACACGGCGACGCGCCGGACAGGAGCTGTGACGGCTGCTCGGAGCTCCGACTGAACACGCGGGCTTCTCTGTGCCAAAGCATCTGGTGACACACGTGTCCTGAGTGAGGGCAGCGCGGGGATGACTGGAGGGGACCCTGCACAGCAGCACTGTGAGAGAATGGAGAGAGCTGCCAAGCGGGCGGCCGGGAGGGCCTGGAGGGCCAGGCTCAAGGCGAGGCGACTGCGGGCCGGGCTCGTCGGCCTCCCTCCTGCAAGGCTTTCGAACAGCCTTCGCGGGCAGGGAGGTGCAAAGGCATCTGACAAGTGTGCGCTGAACTGACTGAAAAAACAGATAAATTCACATTTTCCTTTGGCGTTCCCATAACGACCACGGGATTGACATCAGGCTTGTGTTTATTTTTCCAATTTGCAGAGGAGCTACAAGAGCCTAAGTAACTGGGGTTGATGGGAAGAATAAAGACTGATTCACTACATCAGCATAAACGCAGGGCGTCCCTCTGCCCTCTGCTCAGGGTTTTTAACAACGTTTAGTACCACTGTCTTATAGACCTGGTACCCAGAGTGCCGCCAAACAGAGGGGGAAAGGAGCAAACGGTCGTGTGCACGTGGGGCAGCGATTCAGATGTTGCGGACTTGGTCCTTAACTGAAATCCTGAGGGGAGGGGAAACGTGATCACCGAGATCGAGCAGATACGGCCGAGGGAGACACCTTGGCAAACGGCAGGTACCTCAGAGGCCCCGAGCGCTCCTGGCTCTGCCGCTTCCACCGCTGTCATCGGAACCGGGAGCCAGGGCTCAAATGCCGACCTAACACCTGAAACCAAGGACTCCGACCTGTTTTCCAGGGCTTCGGACCCAGCTGCACAAGGCACAATTTTCGGTTGCACGTCTGACGGAAAGAGCCCCCTTGAACGCGCAAAAGGAGATTTTTCTGCTCTAGAGCAGATTTAAAGAAAAGGTGACAGAACCTTTAGCAGGGCAGGAGGAGGGGTGCAGGATGGGGGCAGATGCTGAGTTTGGTCCAACACGCTCTGCAGCTGCAGTTCCAGGAGATCAGGCAGCGAGCCGGGGCACGCCGTCAGCCAGCCCTTCATTAAAATTGCTTAGAATTATTCAAAAACCCGGTTACAGCTCAACTGCTGAATAATTCGTCGTCTAAAGGTACGGCAGCACATCTCCGCAAGGTAAAGCACAAGCAGATCCAAAGAATGCAGGGGATTCTGGCAAACAACCTCCAGTTGTGGACCCTACGACGCAACCGTGAGCTGTCGGCGCTGGAGGACGAGGACATTTGCAAGGAATTCCAAAGCTGGGAGAGGTCAAAGATGAGGCAGTGGAGAAACCCAGAGGATCAAGTCTAACCCCAATCCAAAAGGAGTCTGAAATCCCCCCCTGGAGCGGCGCGGAGCCGCGGGCCTTTCCCAGCCCCGAGGCGGACGACGGAGCTGGCGCGGCAGCAGGTTTTGCCGCACGCTGCTGCCATCTCCTAACCCCAGGAGCTCACACGGAGTCAGCTCTCAGGCATTTCAACAAGAAGTGGAATCGGCCGCCCTATTCCAAGAAGTTTTAAGCACGTAGCTGTTCACTTAAAATGTTTCTCTCGTTAAACTGAAGCCTGGAGAACGAGGAGGGGGTTGGATCCTCCACAGCGTCCGAGGTGATTCCGCTGCAGTCAGCGCTTCGCCTGTGCCTTCCCCCCGCCGTCTGACTCAGGAGTGTCACCCCAGGGTGTTCACATTGCTTTTATTTAGGTCTTCTGCCAACAGTTACAGGGTAACAGACACTTGGGAACGCAAAGTCAAAGTTGCAAGCGAAAATCAGGACCGAGGCAAAAAAAAAAACCAACAAAAAACCAAGAAAAAAAATCCACCAAGGCAATCAAATCAAATCAAATATAAATACAATGTTCTGGAGCTCTTTAATCATACTGTTTTCTTTAATAAACAGGTGGTTATGATCTTACAGTATTTTCTTTTGGCCTAATCCAAGGATTTTGTTACTTTTTACCAGTCTCAATTCCACGCATACAAAAAAAAAACCCAAAAATTGATATTCAACCTTTAAAATATAAGCCATATTTTCTTAATAAAATAAGTTTTGTGCTGCTGCTTGTTTAGTAAATACTGTACATCAACTGCTCACGTCTATTTAACAAACGGACCGTACAGAGTTCAAGCTAAAGCAAAAAAAAAAAAAAAAGTAAAACCCATAAGAAAAATAACAACCCAAGCAGGGTGTCCCGGAAACACCCCGAGTACAGTTCACCACTTGCTCTATAAAGGAGGTACGAAAGGGGCTAGAAATCGAACACAAAAGCACTGGAGTCCCGTAAATTTCCTTTCACAACTATTGAAGTGCAAATCACTCAGGCGAGATATGAATTGTCTCCTGTTTATTGCTGTCCTGCTGCCTGCCTTCCCTTCCGGAAACAATCACATTCTTTTATTTCACACCGACTTTCCAAGAAGAAAACCTCCCGCGAGGCAACGCCGAACGCTCGGGGCTTTATGGCACTACAGACGTCGGCTCCTTGCGGATCCCACAACACCCCGCCCCTGGAAGCTCTGGGGAGGGAGCTGCTCGGCTCCCTCACCCCCGATAGGAGAGAAGGGGCACAAACAGCACCGAACCCCTGACAGGTGACCAAAAATCGCTCCTCTTCCCCCGGAACGGCACGCGCCCGGCGACGCTTCCTGCGGCGGAAGGAACCACGGGCGCCTGGAGGAGGCAGACTCGGGAGCCGTCGAGGTGTCCGTTGTGTGTGTGTGTAGGGGGTTGTGGGTAACTACAGCTCCTGCCAGGTACCGGGGTGAACACCTATCTACGGGGAGCAACACGCACAGCACCTCAACATGCAGTTATTGGTTTGCATCTCGGAGAAGAAAAGGGTGGCGATGCCGAATGCCGGAGCCGCGCGGAAGGAACAGTGCATAGTCCAGTATAGAAAACATGCGGGTGACTCAAACCCCTTCGAGATTTCTTCAAAACTGGAAACAGGGTTCAAAGGGCACAGCAGCTACGGAGTTTGGCTTTTTTTTTTTTTTTTTTTTTTTTTTTTNCTTTTTTTTTTTTTTTTTTTTTTATTTATTCAAAACCATGAAAACCCAACGCGGAGGGTGAAATCGGGGCAGAACACGATCTGCGAGTCAACACTGAGAGTTTTCCGAAGCTGTGAAGCTTTTGTGTGGTTAAAATTGCTGTTACAAGTAGGTGCTACATCAGCAAGTCTTCATTCATAGTTTTCTATGAACAGCCACCTTACAAATGAGTGCAAATCTTAAAGGTCCATTTTACATTTCAAGTCTCAAGGTTAAAAAATAATTGTTACAGAGCAACAAGCTGTTTCTGTAAATGCCCACACTATCTCTTTTCAAATGGTTAAAAATGGCACGTGCTATGCCACAGCTACTAAAAGACATTTCAGAATTCTAGACCCAACTAAAACACTAAAATAAAAACTAGGAAACCAAAATACCTTCAGCCCCTCGCTGCAGAACGGCAGCCAGGCGCTTTCCGGTGTAATGCTGGTGAACAAACTGATTTGCAGAGAGAACCTTGACCTTAACCCCGATTGGATTCTTATCGAGGGGCTTTCTAACGCGAGGCGAGCGGGCGCAGCCCCTCGGAGATCGTTTCAACGAACACGAGCCAGAGTTCGGAGGATGAGATGGAGAGGTGCTGAACTGGTGTCGCTATGCAGGCACTTGTGTAGAGGAATGTCGGCTTCTCGTGCGGACACTTAGTGTTGCTGCGTTCCCTACGCGCTAAAAAAGCCTTCCTAAGAGTTCACTACGCTACCGACCACCCAGAGGTGCTGGTCTCCTCCCCGTCACCCTGCAGATCTACAGCAGTGGAGGTTGGCACAAGGTGCAACGGAGAACGCGAGCCAAACACTGCAGTCTTGAGGAAAAAACAAAAACAAAACAAAAAAAAAACAACAAAAACCGGGACTGTGCTAAACGTAGGCTCTTCACACAAGGTGACAGCGGTGGGCTCAGCACTTCGTTTGCATAGCATAGTGATGTCTTCAGTTTTCACAAACACGTTGCCCAAAAAGAACACGGGAAGAGGGAATTCCCGGTGTTTAGGACAGATCAACGGGCCGACACCGGTTGTGTGGGCCAAGGTGGTTTTGATGAAGGCAAGGCGAGTTTCAACGTCGGAGAGCACAGAACGAAAAGGTGAAGGGTGCGATTCTACCCCCGCGGACTGAGGAGGGGGGTGTGGGGGCCTGCCTTGGAAATGCGCTCACGTTTGGCAGGAGAATGAGAAGGGAGCTCTTCCCTTTAAGAGCCTGGTAGGAGTGTGCGCGTCATGCTGTGCATGCCTTGGTATACAAATAAATAAAAACAGATAATCTGCCCACATGATATTGGTAAGGAGTTGCTACCGCTGCTCCGCTGTGCAGAACGGTCATTCTGTGCAGCAAAAGGAGTCTGAAAAGCAGTCACTACGTTACTGTCGGGAAAAGGGCTTTTTTTCCTGTTACAAACACAAACCAGTCGGAGTTTCCCCCCCTACGACAACGACAAGGATTTCATCATTCTGCCTAAGGACCAAACCTGGTGTGCTTGCAGAATAAATAAATTAAAAAAACCCCAAAAAACCCCTGTGCGTGAGATCAGTGATACCGCGACACGGAGAGCAGCACAACCTAGCAGCAGAGAGGTGACAGTTTGGAGGTGCTGGAGTTGGGGTAGGTGGGACGTCGGAAAGCAGCCGGCCTGGGCAGGCGCGCGCCGAACGCGCGCGGAGACGGGCGCTGAGGAGCACCCGGCGCTGCCGGGGCCGCGCTCGCTAACACTCAGCGGACAGGAACCGTCGGAACGTGAGCGCACAGCCTCGGGAAGCGCGGTGATGTAAACTCTGAGGATGTTGTTAATGACTTGTGTATTTTGGCAACAGACTCAGTATCGTATAAAAATAATGTTTAGTAAAAAAATCCCGGTGTCCGTCGTAAAAATTCAGGAGGAGAAAAAAAAAAAAAAGGAAAAAAGAAAAAAAAAAAATCGATAGTGATTTCTGTCCTCATGGGATGAAGATGCCCCCATTTGTCAGAAACAGTTTTAAATAACAAGTAGTACACTGGAAACAAAAATGGGTCAGCAGCCATTAAACGTGTCCTGTATGAAAGTGCACATCTTTCAATGGAGTTTAACCACCGTGAGGTCGTGATCTGACACAAACTGCAACTGAGGACCATAGAAATGAACGCCTTCCGATGGAAATATGGACCACCATCAAGACAAGATTACTATTTTCCTTACAAGATTAAAAACATGGAAATTTTGCAGCATCGTAGTAAGGCACTCACCCATGGAAAAGTCTGTGACTGTTGCTTCAAAGGGCAGCAGCTAACTAACGAGCCTTGAACGCGAGGAAGACAGTTTTCAGTTCTGAGCTAAGTGCTACGGTGCCTTACGTCGTACGGGGGGAATTCTTCGGGGGCGGGGAACTGTTAGTGTTAGAATTCTCCTAGAAACTAAGTTGTTTTTTTTTTTTCCCCCTTAACCCATTAAAGCATCTCATATTCTAAAATATTAGTTTTATAAATCTAGTCTTCTGTTTTAAGGCTCTAAAAATCCCCTCCCCCCAACCCCCACAAAAAATACCTACCAGCGCCTGGTGGGCAGCGGAGGACCAAAGCCGCCAGTTCACAGTCAGGAGTCTATAGTATTGCATCTTAAAAATGAAAACCTGCTTCCGCCTCCTTGGGAGTGTTATCCCTTTCCTTGAATGCCTTCATGTGTTTGGTCAGGTCAAAATTTTGCAAGCGAGAAAAAAAATTTAAAAACAAAAACAAAAAAAATTAAAAAAAAAATCATCAGTCTCTTCCAATCCTACAAAGGTGTTGGATCTTTCTGTCGTGTGGTGCTGGTCTCCTGCCTGGAATCGACGCTGCCTGCCCTGCAGTGATTTCTCATTGGAAAAAAAAACAAAAAACAAAACCAAAAAAAATAAACCAGAAACAAAACAAGGTGTCCCAATGCTTCCTTTTTTGTATGGCTCCTACAAATCTGAAAGCTTTCTTGAGTGAGGTAACAAAATTAGGCTTTCAAGCAAAGTACATGGTACGTAAAGTGTCCTGATGAACCTGCACAGCCTTCGCCAAGGCCTGGGGGTCTCTGCCGTTGCTCTGTCCAGATATATGGCTGCCCTCGCCACTGAAAATCAAGGAAAACACTGCATAATTATTCTGCATTTCCCACCCCCAAGAACACCGAGAAACCCCCCTGGAGATCAGGCTCCGCGAGCGCTGGCGGCACAGGGAGGCAGCTCAGCACGTGTGACGGTGACCGGCACCCCCAGGGGGCTGGGAACGCTCAGACAGACACCCCAGGGATGCTCCTCCAGGCCCAGGATGGGATTTAACCCTCCTTTACCCCCAGTTCCCCCCCAGGCTGGGACCCAAGAGGCTGCAGCTGGGGGGAGCTGGCTGGGAGGGGCGGATCACTGCTTGGGGACTGGCTGGGCATCGGTCAGCGGGTGGTGAGCGACTGCAGTGGGCATCACTTGTCTTTTCCTAGGGTTTATTTCGCTCTCCTTTTGTCATCTTCCTTTCCATTACAATTATTATTATTACTATAGTTTTTTTTCTTTCAGTTATTAATCTGTTCTGATCTCAACCCACGAGTCTGACTTGTTTTCCACTCTCCCCCCCATCCCACCAGGGAAGAGCGAGCAGCTGCGTGGTGCTCAGCTCCCGGCCGGTGTTAAACCAGGGTGCCGATGCCCCCCGCCCACCCCTGGGCTCTGCCCTCCCAGGGCACGGGCAGAGCCCCCTCACCTGTCGTGCTCCTTGTCCACGAGATGGTACCGTGCTCTGAAGGCCACCAGTCGGGCGTAGTAGGCCGGGGCCGGGATGGAGACGGAGCGGGTGCAGCGCACGTAGGTGTGGCACAGCTGGTACGTGAGGATCTGCAGCTCATCCGCCGTGAACCGGTTGTCGTCCCAGAGCACGTAGTAATGGGACGGCCGGCTCGTACCCTGCCAGAGGAGCAGCGTGAGTGGTGCACGGGCAGCTGCCTCACAGCCTCATCACCCCCGCCCCAACCGCAACGCCCCGGCAGACGGCCTGGGCAGGAGATGCCCGTCCCTCCCTAGAATTTAGCGGGGGTCCAGAGCACAAGTCTGGTGAGGAGCGGCTGAGGGAGCTGGGCTTGTTCAGCCTGGAGAAAACGAAGCTCAGGGGAGATCTCGTTCTCCACAACTCCCTGACAGGAGGTTAAAGCCAGGGCAGGGTTGGGCTCTGCTCCCAAGGAAGAAACAACAGGACAAGAAGAAACGGCCTCAAGTTGCACCAGGGGAGGTTCATGTTTGACACAAGGGAAAATGTCTTCCCCAAGCACATTGCCCAGGCCTGGCCCAGGCTGCCCAGGGCAGGGCTGGAGTCCCCCTGATCCCTGGAGGGGTTTCCAAGCCGTGGAGATGTGGTGCTCAGGGACAGGGCTCAGTGGTGCCCTGGCAGGGATGGGGGAAAAGGTGGACTCGATCCTGAAGGTCTCTTCCAACCAGAACGATTCTCTGATTCTCATCTGAGAACCCCACACAGCACCCAAGTGCAAACTAACGCCCCTGTCCCGTGCCCAGGCACTGCTGGTGCTTCTCCACTGCCGCCCCAGCTCCTGGCGCCGCACAGCCCATGGCACCACGCTCCCCACGCCAGCCCCCGCTGTCCTCACCGGGGGAGAGGAAATCAAAAAACCTTCCCTTGCGGAAGCAGCTGTAGATTAAATGAGCGCAACGTTTTCAGTCCAGTTTCTGACTAATCCTGGCTGCCGGCAGGAAGGCAGCTGCAAAGCAGCTCCAGGGCTGTCTGGCCCCAGCTCCGCCGCCCACGGCCAGGCGGCAGGTCCCTGCTGACGACCGGGCGCCCTAGCGAGCCCGGCGCGATCAGACACCAGCTGACAAGCTGCTGAATTGGCTGTTCTGAGGGAGGAAAATCTCACAGGAGAGATCCTTGGCTCCAGGAGAGGGATGGAACACGTGCCCCAGAACGCAGCAGCGACACCAGCCCAGCGCTTGCTCGCCAGCCTTGAAAGGTCCCTTCCCAGCCAAACCATTTGATAATTCTAATCTGCAACAGCCAACAGAAGCCAGCAGCACGACCACGGCCGGCTGGGCAGCGCGGTACCTGAATCCCTGCGTGACTGCACAGGTAGAAGTCGAACTCGAAGGGGTGGGTGATATTTGTATCCACTGTTGTTCCTGCTGGGATGTTCCCGCTCTTCCCAATCTACAGGGAACAGAAAGAGAGATCCAAGCGCTGCAGAGTTTGGTTATTTCCAGCTGCCCAGAGCTCTGCTCGTAACGCACCTGCCCTGCCCCAGGGCCCCGGTGCAGGGTCCCCATCTCACTGTGAGATCACCACACGTGGCTGCTCCCCCAGGGCCCGTTAAGGGGCACAGAAGCAGCTCACCCTGCTCTGCTCCCTGCCCAAGAGGCCTGCTGGCATTTTTCACAAGCACCAGCAGCAGGCATGGCACGGAGACAGAGCAGCATCAGAAGGAAAGCAGGCAGGGGGAGGGCCGGGCGCCGGCCCGTCCTACTGTGGAAATGAGGAATAAGTGAGCAAACCTCCAGGGATCCCTGCAGAGCGTAGGCTGGAGCCTCTGCCACGAGATACTGGGGCTTTGCACCCTGATCCAAAACTGTCCTCACTTCCCAAGATTAAATCTTCGTGCTCAGGCAGAGCCAGAGTCTGGTCAGACCAGACGTAGACACTGAGTTTAGATCAGATCTAGGGAAACCTGCGGCAGTCAATGCTCCTGCACGACGCGCACGGATGAGCGGGGAGCACGCGAGGCGTTACTCGGCCCGTCGCGTCAGCGGCCACAGCCATCACCAAAACAGCAGAAGTTTTCAAGCTGACAGAGGCTATTTCAGGAGACTCACCAGGACCATCAGCACCCGGTAACTCACAGTAACAGCAAGCAGCTGTCTGGCTTTCCAGAAGCAGCCTAATTCGCACGGATGCGGGAGTCAACCGAGCAGCACGTGCCCTTCAAGAGCCAGCTCTCGGCAAAGTCAGGGCTGGCTCTTGCCAAAGGCCGGCGAGGCACCGGCCGCCTCCAGCCCCGGCACCCCCAGCGCTCACCCGCTCGTTCTTGTCTGCGCAGAAGAGACGGGTGTGATGCCTCTTCTGGACCACGATGTAGGTGATGCCGGGCTGATAATCCTTTTCCAGTTTGATGCAGGCGTCTCGGATCGCCAGGAGCTCGTAGTGAAGGATCTGGAGGGACAAGGGCACACGGGGTGAGGGACAGGCCGGCAGCCAGCCGCCCCCACGCACCCTTAGGGAACCCCGCGGGAGCCGGTGCAGCCGTGCCGGCCGGCGGGGATCCAAGGGGCTCCTCACCTGCGGGAGCTGCCCCTCGGGGACGCCGTCGCGGTAGAAGATGATCCTGGTGGGTTTGAAGCGGGTGGATTTGTAGAACTGGATGAGGAGCTCCCTCACCATGTAGGACAAGTCCTCGATGATCTCCTGGCGAGGCCGCTGGACGCGCACGGTGGCACAGTACCGGCTGGGGTGGGCGTCCATGCTGCCCACCACCTGCAGCGACAGAGACGGGCCGGGCCCACGCGTTACAATGGGAAAAACGGAGCGGACGTGGGACATTCCCGGCCTCCACCTGCTTCCAGCCACCCAGAGCTGGCAGTGGGCAGAGCACCTGAGCCCACAGACCAGCAGATGTGACAGGAAATACCGTGCAGGCAACTTGTGCCCCAAAGGGACGTCCCTGGTGGCGGCCACGTCCCAGTTTCATGCTCTGTGCGCCCTTTGCAGCACTTCTGGGAATTTCCAGCAAGACAACTTGGCTGGGGCCGCTGCAGGACATGGCTGGGCAGGTGCTGCTGCTCTGCCCTCTCTTCTCTGCTCCTGCCCAACAGCAGAGGGGTGAAGGAGGAGTGGGGCTGCCCCGTCCGCCTGCCTAAGCCCTTTTCCTTCCATCCCTCACTCAAGAGGTTTTCGGCTTCCACAAAGAACCACATGACCCCAGACCCTGCTCTGCTGTTTTCTTCAGGGCAATGACACCCCCAGGGGACAAACCCCAGCTGCAGCTGCAGTAACAGCTGTGGCTGAGCTCTCTACCACAAGGTAGCTCTCTCCCATCAACGTCACCCAGTCCAACCCCCTGCAGGGAGCAGGGCTTTTCACTTTAAAAGAGGGAGAGCAACGCCCGGGGCCCCGGGCAGGGGGAAGCACCGCAGAGCCCACACCCCTCGAAGGCTGCCCCTGCTCTCTGAGCCGGTTTCACTTTTGCTTCTCAAACGGAGCTTTAGGGTCCCGGGCTGCAGCACCGGAGCCGATGTGCGAAACCAAAATGTTTCCTTTGGCCTTCCACTGTCTAATTAAGGACAAACCAAGGACAAGATCAAGGCTGTCTGAAGGTTCTGCCCTTCTCCTCCCCTGCAGCTTCAAAAAAGCCTTCAAAAAAATTAAGTAAAAAAAAAACCAAAACAACAAACCCGCCGTGGTCCTGCACAAAAACCCCACAGAAGATGTTTTTGGAGGGGAAGCGCTGCCGCCAGGAAACAGACTGTTCTGTCCCACCCACACCTACAGCCACCAGCCAAGAGCCTTTCCCACCTCCTTCTAATTAAGAAGAAAACCCACACTCCTCCAAAGCCGCATTTGCATGCCAAGGAAAACCTGAGCTGTGAGTCCTGGAAAGTCAAGAACTTAATAGGAAAATGCTGACGTGCTCAATTAAAAGAGACGCTGAGAGAACCCGACTCTCCTTCGCTGCCACCAGCACAAGGCAGCACCTCACAGCCCGAGGACGGGCACGAGCTGCCACCAGCACCGAGCAGCACTTCCCTCTACGGATGCTCATCACTCATTCGAGATGAAGGCAAATCCTCCTCCCCAGAAGGCTCAGAAGCAGCCCAGTCACCCCGCTTTCCCCCTCATCTTCAAAACCCCAGCTCTGCCCGATGGGGAAGGTCCCTCCTCCCAGGACTGCACTGCAGGACCGGGATGTCCAGGGATGACAGAGCTCCCCCCGCGCCCCATCCAGGGTCCAGCACATCACCAGCCCCATCTGCTGGCAGCAACCAGCTCTCCCAAAACCACAGCTCCTCTGCAGAGAAGCAGGAGAGAACTGGGGACCCACCACCCTGGGATTGGGATCAAAACACCCAGTAAGGCACAGGGACACCTTGAGAAGCGTCACTCGGCACAGCCCCATTATGGACACACCACTCCCGTGTCTCTGCAAGGCCCTGGGGCACCAAGGCCGGGCTCGGCCAGTGAACTTACAGCCGTGATGGAGGGTTTCTTCCCGTCTCCGGCGGGCGGGTGAGTGACATCGGCCCCGAGGAAGATCACCGGCTGCTGAAAGACGGCGGAGCTGGTGGGAGAGAAGAGAAAGCAGCCGTCAGCCTCTCGGGACCATCTCAGGGCGATGCGCAGCCCAGTGGAGACAAGCAGATGACACAGAGGACATCTCCCGACCTCTGGGCTCTGGCCTGAGTGCATCACCAGCTTGTGACAAGGCGAGACAGGCTGCCAACCCCCATTTCAGAGCTGCTTTACAGAGCCGCCCACAGTCCCCTCTTGCCCAGGTCAAGCCAGGTCAGCGGCACCGCCGGGGACAGCAGCGGCGACCGTACGAACCGCTGGTGAGGCACAAGGATGTTGTTGATCCCGCCAAGCTTGACGTTGATCTTGAGGCAGAGGTTGGAAAGGGTCTGCGGGGAGGTTTTCACCACGTTCTTGACCTGGACGCACTGCGTGGCCATTCCCAGAAGAGTGTCCCCGACGCGCTTCACCTCGGCTACAGGCAGAGGAAGCAGGTGAGCACGTGGGTGACGGGCAACGCTGCGCTTCCAGTGGCGCCCTCGGAAATCAGGAGCGGGAGGAAGCAGTGCAAAGGAGCAGAGCCAGCCCTGCTGAGCCAGAGCAAAGCCCCGCTCCCCTTCCCTGCCCCAGACGCACCGTACACCGGCGTCTTCCCCGGCAGGATGACGATGATGAGCTGAAGCCCGGAATAGGTGTTCTTCAGGTGTCGAAACATGGGCTCCACGCTGTCCGCACCCTGGGCGTACTTGCAGAAACAGGGCTGGCCTTGGATGGGCATCCCGGCGTCCTTGGAGATCTTGCGCAGCTGGTCCGTGAAGTTCCTGTGCCCGGGAGGAGCGGCAGTGAGCCCGGAACCAGCCGCACGGCAGCTCTGCTGCACACCCCGGCCAGCGAGTGAGGAGAGCCACGGCTGCAGCGCTGCGGCCGGGATGGAGCTGGGGACAGCACATCACAGCTCTGGCTTTGCAGCATCCAGTGAGCATAGGATGTGGGAAACACAAGACCAACACGTGTCAGAGCTGAACCGTGCCCTCGCGGTGCCCTCTTGACGCTCCCGAAGCGATGGAGCCGCGAGTCGCTCCCCAGCAGAGCGCTGAGGAAGCAGGGAGCAGACAGGCTGGGCTTCCAGGGGATGTGTGAAGCCGACCCCAGCTTTCACTTACCAAACCGGACAAAATCCTCGGCCACGCTCCGAATTTTCAGATTGCCAAGGATAAATTTGATGCAGGGAGAGCCAGAGGGAGCGCCAGGCTCCCAGCTCCGCCCCAAATGGGTCACGGCAGGAGCGTGGTGTCACCCCCACCTCCACCCAGTTACTGCAGACAAAGAAGCCTTGAGCTGCTCCAAACCATCCCAGCGCCAGTGGGGCCAAGCACCCAGAGGGGACGCACAGAGCGCTCACCCTGATGCTCCTGCTCTCCGTCAGGAGGAACGAGTTCCCAGCAGAACCCAAAAAAAAGGTGACCATTTTCCTAAATCAAATCGACACTCCCTGCTCTGTGTCACTTTGCTAACAAAGCAGGGAACCTCTCTAAGCTACCAAAGCTTTCCAGAAAGCCTAAGACTTCTCCGTCATAAACCCCCTCTGTGGCGAGTTAGGATGACTCCTACGTGAATTGTCTTATTTCAGAAAGGGTACTGGAGAAACTTTTCATCAGCTATCCCTCACACTCCATCTCTCTGAGGAGATCCAGCTGAGCAGAGCTCAGTACAGCTTCAGGGCCAGCAGCATCAGATCTCGATGGCACAGCCACCTGATGCAAAGAGCAGATTGAGGAGAGCCTGACCGTCAGCTCCCAGGGCTGGAGAGCCGCTGCGCTCACCCTGACCCGTGTGACGGGCGGCTCAGGGGCTGTCCAAAGCCAGGACAAACGGTCAGGCACTCTGGATAAACTAACGGAAACAAGACTGAGCACCTAACCTGACCACATTTGTACCACGAGCCGTTCAGATCCCATGAGAAGGGCGCGCAGCCCCGGGCTGGGAGCGGCCGGGTGGCCGCACCACGGCTCCCCCACGTCACCCCGACCCGCAGGGGCTGCCCCTTTCCTTACTTCAGCACCTCCTCTCGACACTGCTTCTGCGGGGCAAAGCAAGCAATCGCCCAGACTTTGATCTCAATGCCGTTGTAGNCGCCGGGCGATCCGCCACCTCGGCTCCTCGAAGGCGCCGGGGAATTCACCCCAGCCGCCTTGCCCTGAGCATCCCTCTCCCCTTCGGCTCAGCCTTTTTGTCACCGAATAACTCTCGGCTACAACACTCAGAGCAGTTATATTGCAAAAAACAAACCCCAAACCCAAGGCACTCTGATGAAAATCTTCATCTCTAACCTACACACCTGAAGGTAGCACAAGTTTTGTTGGGAAACAGCATTTTCCGGTGTGGAAGGATTTCCCTGCCCAAGGCAGCCCGAGCGCCGGGCGGCGCAGCCCTGCTTACCCTGCCGCCGTACTGCAGGATGGGTGCCGGCAGGACCCTCCCCGTCACCTCCGTCATGTCATCCTTCACCTTGATCCCAAACTCCTGGATGTAGGGATCCAGGTTGTAGCTGGCGTTCTTCATCTGCAGAGGGAAGGAAGGGCCGTGGGAGGGACTGAGACCAGCTGCTGCAGCCCACACAGCTTCAGCTGGCCGGGAAACACCGGCACCTGAAGTGCCGTTCGCCACAGAGCTGCAGGACTCTCCATTGAGGGCAGGGCAAGTGGTTTAATACAAAGCGCCAAATCCTGTCCTCCAAACTGACCTCCAGGGGACTCATTTTCTGACCAACACAACCAAGAGCAGAGCCCGCTCCCCAGATTTATCATAGAATACCAGGTTGGAAGGGACCTCAAGGTTCATCTAGTCCAACCTTTCAAGGTAAAAAATATACAGCCTAAATGAGACGGCCCAGCACCCTGTCAAGCTGAGTCTTAAAAACGCCCCATGCTAGGGGAATCCACCACTTCCCTTGGGAGGTTGTTCCAGTGTCTAATTGTCTCATTTAAGGCTTCAGTGGGAAGGTTCAGACTGACAAGAGACTGATCAAGAGCTCCAGAAGGAATATCGAATGTCCCTGGATTCCAGTGCCCAGAGACACCGGTTTGGGTAACAACGGCACCATGAACCAGCTCCTGGTCGCCGGCAGAGCCGGGCTCCCCTGACCCGCACAGAGAGTTCCTGCAGTGCAGCCCCACAACGCACAGTCCCCACGTACACCCAGAGCCGGGGTCATTTCTCTAATTTGTTTTCCTATTTTTAGTTCCAGTTCCCTTCGGGTCAGGTTCCATCAGCACGAGGACCTGAATTTGCCGCACACGAGTTTCCACGGTCACTTTGAGCCAGGCTCCTCTCGGCAAGCGTCCGTGACACGCGCGCAGGCACCTCTGACCGGGGATGCAGCGAGAAGAGGGGGATCAAGAGAAGCCATTAACCCCACCAGCCTCTTCCGAGCGGGTCGCAGCTCCACAGGAGCAGGACCACAACAAGGTCCATCACGGACGCGAGGCCCTAACCTGCCCTCAGAGCAGCTCCGGCAAAGTCCCTCCCAGGAACCTGCACCACGTACCAGGCGACTAATTTCCTCCTGCCTGTCTGGGGCAGATCTGGCTGTTGCTTTTATCATGGTCGACGTTTGATTGTCTGTGAGCTTCTTGATGCACCTCTGGCCCGCCACGATGTTACAGACCTGCACGGCACAGGAGAGACGGCAGCCAGGCGTTAGGGACGGAGAGACCCAGGGGACCACGGCCGAGCTGCCGGCGGGCACGGCACTCGGGCCCCGCAGCCAGCCCCCAGCCAGAGGTGCGGAGCCTGAGCTGCAGGAAAATGGCATTTTTACAGCGTGGTCTCCTCCCTCACTTTTTAACAGCTCTTACCAGGCGAGCACTGAGGCAGCGAGTGCCCAGGACACCTGAGCTGCAGGACATCATCACGCAGCCGCCAGCAAAGGCCGCCTGCCTTCGCCCTGCGCGGAGCCGACACTCACCTCCAAGGGCAGGTAGGTGTGCTTCTGCTCCTGGCCAACCTGGAGACAGGGCAGGTGGGGGTACTTCAGCTGCAGGTTGTATTTCTGCTTGAAGTACTGAGCCACGGTGCACTCCACCGTCTGACCGCTCTCCAACTGCAGGGGAAACCTGGCAGAGGCAGGACAAGAAGGATGCACCCACTCAAAACAGACATTTCCACACCTCACACGCTACTTATTCTGGGGCTGGGGAGAGAGGGAACCGGCAGGGTCCCGCTCCCGGCTGCCACTAAAAAAAATAAAAAGCACAAGGGTGGTATTTTCAGAAATCGAGTCAGGAACACTCTGACTCCAGCGTGGGACTGAGGTCCCTAAATAAAGCTCTCCTCACTAATCCAGCTAATCAGGACAAATGTTTATTGCAGGACATGCCAGGCATGCCGCTGCCAGGTACATAAATACAGTGCCCTGGGCACTCAGGAGGCCTTCTGTGCTTGGTGCTCTCCCTGGGGGCCGAGCTGAGCCCCAGCGAGAGGTTAACTGGCCTCTCCCGGGATGGGGAAAAGCACAGGAGGCAGAAGGGGAACATCTCCCTCCAAAAGCACAGGAAAAAAGAAACCAAACCTCCCAGTGGCAGGGCTCTGGGGTGCTGGAGCACCTGATACCCAGCACAAGCTGTTCCCAGCTCCATAACGAGCTCTGTGAAAATGAAGAATTGACTCGATATTCTTTATGGAGCCAAAATTAGAGAGGAGAACCAGCCCAAAGGCCCTGACGAGGCGTCGCGCTCCTCCCGCGCTCGCTGAGCCCCAGGGCTGGGACCGGTGCGATGCTGGAGCCCATTTTGCTTCCAAGCCTCCCTGCGGACAAATCCCAGGGCAAACCCCAGTGATGAGCCCTGGAAATGCCCATGGGCTCTGGCACCTCAGCCTGGTGCTGAGGGCACCCCCGCGGTGCTGCGGCCCCGTCCGTGGGAGGCTGTGAGGAGCAGGGCAGCCCCTGGACACGGAGAGATGCCCAGGCCCAGCCCGCTCCCAGCCACAGGCAAATAATTCCACAGCAGGGAATCGCTTTATCCCTCGACAAAGCTTCTGCTTTGACAGTGTCTATTTTAGGCAAGGAGAAAACCAAACTCGGAGGTAAAAAAACTAGGACAATTCCTGGCATGTCAGCTCCCGCCCTCTGCAGCGCGTTGCCTGCCAGACAAAGCATCCTCTGCGCTCCCACCCTCCCCTGCATCCCGCCCAACATGGAGCCGCCGGGCCCAGAACCGCTTCGGAGCCCCAGACACATCCCCTCTGGCGGCTCCCCCTCCAGCTCTGCCCAGCCACACCAGCAGCTGCTGAAAAGGAGAACAGCTCTGATTTTTCCAAGAGCATCTTCCCCCCAACACTGCCTTACGTCTGGTGGCTGGCCGGCCGCCTGGTAACGTTGCAGACGCGGTATTTCCTCTTCATCTGCCCGCAGTGGGTCACCTCCACTTTCAGACCTGGCGCAAGACAGAGAGACACAGCAGAGGGACCGGTCAAGGTGGGAGCGACACCCCAGCGCCGGCTTCCCCACCAACACCGCCCTTAAAGAATTAACCCTCTGCAGCGCGGCCGTGTTGGCAGATGCCCTGTGAAGCGCAGGAGGGAGGGAGGACGTCTCCTGGGGCGCCACATTTTAAACGCGCAGCCCCCGTCGTGCCCCCCGCCTCGCTGCAGGGGCCAGGTGGGAGACAAGCCAGGGCCAGTGTCTGGGGAAGGGAGCGTTCGTCTTGGGACGGGTCCCCAGCGCTCCCCGGGGTCTCTACCTTTGATCTCCTTGGTGAAACGCACTCTCTGCGAGTCCGTCAGGGGCTTGGGCTGCTCGTCGATGTTCCGGATGTCCAGCACCTCGCACATGAACTCGATCACCGGCTGGGCTTTGTAGAAGGCGGTGGCCGACACTGCAGGACAGATTCCGTGATGTGTCTCTGCTCTCTGCCAGCAGGCCAGACCCAGCCTCCCCACACACCCCCAGCCCCCCCGCCCGCTGCAGCTTCCCAGCGTGAAAAATACATCACCATCGATGTTGAGCATCATCTTCCACATGGCAGGTCTGACCGACTGGTGGAATCCGAACCAGACCTCCCTGCCACCTCCCAGGGGGTGGTAGTAACCTTCGGGTGGGGAGAAGAAGGAGCGGCCGACGGGTGTGTACCTGCAAACCAGGGCAAACCGCGTCAAACGGCACATGCCAGCCCCGCCGGCAGCGACCGTGGACACCCCCAGCCCCTCTGAGCCACCGTTCGCCCCACCAGTGGCATCACCCACCCACTTTATTTCCACTGCAGGAGCACCCAGAGCGATCACACCGAGTGGGACAGCCACCTCCTCCCACAGACCAGTCCCAGCCACAAGAGGCTGCCAAGAGCAGCCGGTCCCCTCCCAGCAAGCTCCTCGGCACTCCCGGGCCAGGTACCTCATGGAAGCCAAGTGCCTCATGGCAACATCCAGCGCCTGGACGGACTCCAGGGGGACGGGGATCTGCCCGCTGACCAGGGCCTCGTGCAGCATGCGCCAGCTGACGATGGCCATCCATTTGATGGAGACCTTAAATATCCTGTCCTTGCCTTCCCCTGGGATCGTCACCTCAAAGTCCACCTGGGTGCAGAAGGGAAGGAGAAAGGACGGTGGAATCCCCGCCGGCCGAGGGGAGGAGGTCGTCTTCAGCTGGTCCTTCCTAGGTGATGCTGCCTGCATGGGGCCGGTCGCCCAACTCTTACCCGCTCGTTTCCAATGGGCAGGGCCGTGACCGTGTAGATGTTCTTCTTGCCATCGTAGACCGGCTTTCGGTCGCCAAAGATCTGCGGTTTGAAGTGCTGCACCATGTACTCCACAACTTCCCTGTGCAGGCGAGCGGGGCGAGAAAGGGGCAGGGGGAGAGAAAGGTGAGGTTCATTTTACTGGTTTCTTTACAGCCCGACACCTTCTGGGACCTGCCCAGCTCCTTCTCGGGACGCTTCTGAGCCACAGGGCACCGGGAGCAGAGCTGGATCCCCCTGGAGAAGCGGCCACGTGCCTTGCCCCCTGGCTTTGGAAGGACCAGTTTACAGAGCACACAGGAACGTGCAGCCGCTGGAGCTGGCTGGTGTGTGCTGGGTGAGAGGGAGCGATCGCTGCCCAGAGCCACCCAAAAGCATCTGTGGCATTTGCTCGCCGGCCTTCGGGGTGCGGAGCCACCCAGGCTGCCGGGGCAGGAGGGCACGGGCGGCGAAAAGGACATCAAAAAAGAAAAACAAAGAACAGAAAAGTACGCGATGGCCCGAGGTCAGGGTTTGCTATTTTTAAACGCGGGATTGTTGCCAGAACAGCGCAGCTGCTGGGGAGAAACCGGGGACTGCGCTGAGGTCCAGGACCTCCGAGGATCTCGGGGACAGGAACCGGCGCTGCAGCACAAGCACAGCCAGCGGGTCCAGCCACCTGTGGGCACCAGGCAGCGCTGGGACTCTGGCCACCACGTCACCCTGACGGCTTCCACCGGTGAAGACTGAGACAGGCACTTATGGAGCCTCCACGAGGAAATTGGAAGCGGGGAACGAGTGCCAAAACCTCTAATACTTGCCTTACCTGTTGACTCTGCGGGGACATTTGTCGGGTTTGATATCCACTTCATAGTGATACACATCAATCTTGGGAATGTCCACTTCAAAGTAGTTGGCCAAGAGCTTGATGGGCTTCCCAACGGTTCCTATTCCGGGCCGGCGCGGTGCCTGGAAGACCTGCTGCAGCGGAGGCAGGTATGCGCCTGCAGCTGTGGGAGAGGACACCGCTCAGCCGGACTGGGAGAAATCCCGTGGACACACAGACAGATGGACAACACAGAGCCACAGCGCTCCCTATCACGGCATCCTGGACCATGAGGTCGCCCACTACTCACGCTCCTGGCAGGAGGTGGTGGTGGCAGAATTTGGACCAGCAGAGCTGGAAGCAGCTTCCCTCTGCCCCGCTGTGCCCACCAGCGGCATAGATGTCAAACCAGCCACTGGCAGATACAGAATCTCTGCTTTGCCTTACGGAAGGTGACTCGCCCCCGGCCACCCTTGGGAGCCGTACTGACCTTTGGAGGACGAGGGACTCCCATCACTTGTCCTGAGCACGGGTGCACCCGTCCCAGAGACACCCATAATGCAATTCCCTGACCAGATGCGTGGGCAGAAGGCCACGCTTGGTTCTCCTGACACCGAAGGACAGGCTGTACCTAATGCCCACGCTAAAGGAGCTTCGCAAACACCCGCTACGCCACCACCGAGCTGCCCTTCCACTTCTGCTCTGCACGAGAAACATCAGGAGACACAAACAGCCAGAAAGCGGCAAGAAACTCTCCAGCCCTGGGTTTAAAAAGCAAGTAGAGCCTCGTATCTGGGCCAAGAGCTCGCCACGGGTCTGCAGCCAGTTCTCAAACCCCGCGAGGTCTGGGTTGGGTGCGGGGAGCGCAGCGTTGGGGATATTGAGAGCTCTCCATCTGGGTGGCCAACTGCCCAAGCCAGCCCCCAAACAGCGTCCCGGCTCCGATTTCGGCTCCTGAACACATGGTGCTCTTAGCACCCCTCGCTGCCATCCGCTTTCTTTTTGAATTCTAATTTCAATTCCAGGCTAAAAATATCAGAAGCAGAAAAAAAAAAAAAACAGAAGAGCAGCGAACTTCAGATCTGCTGTTCAGTTTTACACCCCATCTATGCCAGAGTTTTCCTGCTGATGGAAGGTCACCATGCTGCAGGACACCAAGGGGACAGGACAACCTTTGTGAGCACCCACGGACCAACGTGCAGTGGGAGCTTCTGCAAAGCCAACCCCTGCTCTTCCTTCTGCTCCACGGCAGGAGCCCAGGAGCTCCAAAATCCACAGGAGCCCCAAGCTTGATGCTAACCCAGCCTCAGGGACTCTCGAACCAGGCAGCGCAGCACTTGGAGAAGCCCAACGATCAATTCAGGGACTGACTCAGAGACTTCTCAGAGCTGCTCCGGGACAGGGTTGCCGCCGGCACCTCCGAGACGAACGGCTGCACCACGTTCCAGAGGCAGCTCGTTTGAAGAAACTGGTTTTCAGATGAGTTACTCACAGGGTAATTCATGTCTCCACATGACCAACATTTCTTGGCAATCGCCGGCTCGCTGGCTGCAAGCTGATGCAGTTTGAAACCATGCCTCACAATCAAAGAGGTATTTGCCAGCCCTGCCGGAGCCTCCGGCCCCTGCTCTCGCCTGAGATGCAGAGGGGTGACCAAATGGTCCGGCACCCATCCTGCAACGCCAGCACCGCACTGTCCTGTGCTGTACAAACCCTCTCGCCCGGGTGAACGTAAAGCTTCGCGATTAGGATCACGAATCACAGAAGAAGGATCTGTCTCCAGCAACACAAAAACAGGACGGGAAGAGCATGAGGAGCCCTCCCCCTGAGGAGGAAGGAGCAGCAGAGACCAGGTGTGATGAACTGACCAGAGCCCCCATTCCGCGTCCCCCTGCACCGCTGGCGGGAAGGAGGTGGAGAAATCGGGAGTGAAGTTGAGCCTGGGAAGAAGGGAGGGGTAAGGAGAAGGTGCTTTAAGATTTGGTTTTATTTCTCATTATCGTACTCTGATTTGATTGGTAATAAATTACTCTTAATTTTTCCAAGTGGAGTCTGTTTTGCCTGTGGCAGTAATTGCTGAGCGATCCCTCCTTGTCCTTATCTCAACCCACGAGTCTTTCCTTGCATTTTCTCCTCCCTGCCCGGCTGAGCAGGAGAGCAATCGAGCGGCTTTGGTGGGCACTCGGTGTCCAGCCAGGGCCAACTCACCACAGGGTCCTCCCCACGATTTGCCTCGGTGCAAACCCTCCCAAAAGCCACCGCCCACCTGGTTCAGAGGATGCTGTGCCAGGGAACCCCGGGCACCTCGATGGGGCACCCCGGGGCACCTCGTACCCACAGTCTCCAGCAGCAGCAAAGGGGCCGGCGGCAGAACACGTCGGTTCCCCACGGGCAGAGGAAATCTCGTTAAAAACCACCCCGAACGGTCCAGAGACGGGGGGCTTCTGCGGGGCTCCAGCACACCCCCGCATACCTCGACTCTCCATGGCGAAGCCGCACAGGCTCCCACTTTGTCATGTAAATGTGGGCGCCCGGGGCCGGGGGGCCGGGGGTTGGAGGGCGAGTGTTGCTCCTGCAGCACAATGCGGCCAGTGAGCGGGATGAAATCCGCCTGCCATTATAAATTCAGCGGCCCGGGAGGAATCACAGACTTTCGCACACAAAAGCCGTGCCCCGGGGACGCGCCGGCGGCGGGAGCGTCGCCGCCGCCCTCGCCCCTTCGTCGCCCCTTCTCCCGGTCCCCGCGAGGCACCGTCGGGCAGAGACGGTGGCCAGGGTGGCATCGCCAAGGTGAGGGGAAAGTCCGTCTGGGGTCATTAGCGCTGGAATACGCTTTGCTTCTATTATTTATTGTAACAGCTGGGGAACACGACCCGCTGCCCAACAGCTGCCTGCGCCCGGGCGAAGCCGCCGGTGGGACGGCGTGAAATTACCATGTCATTGAAATCCTCCCCAGCGCCGCATTCAGCCGAGGGGCCACGGGAACGGGGACGAGACAAAAGGGAGGTTTATTGCGGCGGCGGGTCCGCGACGGCCCCCTCCCCACGCACCCAGCCCCGCCAAAATAGCGCCGGGAATCGGGGCAAACGCCGCCGGATGCGCGGCGTGGTCCATCCTCACCCTGAGCCCGTCTCCCACCCTAAACCAGCCCCAGAAACTCCTCAGGGAAGTGAAAGGAGGCGACTGCTGGCAGGCCCCAATCCCCCAGCTCATCATCCTCAAACCCGCCATCTCCAAGCCGTGACCGACACCACCTCACAAAGGCCAGACTTCAAAAAGCACCATCTCATCCCTTCTCATCTCCGCCAAGCCAGACGCTGCACCCGCCGCCGGCTCCTTCCCGAGCCACCATGAGTGCAACTGGGTTCATGCGGCCACAGGCGCTTTCGGTTTGACGCTAAACCGAGTTTAAGTTGATCACGTCCACGTGGGGCAGAGGCCGGAGCCGTCGACACGCAGCTTTAAACTCACCCCGTGCCCCAGAGCCCATCTTCTGAGGGAAAACCGGAGCTGCCCAAGTGCTGCCCCTGCCCCACGTTGTGGTGGTTGCGTCCGAGAAATGCACCCAAACGGGCTCGAATCTGTTTTACTACGGCGCTCGCTTCTGGCAGCACTTCAGTTCTGTGTCCTCGACACCGAGCGCCCGGCACTGCCAAGGGCATCCTTGGGCCACGTCAAACCTCGGCTTTCTGCTTGGAAATCACAGGTGACAAACTCCAAAGTGCCAAGTGAAAAGCCTGCCCTGGCACCACAGTCACTGCAGCTGAGGCCGGTGCTGGTGAAAGCAAACCTGCCGAGGCTGCGATGGAGCCTAACGAGGAGCAACAAGAGCATCCGCTACCAGCTCCATTGCTCCCGCTCACCGGGATCGGGAACCAGCTGCTGCGGTGCGGTGATGTCAGCGGCACGGACGCGGCTCGACCCACGGTGGCACGAACCGACCCACGAGGGTCTTGCTGAGCCAGCGCCGGTTGCCCAGCGGCTCCCCGTCCCCCTTTTCAGTCCCTCTGATGGGCTGTGACAAACGCTCGGCACGGTGAGCGTCACCACCTCTGCCGGACGCGCCGGGTGGCTCGTCCTGACTGTGTGAGCCCACATCAGGAGTCCGGGGCTCCCACTGGCCAGGCAAAGGATGACCCCCTCACAGGATCTCCCGCAGACCTTCCAGGCAGCGGCCAGGGACGCGCAGAGCCGGGAGCAGCAGACAAAGGCAGCGCCCAGTGTCAAAGGGGACGGGACAAAGGTGACGTCAGCTCCTCCCCGCGTCCCACCGTGCCCCCGTGTCGGGTGTGCTGCACCTCGGGCAGCCCCCAGAGCTGGGGGCTCCCAGGGAGGAGGTTAAATCGCACAGGCGGCTCCGCCATGGATCACCCTGCGGAAAGAGCAACGCTTTTCTGCCTGATTTGGCTTCCTTTTACCGCCTGCCATCTTAACGACCTGTCCCTGTTTTGTTCTTCCCGGGGTTTAGAGAGAGGCAACAGAAAGTTTTGAGATCAATCACAGGCGTCCTGTCTCCAGGCAAGGTGCTTCTCCCGGCTTTGTTTCTTGGTATAATCCCATCCCAGAAACAGGCACAGGCGATTTCGTGTTTCCTGAAGATAAAGAGATCCAACCGACGGAACAGCTCCGGGGGTTTGCAGGGTTTAGCACAGGAAGACAACGGTTAAGCTCAACGGCGTTTAGGAAGTTTGTGAAGGATAAGGAAAATGAAAAGTTGGGGGGAAATCAACTAGAGTTTTTAAAACTAGCACCCCCACTGCCTTCCCCAGCAGTGCCCGAGGGTCAGATGTCCTGGGTTCCCCCGGAACCTTTCCGGACACGTTCACATCGGGCACATCCAGGCGCACACCGGCCTTCTGCTTTATCACCCCAAGAGGTCACAGCCTGGCGTCGTCAGAGCTGGTACACGAGGCTCAGCCCCGCAGCCGGGGCCCGCTGGTGGGCAAAGGGATGCTACGGCCCGGCGGTGGCTCCTGTGACGTAGGGAAAACACCCGCCCTGCACACAGGGAGATCCAGGTGGGAGCAGACATCCCCCAGCCAGATTTGGGGAGAAAAGGGAAAGCTCCCAAGAGCGCAGCATCAGAGCCCTGCTCTCGGCGCAGTCCCCACCGCCTCAGGGACCCCGGCACCGTCAGCAGGACCCTGACCCAAACCTGTGGCCCCATCTTATCTGTTTTAAAGCAACTTAACAGAATTAGCCAAGGCTGGCGGCAGGAGGGTGTGGGCGCCTGGCAGCTTTATCGGTGTCACCCCGAGGCACTGGCAAAGCCCCCGATGCCAGCGCAGCCACCAAATCGGGGCTTCCAGAGGCCAATAAATCACCCCAAACACAAAGCGCAGGCAGCCAGAAGGTAACGCAGACCGGACGAGATCTCCTTACCAAGCTGAAAATCAAATACCACAAGGAAGGATCAAAGTTTGATTGTAAACGTGCAGCAGTTTTATGTCAAAATCTCACCACAGGCACAAACCTGCCAGTGAGAGAGCCAGGAAAAGAGCAGTGGTGCCCAATCCCCGTTGCTGCCTCCCCTCCTCCAGCCTTGTGTTAGGCACCCAAATCCTCCCGTGACTTTGAGCGGCACAAGTTTGCGATGCTCCTGCTGGGCACGGGAGCGAGCGGCTGCCAACGCGACGGACGGCGGGCGACTCTGGGGCTCTCCAAAGCCCCGCGGAGCAGCTCAACATGAAGGGGCGAGGACCAAAAGCTCCATCAGCTGCTCCCGGACGTGCGGAGGCGGGGTGCAGAGGCGCATGCCTCGGTGCGAGGAGCGGAGCCGCTTGGTGCTGTCACGACGGGCGGCATCCCCGGCCTCGCGACAGCTCCCGACCTGCGCCCCGCTCCCCGAAACACCGCACCGGGGGGACCGGGAGCTGGGAGGGGGGACACGGGGAGCCCAGGGGATACTGCTGCTGCTCTGTGCAAAACAGGCCCTTCACGCAGGGGCTCCCCGCACCTCCAGCTCTGCAGTCCAGACACGTTTCCCTCGGCCCTGCACCCCAATCCTGCGGGTGCTCTGCCCCGCAAAGGCCCCCCCACCGCCTCCTTTCCTGCCCTCCCGCCCTCGCACGGCTGCTCCTCCCCAGGGCACCCCGGGGGGGACAAGGCTGCCGGCTCCTCGCTGCAATGTGTGACGCTCCCCCGCCTCCCCCGGGGGGCTGTAGGCCTAGACAGGAGCGTTCCCCGCTGCCCTGGACCTCCCCTGCACGGCCTGCCCCCCACCCAGCACTGCTCAGACCCTCCCCATAGCTCCCCCCCCCGCTTCCCAGGGCAGAGCCCCTCATTGCACACCCCTCATCC
>VWZK01005654.1:71684-82914 GCA_013396935.1 Baryphthengus martii | reverse complement strand
CGGGACGCGGCCCGGGGGGTACCGACGGGTCACCCACGGGGGGAAGTCGAGACGGTGCCCGGGAGCGGCGCAGCATCACCCCCCCCTGCTCTCGGGCCTGTGCCCCGCTCCACCGCCACAGGCACGGTTTGGTTTGGGGTGGTTTTCCTTTTTTTGACTCGTTTTTCCTTATTTTGACTCTTCACGCCGAGGAGGGGTCAGCGGTGGAACCAGTTCTTATTCTTTTTTGTCACCCCTAAATTGCTCGGGGCCTCGCGGGCCAGGAGGCCTGGTGGCCCCATTCCACCAAAACCCAATGAAACCCAGAAACATCCCGAGTTTTGCCGTATTTATCAGACTGATCCTCCCCAGGAAGGCAAAGCGGTGACTCCGTGATAACATCAGGAATGCCAGGAGCATTGGTTCAAGGCAATGTGAAATGACAGGTTTGTAATCCCAGTCTGGATTGTCTGAGGTGATGGAAGAAAACAGTAGCAATTCAAACTTCTGGAGCGTTTTCACCTCTCGCTACACCGTGCGGCTGTGTCCATGCACAGGAGACGGCACAAGGAGCTCCCACCCAGCCCGGGGACAGCGCCGGAGCAGAAGGCAGACGGCAGTTGGTGTTTTGAAGCACCTTTGAGGCTGGAATCTGCCGAGTGCAGGACGGGGAGGTCGAGGCACCTCATCATTTCAAGGCAGGTTAAGCACTCAAACAGGGTGCCCAGCGAGGGAGCTGAGGCCCCATCCTTGGAGATGTTCAAGGTGAGGCCCAACAGGGCTCTGAGCAACCTGCTCTAGTTGAGGATGTCCCTGCTCCTTGCAGCGGGGTTGGACCAGGTGACCTTCGGAGGTCCTTTCCAACCTAAACCATTCTATGATTCTAGGTTCCAGCAACAGGTCCCTATCGTTTGATCCAAGAGATCTTCACATCATTTTCAGAAGGCACAAGGATAAAGTTTATACTGCAATGGGAGGCTCTTGGGCTCACCTGGAGTAGAATCCTCTCCATTCCCAAACCCTTTAATTCCCACAGAACCCAGACCTGGGGGTTGCTGAAGACACCTGTTGTTTTAAGCTGTCGCGTGTCCCCCGTTCATTTATAGCTGCCACCTTTTGGCCTCATCCGAAAGCTTTTTCTGTCCTTGTCCCCCTGTTTTCAGTGACCCACGGCTGCCTGAGGAGACGACAAACCCTCAGCTGGGTGAAGATGCAGAAACAAACAGAGCACATGGCTCTTTCCTTCAACTGGCAACGCTAATAGAGAATCCCAGCTCCAGGCAGAGCTGTTGACACCGTATTTTCTCCGGACATCGCTGTGTAATTCCTGAGAACATTAAAACCCACACCCCTTGTGAACACCCCCCGGGAGCAGCACAGCCTCTGGAAACAGGTCACTCCCCCCCTCCACTCGGCCCGGCCAGAGGCATCACCCAGATGAGCTTCCCCCGCCCTAGCGCGTCAGACAGGAGGATGTTGTGGCAATAAGCTCCACAGGTTACACATTGTGTACAAGTTTTAATTAAAAGTTAAATAATTTAAGACATTTGTTTACAGGCAGCAGTATCAGTTGCTCACTCTGTACATTGCATTTATTAGACATCAACAAGGAAAAACAGAACATTTGGCACAATAATGCCAATTTTTTTTTATTATTATTATTATTTTTGGACACATGAACACAAAATATCCCTGCAGGCTAAAAAAAAAAATAAAATACATTGCAAGTTGTACACGACCAGCATCTTATCGCAACATGGGGCTGCTAACCCACCCATAACAGTTTAGAAAGAGTACCTCGTATTGCTATAGACATACATCCAGTCCAAATTTAATAAAATACAGTTTTAAACATTACGAGTCTAACAATATAGAAACAAAAAAATTACATCATAAGTCAAAATGAACAAATGCAAACAATTTTTTTTTTTCCACACTGAAGTTTCAGCCTCTAGACATAGAAATATGAAAATGCCAATAGCAAGGAATAAGAAAATCCGTTAAGTGATATCACAAGATCTTTCCTCCAATGCACAAGGAAAAAACCTTGCAGTTGAAGCAGGATTGATACAATGCCCTCCAGACCCCGCCTTCCGAAAATGAAAGCGGAGCTACTCCCTTGCTATTGAGCAAGAAAACTCCTACAGCACATCCACGAGGGTGGTTTGGGGCAGGGGGGAGCGGTTTTGTTAAAATGCTGGCTCTGAACCACGGGGCCCTTCTTCCTTCCCCGCGTGAGGGGCAGAGCCCTCCCTGGGGGTCGGTACCTCCGAGGCTGGGGCCGGGCCAGGAGGTGCCAGGATGGCAAGATAAGCCCGGCCGTTCGAAGGGCTCACGGCACCTGCCCGAGCCTGGCCAGGTTCAGGTGTCCAGCAGAACAGCTTGGAAAATGGGGGTTCTGCCCCCTTTTTTTTTTTTGTCGACTACCCCCTTCCCCAACTCTTTAAACTTTGCTACATTTAAAATCTTTCACACCACAGAGCTAAACAGTGGCCAACAGGCTTTATTTATTAAAAAAAAACAACAAAAACAAACCAACAAACCAAAAACCCAAAGAACAAAACACCCTAAGAACTACATCTACAGAATGCACATCTTCCCATTGATTGACACATGCATAACGATTCAGCCAGGCCCAAGGGGTTGATCCAGACCGCCCAGTCCGGCCTCGGGCTCAGGCCGGCGTAGGACGGCGCTGCCGGAACGCCGATCCTGCCCTTCCCGGCAGGCGACGATCCCCAGCTTGAGCGCTCTTCTCCCCAAGTGTCAGCGCTGCGCCCGCTCACACCAAACCGAGCGCTCAGCTCCCGGGGCCGGCCGAGGTCTGACGATCCGCGTGGTCCAGGGGTTCAATATTCAGTCCAGTCACAGGCAAACAAAGGAGAGGCTCTCGCTCCACTCGGTCGGAACTAGGAGTGCTTGGCACCGGACAGCTAACTGGCGATAAGAGTATTTCTTACGCGCCCTCGATTAAAACCAGTCACATTCTTGCCTAGTGCACAAACTCAAAATAGCCATCTTGGATCCTTATCACCTAAAAAGGGTGCTCAGTTTCTTTTCAAGGTGCCAAAGTTCTCCACGGGTGTTGGGTCGGTCAGAGTTCATTCAAAAAAGGGGCTTTTTGTATTCTCCCTGAACGAGTACTGAGAAAAGCAGCCATCTAAGCTGGAGCAGCGGTCAGTCTCCCACCCACATGTCCTGATTTTATTACACAAGTGAGGTATTCTTTAAAAAAAAAATAATTAAAAAACCAAACAACTAAAAAGGATCTTTTCCTTTTTTTCAATCTAAACCCGTGCACAGTATGTGCCAGGAGCAGAGTTCGCTTCAGTCCTAGTTTCAAAAACAACAAAAAAAAAAAGTTTAAACCTAATTTACTGAGACATACTCCTTGAAAGAAGGTTAAAAAACTGTTTGAAGACTAAGTTCAGTGTACTCTGGTACAACTGAAAAACCCCAGCATTTAGAAATGTAAACTTTAATTTATTTACAAGCTTAAAGACTGAAGGAAACAGCATTTCATATTGCTGAGATTTTGAGGGGGCTGGTTCCTACGCTTTGGAACAGCATACAACTTAGCAGCAAACCCCACGCGAGTGTCAGAGACCACAGTGCAATCATTGGGACTTCTCAAACTCCGGTTCTCCAAGTGGTGGTGTCAGCTCTACTCAGGGTAGGAACGAGCTTTTAATCTGCGCTGCCCGGGGAGAACGCTCATCGGAATCTAGTCCTAACGTACTAACGTTCACCGACTCCACGAGCGTTCGGTGAAACCAAACCCCTGTTTGTTATTAGATGTTGCAGCTGAAAAAAAAAAAAAGCCCAGCAGATTAAAAACCCCTAATTTCTCGGCCGGGACAGAATCAGTAGGTGGGAGTCGTGCGGGCGGAACCGCTGCCGGGTGCGGTTGTGCGCTCGTCCCACGTCCCCGGGGAACAAAAACGTTGAAAATGCTGGTAACAAGTCCTTAGGTTGCCCGTCACACTACAGGTAGACTGTACAGATTGGCAAGCCTTTCCTACACGGAACACCCACTTTCCAAGCTTATAAAAAATGCTGTAAGACAGGACACCAACAGTGAATATAAAACAGTTAAAAATAATTCTTAAAAAAAGCATGGAAGTGCGTCTTGTCTAATTAGTCTCAGAAACTGCCAAATTGCGTGTTCAGAAAACGACACGAGAACGTTGGTTAAACTCATGCACAATCCTCAGCTAGAAAATTACACTGGTGGGGGGGGGGGCTTAAAAAACAAATATTTATTGCCAAAGTTAAACCTCCTATGAGAAAAAAGTTTTAAAATCACTTAGATTTATCAAACCACACAGCAGCATAAAGTGGGCACTTTTGTAAAAGACTGCAAAATACCTAAAAGCTAATTTTTATTTTTTTTTTCCGTTTTTATCATTTTTAGAGGGGGAAATGATGGTTCAGTACGTGTTACGATACCATGGCAGTATTGTTTGTAACCACTGTAATTAAAATCTACTGACAGGCATCACTATCTGGTTCTATTACACATTCACAGCACGAGAACCACCGATCTGAACGCGCAGTATAGTGCAATTGCTTTGCAGCCCAAGTCTGCAGAGATTTAAAAAGATAATTAGTAAAACTGACAAAAAACTGCAATACCTGTGAAAGTTATGGTTGTTAAAAGGCATTTACAGTAGTGAAGTCTAAAATCTCCGTTTAAAAAAAAAAAGAAAAATCTATGGCCCCACACAATAGAACGACGACATCGAACCGGAGTAGCACATCTT
The DNA here is from genome assembly GCA_013396935.1 of Baryphthengus martii. Classification (NCBI taxonomy): domain Eukaryota; kingdom Metazoa; phylum Chordata; class Aves; order Coraciiformes; family Momotidae; genus Baryphthengus; species Baryphthengus martii. The sequence continues at coordinate 78,172 of VWZK01005654.1, read as the reverse complement.
GCCATGATTCGCATACTCACGAAGCAACGCCTGGCGATAGGGGGGTCGCTCGTCGCGATGGGATGAGAAGGGAACTTAAAAACGAGAGCTAGCAAAAAGATTCGATAGAAACCTTTCGTGCCAAGTCCTTTAAAAATTTCAGGATGATCGACCTTTTGCGCTTTGAGGTAAAAATTCAGTCCGATGCGTCAGAAAAGACAAGTCTACGAATTTCTACGACGTGAAACGAGGAAACGAATGGCTCAATTGCGTTGGTGCGTCAGACGTGGCTGCGACGTACGGACTCGGTGCGACTGTTGAGAGCTGCTGGTAGCGGGCAGCCTGAAATCAGCCGGGCCCTCGCTATCGCAGGAGGCATTCGAAACATTTCAGGACTGCACGGGGAGGGGGGGTCGTCGGTTTTGCCTCGTCCTTCCCAGATGCTCTCAAGCGAAATACATCGTGTGCTGAGTGTCGTGGTGGATCTGCACGGCCTTCGCCAGAGCCTGGGGGTCGCGGCCGTTGCTCTGTCCCGACACGTGGCTGCCTTCGGCGCTGCAAAAGAGGCAGAGGGGCACACAGAGAACCGTGAGCAACCGGGCCGAGCAGAGGGTCGTTCAGGTCCGGGATCTGGCTGCCAAGACGACGAGGCTCCTTACCTGTCGTGGTCCTTGTCCACAAGATGGTACCTGGCCCTGAAGGCCACCAGCCGGGCATAGTAGGCGGGAGCGGGAATCGAGACCGATCGCGTACATCGGACGTACGTGTGACACAGCTGGTAGGTCAAGAGCTGCAGTTCGTCGGCGGTGAAACAGTTGTCGTCCCACAAGACCTGGTAGTGGGAGGGCCGGCTGGTTCCCTGTGGAGAAGAGAGGAGCAGTCAGCTGGAGAGCATCCACAAAAACAGAATCACACAGAATCCCAGAACGGTGGGAAGGTCCCTCTGGAGCTCATCTGGTGCCACCCCCCTGCTCCAGCAGCGTCACCCAGAGCAGGGGGCCCAGCAGCACAGGGTCCAGAAGCCTTTGGAATCTCTCCAGAGAAGAAGACTCCACAAGCTCTCTGGGCAGCCTGGGCCAGGCTCCAACCCCCTCCCAGCAAAGAAGTTTCTCCTTCTGCTCCCAGGGAACCTCCTGGGTTCCAGTTGGTGCCCGGTGCCCCTTGTCCTGGCGCTGGGCACCCCTGAGCAGAGTCTGGCCCCAGCCTCTTGCCCCCCAGGGGCCCTTGAGCTCTTGCTCAGCCTTGCTCAGCTCCCCTCTGGGGCTGCTCTTCTGCAGCTGAACAGCCCCAGGGCTCTCAGCCTTTCCTGCCCACACAGATGCTCCAGGCCCCTCAGCAGCTTCACAGCCTCTGCTGGACTCTCTCCAGTAGCTCCTTGTCTCTCTTGAACTGGGGTGCCCAGAACTGGACCCAATACTTCAGATGTGGCCTCAAGGGCAGAGTAGAGGGGGAGGAGAACCTCCTTTAACAAACAGAGGTGGTACCCTCAAGGCCGCACCTTCTATCTGTGCACTGAAGAGTAAGTGCCAAGCAGGCACAGTGAGTGTGCCAAGCTATAAAGAGAAGCAACGCTCCTCATTGGGACAACTCCAGGGCTTTAAGGCCACAGCCTGAGCACAGCAGAGCTGAAGCATTACCTGAATTCCTGCATGGCTACAGAGGTAAAAGTCAAACTCAGAAGGGTGCGTGATCGTGCTGTCCACAGTGGTGCCTGCTGGTACGTTGCCGCTCTTACCCACCTATTGAGGAAAGGTTATTATTAGTGCGTGGGTTTTTTTTGGAAGTGACCCGAAAATGCTTCCTAAGGTAGGTTCTACTTAGAGCTGTTTGAGAATTTACTGCTCAAAGAGGTGGAAAAAATATTAAGGTCATTTACATAGGAAGAATTCAATGTTCTCTGAGGGTTCATTTTTAGAAACTTCACCAAATCCAACTGGTGTGTCATCCGAGAAAAATAAAACACTTGCCAATACCATTAAAACTGCAGAGTGGGATAAAGCCTACACAAGGAATTCAAGATCTTCAGAACCTGCAGGTTTTCTGAAATAAATTTATTTCATACCCTTGTTTGCACTCACACCCCAGAGACCTGTATTTTTCAAGCAAACCAGAGATCAAGAACTTTCCTAAAGAAGGTTCCTTAGTTGGCTTGTGGATTTGTGCCATAGAAGAATCTGACAGATGCATCTAAAGACAGAACAGGCAACCAGCTGAGCAACTGGTTCAGCTTCTGGTCAGGAATCCCAGACTGTAAGAACCCAGGCTAGAGGCCCAGGTACACAGACGTGGGGATATAGATAATCCACCTACTCCAAAAGGGGCTGGGAACAAGCTGTTCCATCTGGCCGCTTGATCTAGAGCGACAAAAAAGGGGAGGAACTGGTTATTTTGGTAGAGAAAGCCCGTTACTGCGCAGAACTGCTGCTGTTTCTACAGATTAATTCCATTTTCAGTGGGCAAAAGAGATACCACTCCACTTAGAGAAGCAATCTTACTTTCCTGTGGCCATCACCTCCTCATTATGTAGTCAACATTACTTGCCCTTTCAGTTTTGTCAGCACAAAATAGTCTGGTGTGATGCCTTTTCTGCACAACAATGTAGGTTATTCCTGGTCTGTAATCTTCTTCCAAACTGATACAGGCCTTCCGGATTGCTATCAGTTCTGGCCAAGCCACCTAGAAGGAGAAGATTTAACTAGTAGGTGCTGAGCTCAGTACACGTAACATTCTTTTCAATTTTTCCATGTACAAACACCACTTCGTAAGGAATACGATCAGAGAGGACGACTGAACCTTGTGCTTGCCCAGGAAAACTCAATGAAATTGTGAGTTGTCCCAGGAACAAATGCAATCCACAGAAACGGGCATATTTTCAAGGGTCAATCCCTTTCCACAAGCAACAGGAAGTCATTAGACGGTACCTGCTTCATCTGTCCTTCCGATACTCCCCCTCTGTAGTAAATGATCCGCGTGGGCTTGAAGCGAGTGGATTTGTAGAACTGGATCAGGAGTTCTCGCACCATGTTGGTGAGGTCCTGTATCACCTCCTGACTGTAGAGCAGCTCCTGGGAGGTTTCCTGGCGCGAGGTCTGGACGCGCACGGTGGCGCAGTACCGGCTGGGGTGCCCGTCCATGCTGCCCACCACCGCCGCGATCGACGGCTTCTTCCCATCGCCAGCCGGAGGGTGGGTGACGTCCGCGCCCAAAAAGATCACTGGCTGCTGGAACACCGATGGCCTGTTTAATAGGATTAAGGTTTAGTAAATAATAATGACAAAAAGAAGAGAGGTGAGGAAGGAAAAAAAAATCCAACCAAGGAAGGTATATCCAAATCGTTCCAGAGAAATAACACCCTGTCAGAATCACTAAAGACAGAGTTCTCTGCCCCAAGCTCTGACAGTCTAGAATGTGAAAAGGCAAGGACCAAAGGCACACAAAGTTACAAATATTATCACAAATCCCTCCTCCTCACTCCTTTTCTCCACCTGGAAGGAAATACAGTGTGCTTAGGGAGGTGGCAAGAGGAAAAGGTAAACTGAGAGAACCCAAAGGCAAGAAAAAAATGAAAAAAGCTTCTGAGCTTGTTTTCAGACACACTGCTGGACGGCCCTAACACGAGAGGTGATCCACAGCACGGGGCTTACTGGGCAGACTCTGAATGCAAACGCATCATTCTCTGTTCACTTCAGACTGTGGGTATTTCTAAAGCACAGAGTATTTTGAAAGGTATCATTTTAACAAACAAATCAAAGCGATACTGTTTTGCTTGACAATCCAGACTTCAAGGAGAGCTTTAGATTTAATCTCACCTTTGATGAGGTACAAGCACGTTGTTAATTCCTCCAAGCTTTGCGTTTATCTTCAGACACAGGTTGGAGAGCGTTTGTGGTGAGGTTTTTACCACATTCTTTACCTGGACACACTGAGTGGCCATTCCTAGCAGTGTGTCACCAACCCGCTTTACTTCAGCTGCGACAGAAAAGTAAGTTAGCGGTTCTGGTAACCTGAGCAGTCACTCATTCCATCTGCTTTCTACTAATTTTTTTTTTCCAAATGTCATTGTAATTCAGATCCTTACAAGTCCACTGAGAAAGGTTCAGTTGGCTCTTTGGCAATATACAAGTACTCAACCAGGCCTGACAAATCAGTCTCCCGAAGCCCCTTTTAATCAGAAGGCACTGCCCGCTCTGCCCCTTCCCACCGCTCAACTGCACAAGAAGATGCCCCGTTGCTGTACAACTAACGAACGCTCCACGGACTCTTCTCCGTACCGTACACGGGCGTCTTGCCAGGGAGAATCACCACGATCAGCTGCAGACCCACGTAAGTCAGTTTTAAGTGTTTGAACATGGGCTCCACGCTGTCCGCGCCCTGGGCGTACTTGCAGAAACAGGGCTGGCCTTGGATGGGCATCCCGGCGTCCTTGGAGATCTTGCGCAGCTGGTCCGTGAAACTCCTGCGGGTGAAACAGAAACGCATTACTTCTCCTGGACTCTTCACCACGCTTCACTTTGCCATTCATTTTATCAAAAAGATCGAAGCTATTTCACATCATCTCCGCTTTGTCACGACAGTCAGTATTTTTCAGCAATTCTGTCACCAGAAGAACTCACTAATACAATTCTAATCCTGTTTGAGGACGCTTCATAAGCCTGTTTCTGTAATTTCAGAAGCCTTGCAGAGACAAACACACATTTCAGTTGAATATTCTGAGGCAGATCCCGAATTAACACTGATGCTCTGGTAGATTTTTTCACCCATCCACCAAATTTATCTGAGCATTACTGCAACCACGATTTTTGCCAATCATTTTGGTGGCTCACACAACTATCTTTAGGATTCTGCAGAGTAATTTGAAGGTCAGGAGGGAAAAAAAAGTGGCATATGTTGCCGGGAGGTTAAGAAAAAAAATATTTCAGGATTTCCAATGAAAGACCAGCAACAGCTATTTGTGAAAGCAACAGGAAACAAGTGGAATGCAGCCCCCAGAGCAGGAAACACAGTCTCCGTGGTAAGGGAATTAATGTTTTTCCATTAGGCCATGAACTTTGTCATAGCCTCCTCCCAAGTTACAAGTATTTAGGACACTGAAGAACAGTTTCCTCTTTTTACTATTAGATGCATTAAAATCAACTTACACTGTATATCGCCTTCCAGAAATATAAGGAAAATAAACCTTGAATAGGTTTTCTGAATACATAGGAGAATACTTACTTTAGTAAGTCTTCCCTGCATTGTTTTTGAGGAGCAAAACAGGCGACAGCCCAAACTTTAATCTCAATGCCAGCATAGAACTGCTTCCCTCTCATGTCCCACACACCTTGGTTTGGTGTGGCCACAGTCTTGTTCTAGGTAAAAAACAAAGGCAAATTTAAAATAAATTGCTGCTGTGTTTTGAGGGAAGCAGAACAATGCTCGTACAAAGGAAGCCTTAAGAGAAGGATACACGAAACACCTGATGAATGTAAATAACCTCAGGAGCAGGTATTTCACAAGGCACAGAGAACTCACCCTGCCTCCATATTGCAGCATTGGGGCTGGCAAAACTCTGCCTGTCAACTCCGTCATTTCGTTATGGACAACGATACCAAACTCCTTCAGATAAGGGTCAGGTCCACCAACCATACTGTTACTTTTCACCTGGTGATAAGAAATGTATTTATGTAACTACCCTGAAGGCTCCAGGTGGCTCTGTCCTCTTGGCCATGAATAGGTTTTTCGATTTAAAAGGATTTGATTTAAAGAAATCAGATTTTTTAACTTCTGCAGTTCTTGGTCATTCTGCTTATCATTACGCGGGCTACAAGGCTTCTGGAAGAGCCATGAGAAGTGCCAAGGGCCGACTGTTTAGCTGGAAAGAACACTCACAAGTCTGCTGATTTCTTCCTGTCGGTCCGGGGCAGATCTTGCCGTTGCTTTTATCATGGTCGACGTCTGATTGTCCGTGAGCTTCTTGATGCACCTCTGGCCCGCCACGATGTTACACACCTACAGGGGAACAACGAGCGGTGGCCTGACACCGTTGAACGGAGGATATACCCCAGTGCAAGAGACAGTCGGGTTCTTACCTCGAGCGGTAAGTAGGTGTGTTTCTGTTCCTGGCCTACTTGGAGGCAGGGAAGATGAGGATATTTTAGCTGCAAACTGTACTTCTGCTTAAAATACTGAGCCACTGTACACTCCATAGCCTGCCCATTTTCCAGCTGCAGAGGAAACCTACAAAGGACATTTGTTCAGGTTAGGCTTTAAGATTTCTTTTTTTATAAAAAGGAAGAAATGGTATGGAAAAACATGTTCCAGAACTAGAAGTGCTGGAAGCACTTATTTTCTTTAGCTACTGAACCTCTTCTTTATGAAAAGATTTTATAGACTATAGACTGAATTTTTCACAGCTATTTAAAAAATGACAGCCTTTGATAACTACATTTAAAGGCAGGATACAGCTTCAATTTCCCCGAGTTGAAGGCAATAAAGCAGCGGTCCGCACACACACTGTTCCTCTACTCCAC
>VWZK01005654.1:36640-66225 GCA_013396935.1 Baryphthengus martii | reverse complement strand
CGCCGCAAGCGGCCGCCTCAGCGGGCGGCGGGAGCGCGGCCCCGGTTCCCTCAGCCCGGGGGATCCCCCTCCCTCAGAACCCGACATCGGTTCGCAGGTTTAATAATTAACCGCAGGTTTAATAATTAACCGAAGGGTGACGGAAAACGCGGGCGCCCCCCGCCCCTCGAAACGGAGAACTTGCCCGGCTTATTTATACTCGAAATGACTTTAAACAGCCCCGATGCGATTTAAAAACACCTGAAAAAAAACTACTGTTTGTGTAAGTCACAAGAAAAGCCAACATTTCAAACCGAGTGCCCTTTAAGAAGGGGGCTAGCAACTTCCCGCCGTTTAAGCAGGTTGGACTGTTCCGTTTTATTTGCCTTTTTCTACTACAGGGTTGGTGGTTTCCAAGCTGAAACATCAAAAAGCTATTTTGAAATCAAATGAAACCCGAGATTCTCATCTAACTGCCTGACATCAGAGAACTGTAGAACCATTTGGGCTGGAAAAGACTTTTACAATCAAGTCCAACTGTTCACCCAGCCCTGCCACATCCAGGTGACACTTAAGGGACACACCAGTTGTACAAGAGCAATAACAAAACCCCACAATGCCTGGCAGCATTTCTATGCTGTTATTAAGCATATTTACATGTAAAAAACATGCATAGGGCTATGCAAATAACGCTTTCAAAAACAAAAGATACAATTTCTACCTCAAGAAATCTGCAATACAAAGGCTTGGGCCTGTAAGATGCTATGTGTGGCAACTCAAGCTCTTATTTAATATATTATAAATTCAAAAGAAGTCAGCAAAGTAAATAGCTTGATAAATATTATGTACATACTGAGGCACCCTGACTGCCCAGGCAATCAGAAGCCTATTTTGAGACATCAGCTCACCCTTGTGCTGGTAACAGCTACCTTTCCAGTGTCAGACCTGATTTGGTTGTGACAGTCAATAGTTAGGGCAGGCTTAGCTCTAAATATTTGATTCAGGACATCTCACCTTCTGGGCCATGATCGGGTCTGAGCTCTGAAGGGCCAACTTCCCTCAGGCGACCGGGCCCGCAGACCTCTACGGCACCCCCAGTGCGGGACCGGGAGAGCTGCGCACACCTGCTCGCGCCCACCAGGCCCCCGGGGCCCGGGCACACGGCTGTAAACCGGCCTAGCGCCCCAGGGCCATCCCGATCCGGCTCCGCAGAGCCACCGAGCGCGGCCCACCCACCGCAGGAGCCCCTTCACCCTGACTGAGGGGAACGCGGCGGCACGAGCAGGCCTTATAAGGCGTGCGCGCGGCCTCGAAGCGCGAGCAACGATTGGGCCAGACGAAAAGGGCGGGGGCCACCTGCAAAAATCACCCAATAAAAAGGCGGAGGGCGGGGATATCCGGGGCAGTGCTTAGTAATCATTGGCTGTTTGCAGGGTTGGGCGTGGCTGCGGCAGGGCGCGAAGACTCAAAGCGGTTGCGCGGCGGGCGCGGGCTGAGACCATGGCGGCAGCTCCCACGGAGGTGAGTGGTCCCGTCCCGCCTAACCGGTTAGCGCTCAGGGGCAGCTCGTGGGTCTGCCTGCAGCCCTGGGGCTCCTCAGCTTCTCAGGCCGCTGCTCGGCGGAGGGGCGGGAGAAGTAACGGGGAGTAGCCACTGGAGCGTTAGTGGCGGTAACAGTGACGGTAACGGTAGCGGCGCCTCCTTGTCCGCCGCTTGAGCCTGGGCGGTACCTCGCTGTTCCTAGGCTCGCTCCTTTCTTTATTGACTACGCTTCCCAGCCCACCCGGTGGCTCGCTCTGCCGTTCCCGGCCTATCCCCGGGGTCGCGGTGTATGCTGGGGGGTGTGGGCAGCGGCCGGGGCGCGGTGCATGCCGGGAAGGCGGTGCCTGGTGCGGTGCATGCTGGGAGGGATGCTCTGATCGGCACCGTACCCTGGAGAAGGGGTCTCGGTGTCCCCGGGCCCCTTCCCGCGGGCTGCACTGGCCCCTGAAGCCCTATCCTGGTGGTGTCAGCTGTGAAGGGCGGGCCTGGGATGCAGAGTGGGGGTCCCTTCCTTGTAGTGTCCCCACCGGTGGGGCTTGAGCATCTCTCATGGAGGAGCCTGGGTAAAGAATTCCCACAGGTGGCTTCTGATCCCTGATGTTTCTCACTATCTTCTTTGTTCTAATGTTTTTATAATGGTCAAGAAATCAGCCAGGATGTTAACTTTTTTTACTGTGTGCAAGCTCAGAAGCTGACTTACTGTAATCTCCCTTCATATAAATACCAATTAATTAATAAAATGATAACGTATATGTATATAACTGTCTAAGGGGTTACCCAAGATTTTGGAGTGTTAGACACTACGAGTCATTACTGCTTAAACAACACTTAACCACAAAAAGGAAAATTTTCCCTTGCTTTGTAGCTTCCGTTAGAAGATTTGAATTCAGACTTACAGAAAACTCTTGACAGTGACTCTGACAGTGGCCAGGGCAGCTGTGAAACAGCCTCTCCAGGCCACTTCAGCAAGGAGATAGCATCTCTTGATGATCAAGGTCTGTAATATTTCCATGGGTTGGGCCTGGTGGTTGTTGCATTTGGTGGTGCAGTCTTTGTTTTATAAATACTTTTCTGGGAACTTGTCATTGCTTGACCTGTAGGAATCCAAACGGCTGCTTTTGTTGCTCAGAATGTGGGCAGGCATCTCTAAATATCTGAAAAGTTTTTTCTAAAGTACAGAAAATGAAATAATAAATGGGATGTCGGTGTCTTGCTCATTTCCTTTCCTTTCATGATATGCTTGACCTGTGTACTTAGTCACTTACTTGTGGATTTTATTACTATTTCCAGGCAAGTCACTTATCTCTCAGTGAGGGATTTTCCTCTCTGCCTTTTGTTTTTAAAGGTTAAAAACCTACAACATGGGTTTGGTTAATTTCTATACTGTGCTACATGGAGAAGTGGGATTTGCAAACTTGAATTCAAGCTGATTTGTTATAGATGTTGAGATCTGTGAAATGTAACAAGCACATAACTTGATGTTTAATTGAGTTTTTGTTAATTAACTCATGCAATTTTCTTCACTATAGAATGCATCATTTATTTTATTTTCATATATTTTGTCAGATTCAGAGGAAGAGATTTTTGTACGTAAAAAAGCCAAAAGCAAGAAGGTGCTTCAGGACAGCGAGAGTGAAGATGGAGAAGATGAGGGCTCTTCTGGGCGGAACGGTACTCCAGGTGAAGGCAAGGAAAATGGAGAGGAAGAAGAGAATGTTCCTGCCCAGAGGAACAAGGAATCTCATCAGATTCGCCAAGGTCTGCTCGATAGTGATACCAATGACCAACTGCAGGTTGAAAACTTAGAAACAATCAGAAGGTCTGGCTGGCCTGAGAAGGAGCTGGAAGAGGAGAGACCCCTAAAATCTGGCAAAAAGTGCAGGAAACATAAACAATATAAACAAGATTTTGAAGAAGAAACAGCAAAAAAAGCTGTAGGAAAATCAAGAAGAAGAAAGGAGAAGGAAAGAAGAATTGAGTCCCTTAAAGAGCTGAAAAAAGAAAAGCAGCCTCGAGCAGAGGTATGTATTTTGGCAGAAAAGCTCAGATGTCTTCTGGGCTAAGTTCAATTTATTACATCTTGTGGTTGTGTTCCAATGGTTCAGCATCGCTCGTGTCCACGTTCCTGCTGCAGATACGGGATTATAAAATGCATATTTCAAGTATTAGTTTATTTTTTTCTGAGCTGTTTTGGCCTTCAGTAATTATTGGAATTCCCTGCTTACCGTAGATGTAAGGAGCACTTCTCCATGAATTACTTGCTCAGCTTTGCAGTGCTGTAAGGTGGGTGTGACCGGTTTACAGGACACTCAGGTGCCAGATTAAAGACCACATGGGCTTCTTTCCTCAAGACCTTTTGACAGTAACCTTAAATCAATGCCAAAGAACGGAAGGGGCCCTTCTGAAGTGAATGACACAAATACTTTATTCTTATGGCCAGCAGGTAGGTGGTGGGGCGCAGTATCCTTTGAACGACAGCGGATGTCTTCTTGATGACAAAGAGCTTTTTGACAATGGCTTAGAAGAGGAAAACGATTGTGCCCCGGAGGACGAAGAGTCCATAGAATCAATACGAGCAGCAGTGAAAAACAAAATAAAAAAGTATAAGGTAACACTTGATAGTGATACAAGATTATTAGTGGAAAGTATCATACCTGAGTGTGGATTAAAACTTGGCAATGGTGGATTTCTGCTGCTGTGAGGGAAGAGAGAATAGCCTTCTGCTTTTTGTTCCTATGAAGGGCTGTTTTATTGGAAAGTTATAGATAATGCTGTAGTAGGAGCTTTGGAAATTTACCATGGGTATTATGCAAGATTTGCATTGATTGAAGAGAATACTTGCTGGTTTTTTTCTGACCAGTGATGTACAATTATTTTTTTACTTCTGACTTCTTTGCCCTCGTTAGCACCTGAGTATCTAGACAAAGAAATTAATCTCTTTTTATGCCCTGTAGAACAAAGAACGGTTTTCTGAGGGTGAAGGCTACAAACATGTATTTGATGATGAGGATGAGGAACCTGCATTAAAAGAACCAAAAAGGAAGGTGAAGTATTCTTCTTTTCAAAGCTCTCCCTTGTATCTTGCCGGGACTCAAATGGATTTTGTATGCACACTGTCAAATCTTTTTGATGATTTGCTATTTCTAATCTCTTTTTATTTAACTGGCTGGTTTATTCTGGCTCCTCTCTATTTGAAAGGGAAAATTAATCTATTTAGAAAGTTTAGATAGAAAACAAAAAATGGGACTGACTTCAGAAGCCTTTCTTTTCTTTCCTCAAGGAGCGGAAAGCGGCAAGGTTAAGTAAAGAAGCCATTAAACAACTACATAGTGAGACCCAACGACTTATTAGAGGTAAAACTTAAATTCCTAGTATGGAGAGGAGTATAAACTGTCAAGAAATTCAAGGGAGAAATTGAAAGAATTTACCTGAAAGGTTTGAGCCTTTTTTCACCTAGCTTGAGTTATTTAAGGTTGAAGGGCTCAAGACCATTTTTATTCAAGGACCTGTTTAAACTGTGCTGTTTGTGCCTAATCAGATGTCTGTGCTGCACAATACTCGTGTCAAGCCTCTTTGAATTTCAGAGATATCAAATAAATGACTTGCACAATGTTTTAAATTTTCTGTGACTTTCTTCCTCTGATAGAATCATCCGTGTCTCTCCCATATCATGTGCCTGAGACCAAAAGTGTTCATGACTTCTTCAAGCGCAGGACTCGACCAGTGTGTCAAGGAAATGCCATGGCCTTGCTGAAGTAAGGACATAAACTTTCCTCATTTCTTTTTTCCCTAGGTTTTGGGGATATCCCAGTTTTGCTTTTGAGGATAACCAGAGTTTTGGATGCTATAGGCTTTGTATGACATGCACACCTACTCTGTGTGCAGGCACAGCTTTTCGCTGGCTTCAGTTTAGCTGCATCTTTGACTGTAAAGTTTTATTAGGAGACTTTCTTGGGCTGCTTTAATTCCATGAACAGCTGGAAAAGAGGTGTGTGTCACTGCTAACCTAAGGCCACGCTGTACTCTTGACACAGTTGTATTATGGAAGTCATCAGGGCCTAGTAGTGACTCCAGATGAAGTAACGTGCCTGTGCAAACTTCCTTTGATGTGGTTTATCCTGGACCCCAATGTTTTACTTGGACTATTTCTTTTGAGCAGCTTGTGGTAAAATACTTAAGCTACTACAGTCACAAAATCTTAGAGAATTTTATACTGTGGTAATGTAACTAACTAGTGCAAACTCTTTACACTACTCTGCACTTCCTTATCTCCTCAAGATGAAGTTTTCCAGACTTCTGTCCACCTCTTCCTACACACCATGATAATTAGAAAAGGATTTCTTTCTCTCTGAGTTTCTCAGCCTCTTCTCCCTTTTCACAATAGCCATGGGTGATATTTTTCTTTTTGCCTTCATTAGGTCCTCTAAATACCAGTTATCCCTAAGTGAAGAATCTGCAGACACTAAGAACTTGAGCATGGATGGCAACGATGGGCGAGTAGAAGGTGATCAATCGGCAGCTAATGAACCAGAATCAGGCCTTGGCACAGAGACGGATGCTGTGGTAAACGAGCCTCTTCCTGATGGAGGGAAGAACTTGACAGAAGACTGTGCTGAAAAGCCCAGGCAGGACAGTGATGAGTCTGATACAGTTGAGACTGGAACAACTGGTAATAGCACAGAACAGCAGCACTCAAACTTCCTAAGCACTGAACAAAAAGAGAATGAAATTCCTGTTGCGGTTGGAGGAGACACTCTAGACACCCTTGAGCAAAGAGGGGAAACAGCACCAGACTTACAGGGTGAGAAAAGCCATCAACAGGTGGAGCCTGGGCTGGTGGCACAACCTGAAAAAGTGAAGAAGTCCAAGCTGGATAAACTCCGTGAACTGGGAGTAGACCTGTCCATCCAGCCAAGGATCTGCTCTGGCAACGAATCCTTTATAAACCTTGATGAGTCCGAGTCAAATAAAGGTATCTTTACCAGGGAAAAATCCTTGATGAATGATTTGTATCCATTTTGCTGTTGTGCATTATGCTGGTACTTCATATTAACTAATATCAATTCAGGACAAGTTAGAGCAAAATATTCTGTAATGGTTTATTGGTTTGTTAAATGGAATGGCTTGGCAAGTATTAAAATATTTAAAGACTTAGAAGTTTTTAACTTCCTTGGAAAAAGGAAGAATTTCAAGACCTACTCTTGATGCAGCTTTAACACTTGATGCTTTTAAATGCTGTAAAATTAACTTAACTTGCATTTTGAAATGTAATTAATATGTATTTAAAGAACTGGAAGCCTTGAAAGCACGTTTCTTGAAGCACACTCTTAAAACGTCAAAATCCAAAGCGGAACGGACCATCCAGATGAGCATTATTCGTAAGGAGACTACCTCTGAAGGGAAGGAGGAGCTGAAAGCAGATGTGGTGCCTGCTGTGTTAGCTGCAGAGAGCCTGGATGAAGCTGTCCACACAAAGCCAGGTTGGTTTGGGAGAAGTGATGATGGTTGAGTTGGAAAACACTTTCTCTCTCATTCCCTTTCCTATGAAATACAGATGAAGTTAAACTGCTCCAGCTCCTACAGCTACAGATCAAGTCATTAAAACGTTTTTAAAATAAGTAATTTTTTTATCCCTTTTTTATGTGTAGTTAGATTAGATTGGAAGTTTGCCGGCAGAGAGGTTACATCTCATATCTTCACTTACTTCTTTCTGTCCAGGTGAAAAGCTGCAAGTGCTGAAGGCGAAACTCCAGGAGGCCATGAAGCTCCGCAGGAGCGAGGAGCGCCAGAAGCGGCAAGCGTTGTTTAAACTGGATAACGAGGATGTGGAGGAGGAAGAGGAGGAGGAAGAGATGACAGATGAGTCAGAGGAAGAAGACAATCACGAGGTATGTATGCAACGTTTTTACATAATCTAGTCAGCTTCTCAATTCTGCTGCCCCTCTCCAATAAAATGAGACTTTCGTACACTATGAATAGCAGGGAAATTGCCAAGAGTTCTTCCTAGAAGCTACAGAATTGCTACAGTTGGCGTGTTCAGGGTTTGCATTGTCTAAGACTGAACTTAGTACTTGTCTAAACAGTATTAAAAACAATTTTAAGTGTATAAAAGATTCTGGTGCCATTTTTTTACATACCCTCAGCTCATTGCTAGGGCTGGTGATCTTGGTTTGTCCCCTGCTATCTGGGCTAGAGTTTGGCACAGCCTTTCCTTTTTAAAAGGGATCAGAGCAGCGTGGTGGTTTCAGGCACCTCTGTCATTTGTCTGAGTGGAATAGGCACATGTAAGAGCTGTACGCGTCACTCGGCTTCATCCTCTGCGTGTTAAAACGTGTTCTTGAAAAGCATGTGAGAGCGCTGACAAATTAAAGCAGCAATCACTGAATCTCTGCTCTGTGGGGACGGTTTTTAGAGTGTGGAATTTCTACTTGGTGAGGCAGAGGAAGATAATGAAGAGACAGAAGAGAAATGCGTTGGAGATGGTGATAAAGAAACAGACAAAGAATCAGTTGACGGGGAAAAGCTGGAGAAATCTGTGCACTGCGATTCCGTTCCCAAGCCGCCTTCCACAGAGTCTACGCTGCTGCTTTTTAAGGACAGTTCCTCAAAAATGGGGTAAATAAACCAAGCTTTAAAAATGGTGCCTCGGCCATTTAAAATGTGATCAATACACATAGATGCTTTGTCTTAAAGTACTTAAGTGTTTTTTTCTGCCTTGTTCTAGTAGTTCTTTGCATTCATATATATTATCTTTAAAAATACTTAGTGATTGTAGTTGTTTAGTGGAATAATCTGTTTCTTAAAGTGCACCAGATGTGGTTTTGTCTTAGCTTATTTCTTTTGATTCGATTTGACAGTGGCAATTCATCTTGTATGATTTGTCAAATATATTTTAATAAATTTCAGGTATTCTCTTCCTGATGAGAAACTTGAAATGGAAGAAGCTGCAGACAAAGGACCTACCAAGATAGGTACAGTCGAACTATTATTGTAGCTGGTGGTGTTTTCACGTTGTCTGCTCGCTACATGAGCACCAAATAATGAATTTTTAGCAAAATGTCAATGTTGCAAACCAGTATCTTGTGGTTTTACTGGATCACAAAAAAGTTAAGCACTGTACTAATTTATTTTTGTTTTTCTTTTTTTTCCAGAGGATGATGATTCATTTTCTCTCCCCACACTAGCAAAAGAGAGCAGCCATAACAGCAGCTTCGAGCTGATCGGCTCCATGATCCCCTCCTACCAGCCCTGTAACAAACAACTGTCACGGGGAGGGAATTTCCTGCCTGCAGCAGGAGGTTTCAGGTCACCTTCCCCAGGCTTCTTCAAAACAAGCTTTATCAGCTCTGCTTCCAAGGTGAAGTTCTCACTCCTCTTCCTGTCATATATTAACACAGTGGGTAGTGAATGAATGTATTTTATCTTGACTGTCAGATCTATTGAAAGAATAATACCAGAAGGCAGCATCTGGCCACACTTTTATGAGTGAGACTTCAGAAGAGCAAATTGTCCCTGGAGTTTAAAATGTCTCCTTGTTGGAATGGATAAAAATGACATAATAACTTATATTCTAAAACATCAAAGGGAAGATGCTATAATCTGTTTTTCTATTTAAAATACGTACATGGTAAATATATTTCTAAGCACACTTATATTGGCTACACAACATGTGATGTTAGTGAACTCCTGTGATAAACCAGAGCTGTGTGGACGTACTTGACTCTTCCATGGTGTTAACTCTCTTGGAAACAGCTTAAATCTTTTATAAATCTCTTATCCTGCTCTTGCTTTAGACTTCTAGGCTTGCAAAACTACTAACACTGTGTGGTTTTGTATTCCTTTGACTAGAGCTCAGGGAAGACGTCTGAGCCTTCTCTTCCTATAGAAGATTCCCAGGATCTGTATAATGCCTCTCCTGAGCCTAAGAATTTGTTTCCAGGGGCTGGGGAGTCACAGTTTCAATTTTCTCTGGAAGATGACACTCAGAGCCAGCTGCTTGATGCAGATGGGTAAGAAATAGCTGTAAAGAATGGTGGTCTGTGCCCACTTACAGAAATAGGGGGTACAGAATAGCAAGACTTCTCTAACTACAAACTTTCTTTCAGGTTCTTGAACGTTGGACAACATAGGAATAAATACCAGTCCTCAAAGCATCAGCTGCCGCTGGCAAGCATGGATGAGAACGCCATGGATGCCAATATGGATGAGTTACTGGACTTGTGTTCCGGGCAGTTCAGCGGTCAGGCTGAGCGCATGCCTGACGCCAGCAGCAACAAAAAGCAGAATGTAGAAGAACTGCTCAACCTCTGTTCAGGAAAATTTGTCTCTCAGAGTATGTCCTGAATTCCATTTTCAGCTTTGATTTCTAAGCTTTATGCTGAGCTACCCTTTTGTTCTGGGCACTAACGTGAGACTTCTGAGAGCTCTAACAATTTGTCACCTTGGTGGGAGCATGTTAACTGATGTTTCTAGGATGCTTTCTGACATTTTAAAAGTAGAAATATATCTGCCATCTTCCTACTTTTTGTAGCAGGGTCTCCAACGTGGGCATCTTCAATATCTTCCAAGGCAGAAAAAGACAGTGACATAGAAGATCCGATGGCAGAAGCTCTAGCGCTGTGTTCGGGCTCCTTTCCCACAGACAGGTTAGCACTGGTCTTCCTAAAAATTACAAAACTTGATAGTGGTACTTACCTTGTTTCACTCTTACTGTGTTTTCTTATTTGACATCAATTCAAAATGCTGTGAGCAGAAGTGTGGTCTGTTTTGGATGTGAAAGGGAGGAATATTGGAAGCTTCTCAGCAACACTCTTTCTAAATCAGCAGCACATACTGTTTCCCACAGCCACTGTGAAGGGAAATTCTTTGTCTTCCACTGATAGTGAAAGAAACATGAAAGGACTTTCTTTAAACTGAGAAAAGAATTACAATGTGGAACTTCTGTGTCTGTTTTGGGCTGTTTTATTACTACAGGAGCCACAACCAAATATGAGCTAGATACTTGCATTTCTTCACTCAATTGAAGTGGAAAGGTACATGGCTGCCTGAAAAGGATAGTGAGGCTTAAGAAATGGGAGTGTTAGGGATATCCAAGAGGAATTTTAGTGGAAAAAAACACAGGATTTAACACTTGCCCTGTGATTTTTGCCAACTGTCAATGCTAATAGAGATTTTGGGCATTTAAAGCTAAATGCTGTTGGGAGACTAGCCCTTTGAATACGCACAGGTAACTGTTGAAATCTTGCCTTGAATTACTGTGGAGCCATCATTGTGAGCTGAAATGAAAACTTGTGTTTCTTTCACTTTCCCCTAGGGAGGAGGAAGGTGAGGAGGAGGAGCAAGAACTTGGTGATTTTCAGCTTGTAACAGATGACAACGCCTTTGATAGTGAAGAGGTAAGAACTGATGGAGCAAGGCAACTGCTGCAGCATTCTAACTGAACTCCATTCATCTACTTTGCACTGATAGTTATATTAAAAAATAAGTATCATGAGTTCCAGAATAAGCTACTGCAGTGCTTTGAAGGGCAATGTTTGGATCTTTTAAAATGTCTCCTTAATATCACAATACACTGGATAAAGCACCTTTGCAGAGCAAATACTCTGAAAATTCTGATGGTTCAGTCTGTGGTTATTGATGGAGGAATAGAAGAAGCTCTCATTACAAAGCAATTCATTTCTGGAAATTCCTTCATTTCTGAAACTTTCTCTTTGACAGGATGACAAAAGTGGAGATAGTGATCCTGAAGAAGTGGAAATGAGTGATGAAGAAGAGCAACTGCTCAGACGTAGACAGGGCTTGAAGAAAAAACTGTAAGTACAACTTTTTTATCTTGATTGACAGGCAAAATAGAATATTAATAACATTAGAAATTTAGTCTATTCCCTTCCCAGCTACTGTTTTCATGGTGTTGGCTCTGGCTGGTTTTTGCTTTGGTGCTGTCATGTTGCATGAGTTTAACTGTTGCTGGTGGGTTATAGAGGATTTTTGCTTAGATTAGATACAGAAAACAAAAGGCCACGATGAAAGCAATGCCACGCTTTTTTTTACACACAAAAATATGCAGTGGTGTTGCTGTCATTCCTCATGTCTTAAGATCTTTATTTGTTCTAGTAAGTAAAACATCTTGTTAACTGCTATTGCCATCACATTTGGGAGGCAACTGGCAGGGAAGGAATCTGGTGGATGACAGTAGTTCAGGGTGTTGTATGTTGGCAGGTTGTGTGTAGAAATGTGCAAGAGCTCGAGTCTTAATCTCTGCAAAATTTAAAGATGTATCCTAAATGAGAAATCACAATATGTTATTTTTATGTCAAAAGATAAGTATTGCTTTCAGAAGACTGTTGATGATTTTTAGTCTACCAAACTGAATTCTTCTAACATTCTTCTACAGAAAACTGCAAGATTTCATGGAAGATGAGGCAGAGCTGTCTGGGAGTGACGTGGGAAGTGATGATGAATATGATGGTGAAGACCTGAACGAATATGAAGAAGATATTATTGATGAGGAACTCCCTAGTGAAGTGGAATTAGAAAATCAAATAAAGAAATTTCACATGTCAGTAACAGTAATGATATATATTTGTGGGTGTGGAGTTGAGTCCTGGCTCTCAGATGTAACATGGCCTAATCTCCTCCCTGTCTCCTGTGTTGGCAGGAAGACGATGCTCGATGATGACAAGCGTCAGTTGCGCCTCTACCAAGAGAGATACCTCCTTGATGGCGACCTGCATAGTGATGGCCCTGGCAGAACAAGGAGGTTCAGATGGAAAAACATAGGTGCCTTTTTGATCCCTAGCTAATAGACTGGGAAGAGTGTCTGTTATGAGAGAGCACTTGGTGGTCCTTCAGGAGTAAAGTCAGTCACTCAGAAATAAATTTATTAAGTGGGGGTGTCTGTTTTGGGGTTGTTTTTGTTTTTTTTGCTAGTATAGAGCTGACTATCTTTTTTTCTTTGTCTAGATGATGCTTCACAGATTGACTTGTTCCAGAGAGATTCAGATAATGATGATGAGAATGAACTGTTTGAGACAGAAGCAAAATGGAGGAAAGAGCGATTTGAACGAGAACAGTGGCTGCGTGAGCAGGTATCAGTTACCTTCAGAGTGGCATCTTGCTCAGTCTTTCTCTGTACCATTATTAGGAGTTGAAATGGTTAGTTCCTGATGTTAGATGCATTTATGAATGGTATTTTTACAGTTTTCGTTTTTCATTGTGATTTCTGCTCTTCAAGTATTGTACAGAGAGAAGCTAATTAGAAGGGAGAGGTAAAAAACTGTCTTCTAAAACAAGTCAGCTTCAAAGCTGGAATAAGTCTCATGCTGGGAGCCTAACTTCAGGGTTTAGAAGCTTCAGTATTAGGTCAGATGTGTGAGCTGAATGTAATACTGCAGGTTTGTCATTCATTAATGGAACAATGATAAAATCTGTAAGACTGCAATAAGCTTTTATGGCAGGAAGTAAATGAAAATTAATATATTCATTTACATAATGAAAAAGACTTGGTCTATGTAAAATACTGAATTAAATATTCATTCTTAGTAGGAACTTTGTAAAAAGTATTGTCTGTCTTTCTACAGAAGGAAAAAAATAAAGAGCAGGAGGAAGAGGAGGAAGAAATCGGTGAAGACAGCCAGTTCATGAAACTAGCAAAAAAAGTAACTGCCAAGTCCCTGCAGAAGCAAGGTAAGCTTACTTTTATTGAAGGGACAATCAGTTAAGAGAAAGCTTAACTTCTAGTTGTCACTTGTGGTCTCCAGTGAACAGGATCAGAAAACTCCTGGGTCTAGCTTTCTTACACTGGTCTGAGCTCTTGAAAAGAAATCAGTAAAGTGGAAATATTCTTCTACACCCTTGTTCAGTCTTTTATTCTTTATTTGTCTTTAAGTCTCAGAAAAAGTGGTCTGTAAGTGACATTCAGCCTAGGAGGTTCTCCAGATATGTGACTTAAGGAAAAGCTATGTAATGTAGTGAAAATAAATTTAAGTTTTCCTTGGTTGTGGCAAGAACATGTCTCCAAGTGTGCAAAGCTGTTTCAACCCCAAATTTCCCCTTCTAACTGATAGAATTAATTGCCAGAGTCATCCATCTGTTGTATAACTTAGTAAAATTTGATGCTGATTTCCCTCCCAGCACTATATTTAATTCTGTTGTCAATTCTAAGTTCTTCAGCTTGCTATAAAATTATATTCCCTCAGCTGAAGTGCAGGAACTGACCTTTCCCCTTTGTCTCTGCCAGTGAGCCCGGCAGTGGTGGTACAAGACACGACGCTGTTACCCAGGAATCCATTTGAGACATTCAGACCTGCCAGTGACATCCAGGTGGGTAATGGTCTGAACTTCCTGAACTCCTGTAGAACGTGGCAGACTCAGCTGACCCTGGATTCTGGCCATTTCTGGTTTGTGTGGTAGTGAGTAACCCTGTAGTGGGGAGCAGTTTTTCTACTAAGAGCAACCTACTAGAAGAGCTCTGTTTGTGTGAGCGGTTTAACAGTGTTTCTTTGTTCTTCAGGTAAAAAATGGATCTCTCCTGAACAGACCTAAAGCTGTTCTTCAGAAACTAGCTGCAATGTCAGATCTTAATCCAAATGCACCTCGAAATTCGAGGAATTTTGTCTTCCATACCCTTTCCCCAGAAAAGAGTGAAGAGGCAAAGGAGAAATCAAAACTTCAGGTAAAGATTTCTGTGGAATGTGCTGCTGACCATGTAGGTTATTTAAAGGTACAGGCACCAAGCACTGCCATGCAGCTCAGAGCATTGCTCTTTGAAATACTGTCTCTGATTTCCCAGTATGTGCTCTCACACAAAACAGTTCTGATTATTCAGAATTTAACCTTGTTGGGGATGTTGTATATTCTAAAGTATCCCACTCTCTTGCAGGTGAAGAAAAGAGGTTCAACTGCAGTAATAACATCTCTGGCCAAACGGCCCAGGGTAGAGAGCACAGAGGACACAAGTCAAAGCCGAAGCATTTTCCAGTATTTGGAGAGCTGAGTCTCTCAGGGCCAGAAGTTGCATCTCATCTCTTTGCCGGTTGCGGTTTGTTTTGCCAACCTGCCAGCAATCCTCTGGAAGGTAAACAGACTGCCACACACTCTCCTGCTGCTGCTTAATTCACAAGTTCCAGTAATTTCCAGGCAATGGTCTTGTTTGTTCCCCTTTGTTTCTCAGTGCTCCGTGGTAAATGAGAGCACAAAGCCCACGCTTGGTTTGGAATGAAATGCTTGAAAAGTGGGTCTTTCCCAAGCATTAATGGAGCGGGCGCCGCTGTGCCGTGTCCTCGCAGAACCTCCCGTGGCTCGGTGCTATCGGCTCCATCTCAAAACACCGCTCATGTGACGGGGCTGACGCAGAAACGCCGCGTTGGCTTCAGGCACAGGCGGAGGAGGGATTTCTGAGCGGTGGGAAAGGAGGTGCTGGCTGTGGCAGGACACAGGGGGTTTACACTTGCAGTACAAGGGTGGCTGTGGCTTCCTCCAGGGGCTTGTTTTCTCTAAGGTTAAGCAATTATTAGCTTGACATTTCAAGAAGTTCCAATTCATATTTGAAGCCTATACTTTTCAAAAGGGTCCTGGTCTTTTCTGAGGCAGTATAAGGATTTCTTTCCAAGTTTTTATTAATGCTCTTATATATGGAGAGAGAAGAATGTGAATAACAGACATGGGAGAGGAAAAGATGTGTCAGGTGGGTTTACTTGCTTTTTGGGAGGAGAGTTGTTTGGTTTGCCCAGCTGAAGACCCTTAATCATCCTCCAGTCTGTTTCCTTGTGAGCTGCACTCACCCAGGAGAGCCCATCCACTGCTTCTAACAAAAGGCCCCCTCTAGAATGAGGAAACTGGACAACAAGGAACCATCACCCACAACTATTCTAAATAGTGTGAAAAACTTGAGGCAGGATACACAGCATTTCTAACACTTCTGGTGACATCTTGAGTGTTAAAGTAGAGACCCAAGTGACCTGCTCTGTGAGACTGAAAGTCTCTCCAGGATTTGATGTCTCATACTTAGGATGTCAGCTCGAAGTGTCCTGAACTGTAAATGTTGTAACATCATAAGCATGCGCCTGGTGTGCTACATGTAAAATATTTTACTGTACATTATGTTTATAAAGGATTATGGTACTAATGGGAGTGCAATTTTACAATAAAACATGGTTTTAATTTTAGAGGCAGTTGGAGTTCACTTACAGGGTTTTGTTATGTTGTCTGTATGTGGGTGTTTTCAAGAATATTTGTCTCTCTATTGATGCTTTTTGTAGTCACAACTAAGCCCTTCACCAGGAACAGCTGCAATACTCTTGGAATACAACAAAAACAACCCCCTCAATGTTGAGTGGAGTGCAAATTCTCAAGTCTTCCACTTAAGTTTCCATAAAGTTCTTGGCCCTGAGAATGTGTTTTACAGATTCAGTAGCAGTGGTTCTATTGGCTCCTGGACAAAACTTGCTTTATCAGTGCCTTGAGGTGTGCCTATTCCATTTGAGCAATTCTCATAATTGGTATAGAACTGGATTGGGGATGGGAATCTTAGGGAAGAGACTGAAGGAGGAAAGGTCACTTTTCAGCTGTTTCTTGAACAAGATCTCTGAATATCCGGTTGATTCTGTTGTGGTGTTTGCACTGTTTTTTGTTGTGCTAATTCAGCAGTGATTTGCTGGTCAAAAACATGCGGAGCTGCACAATTCAGCCGCATCTCGATTTTGCTGATTCTGCCACTAGAGAGCAGCAGGAGAATGTTCTTCCTCTAGCAAAAGGGGACAGAAGAATGATTAAAGGTTAAATTACACTCTGACCCAAGGGGAAATTCTTAGTTTTCCGTGCTCTGTGGCATTACAAAGGATTACACTTCTAGACCTATAGCTGCTACACTTCTGCATTAGGTGGTAGTAGCTTGGAGAGCAACTTTAGAGGGTTGACTTTGTCCTTCTAGTGTCACTGGCCTTTCCTCAGCCTGTGCCAGTCACAACCCTGCCATCTTTCACTTTCCCTTTAGAACTTTCCCTTCAAAATGTGTTTTAATCGTTCCAGAGTCTAGAAAAATGTTGTTGGGCCTGGAGAGCTTAATCACAATACCCAGAATGGGAAGATTTCTGGCTGCTGCTGTTCAGAGTAAACGTTTCCCCCCAAGAACCTGTCAGGAGCTCAGGGTCTCTGAAGTGCTGCTGGTAAGCGCTGCCTCGCTCCTGGAATTTCTGTGCTGTGTTCTGAGAGGTGAGCTCTGCAGGAGCTGAAACCTCCATAGCAGGAGGAGTTGAACATGTGCTGAGATGCTGATGATGAGAGCAGTGGGTTGAGGCCTGACCCTCACCTGTGCCACCGATCCCCTCTCCTTCATCTCCCTCTGACCTGCTCTTCCTAGGCTGTCCCTGCTCCTGTCTGGCACATTAACCCAGCTTTGCCTTCTCATTTTCAGGTATTGATTCCCCTTGCCCCTCCCGGCACTAAGGTGATGCCACTGAGCTAATGGGGAGAAAAATCCCCCCCGCTTCTTGCTGCTGGAAGTGTCAAGAGTGGTCTGGGCTGGCCAGGCTGGCTGGGAAGGAGGGACTGTGAGGGGGGAGGCAGAGAGGGGTCCAGGGGGGGAATGAGGGTCCCTGCACAGCCTAGGGGTGGTTGTGCACCTCTGCCTGTGCAGAAACAGTCTCTGTGGGCCCTTCCTGGGCTGAAGGAATTGCTCCTTCTGCTTCCCTCACTGCTTTTTCCCTCTAATTGTTTCCTGGGCTGACTTCTGGCAGTTGGAAAGGAAGAGATCTGGTTTTAGCTTTGCATGAGATGTAGGAGTGGTTGCACTTTGATAGGACACCAGGGTTTTCATGTGAGTTAGGCAGTTGTGATAACTCCAAGTCTCTCCCTCTGTTTCCCTTACCCATGTGAGGGGCAGGAGGAACAGAACCTTTTGTGTCTGAGCTCCTGGACTGCTCCCTAGGAGCCTTGAGGAGAGGAGCAGCTGCAAAGCGAGTGGTTTTACCTGAGTTTGTGGAGAAAATGAGCTCTTGGGAACTCAAATGAGGGTGAAGAAATTGAAAAAAAACCCCACCAAACAACAACTTCCAAGCAGAGGGAGGGGCTGCCCTGGGTGGGTGTGAAAGGTTAACATTGCAGACACGTTTATAATCATAGCTCTCACCACCGCACGGCTCCTCCAGGGCTCAAGGCAGTCACTGAATTATGTTTTCTTTTCCTTTTTTTTTCTTTTTTGCCAAGAGACTGAAAGGGGGAGAGAAAAAAAACTATTTGTTTGTCTTGTCTAATTTAATTTATGTTATTTATCAAATAGACAGGTTATTTGGGAAACCAGATGGACCCAGGCTAAAATCATCTGTATTTCCAACATGTGAAAAATTATGTCAGAGTGGACACATGGAAAGAAGCGTGTGGGCTGTGTGTGTGTTCTTAGCACGTCAGCCTCTGCACCTCATCTCTCCTGCACCTTTAATCAGTTGTCCCAGACCCCAAAATGAGGGTTAAAGAACAAAAAGATCCCCAGGCACCCAGGCAAGTGTGGGTCTTCTAGAGCAGCCCTGTCACAATTCCTTACCCTCTCTGGTTTTCCTGTTGGCTGGTGCATCCTTTCCCCAGGAGTGGTGAAGGGGGAGAGGTTTGGGGCCTGGGAAAGCATCTTTAGCAGGCACTTGGTTCTGGAGCAGAGCGGGTGATAGCTGCAGAATCGATTTCTTTTCCTTTGGGTTCTCGGTTAGAAAAAGAAATGCAGAAGAGAGCCACAGAAATCGGCAGGAATGGCTGTAGATAGAAATGGGGGTTAGATAGAACATTGTTTTTCTATCTCTTGAACTATCAGGGGAGGTTAAGGCTGGACAGGAGGAGTCAATGTCCTCTCAAAAGGTTGTCCAGGCCTGGCCCAGGCTGCCCAGGGCAGGGCTGGAGTCCCCAGGATCCCTGGAGGGGTTTACCAAGCCTTGGAAACAAGTGGTGCTGAGGGACAGGGGTTAGTGGTGCCTTGGCAGGGATGGGGGAATGGTTGGATTCGATCTCAACCTTGTTGCCTTTCCCAGTGCCCCAGGAGCCAGAGCAGTTGTGGCTCCTGGCTGAGCAGAGTCTGGCCAAGCTTGTGACATAAAAAATAGGTCTGCCT
Source organism: Baryphthengus martii (assembly GCA_013396935.1). NCBI lineage: Eukaryota > Metazoa > Chordata > Aves > Coraciiformes > Momotidae > Baryphthengus > Baryphthengus martii. The sequence continues at coordinate 47,612 of VWZK01005654.1, read as the reverse complement.
GAGCCTTGCAGCAGGGCTGGGTTTATGAGGTGACCTGTAAAGCAAAAAGTTTCATTCTATATTAACTATTAGTCATTAATATTAATTATACAATTGCATGTGCTCTGTGTGGACAGATGTTCAGTCCTTGGGGGTTATTTTCTCTTGTCTCATCCAGAAGCCCAATTTATGGCCAACTCCAGCTCTGCTTCTCCAGGGCAGCAGAGATCTAAACCAGCTGTAATTAAAGAAAATGACATAAAAGATTGCAGCACAGGGGGAGGGGTGAGAAGCAAATCTTACAGCTTTGCAAGAGATTAATTTTATTTTTAGCTAATTTTTTTCTCTGCTCCTCAAGGCTATTTTTGTGCAACACACTCTGTGCTGCTCCCCTCACAGCAGCCCATTGATTTTTCAGTATTTGATGATGTTTGTGCATGGGGGTGGAGGATCTGTATCCGAGAGGTGTGTTCCCCTTGGAGGGGGAGAGGGGTGTGTGGGCTCACATCTGGCCTTGTGCACACCCAGCACCCCAAAAACCACCTCCCTCACCTCTGCCCTGAGTGATACCACACAGAGGCTTGTGGCTGCTCTGCCAGGCCCTGCTCAGCCCTGAGCTCCCAGCTGGAGGGGACAGGGACCAGCCTGGCACTGTCTTTTAGTGCTGCTTAATTTCCAGCCACTGCTGCTCCCAGACTCATTTCTGTGCAGGAAGAATAATTAAGCAGCGAGGTGCTAACAGGCAGAGGTGGTATTGCCACATTCCTGGTTTACAGGAAGCCTGAAGGAGGGCTTTGAAAACCCCCAACCTTTTGCAAATTAAACTCCAGATTAGAAAAAAAAAACCAACCACTTTTTTCCTTCCTCCTCTCCAGCCCAGTGAGTCTGGGTGGGGTTCAGAGGGTCTGATCCTCGCCAAGGCCTAGGGCCTGCTGCTGTCAGCTGGCTTTTTCCTGGTCACAGCTCCAGGCACCTCTAGCCTGCTGGTTGACCAATGTCCTGCAGCAGCAGCCCTGTTGAGGACCCGTGTAGAGTTGGTATCTCCGACCTTTCCCAGCCCCAGTTCTGGTGGCAGATCCCCTAGCATGGTCCCCAGCCAGGTGGTGGCTCCCTCAGCCACAGCTGTGGATGCTCTGACTAAAAAGCAAACCCATCCAGCTGCCTGCTGTAAAGAAGATAATTAAAGCACCGGGCACTGATTGTACCTGCCATGTGTTCTCTATTTTGCATGAGTGAGGGCGAGGCTCTCAGTACAAAGTTCTGAGCAGGCACCGGGGGATGATCTCACAGGCCCAGCTGACCTTATTTTGGCAGCCTCCTCCACCTACAGCTTTGCTCTGTCTGGGGGATCTTCAGAGACAAGATGACATGAGCCCCCAAGTATGACAATGGCTCCTGAGCTGTCCCTGCGTGGCTGCAAACAGCCCCCAAGCCCTTGCCCTATCTCATCTCCTTCTAGAAAAGGAAGGAAGAAAAGATTAGATGGAGTCAAAGCAGTTGGCAAAGACCCCTGAACATCTGCAGGGAGCAAAAGCAGGGCTGGAGGAGCTGGCCCAGCAGGGATGTGCCATGAGCCCAGCACTAAACTGCCTCTGGCTCTTGTTACAGTTTTTGTCCCTGGGGCTGCTAACAAGGGTGCGTGTGGCTGATGTGCTGGGGAAGGAACAGGAGGGGACATCTCTTGCTGCTCTGCCCCATGGGCTTCAGGGGCTTGAGGCCAATGTTGGCGGGAGCTGCCCGTGCCTTGCGATGGGAAGAGAAGCGCTCCCACTATCTGCTGGTTGTTTGTTTATCTTTAGTTCCCGTTCCTATTCTGCTTCGCTCTCCTCTTTCATCCTTCTGTCTGCCCAACCTAAAACTAGGGTCATAGTTGGACTTGATCTCTTCCTCCACCCGCCTGGCACACACCCACCGCCGGCCTGGGAATGCTTGGCCACCCCCTGCTAGCCCTGGTGGGATGAAGGCCCTATCCTGGTTACAGCGTCCTTTGGTGGGACGCCACACAGTCTGGGCTCGTGGAATCTGGGACACCAAGTGCAGCCTGCCTTCCTCTGCAGCAGGAGCTGGCTCTGCCACCTGGGCTGCTCTGGGGATCCCTGTGCCTCCCGCTGCCCGGGCAGGCTCGGCCCCTGAGCCTCTCGCAGACTCGGAGCAGGGCGAGCGTCGCTTTGGCACTTCCCCGTATCCCCCCTCCCTGCCCCTTCCCCAAGTCGCTATGAATAAATCATTGTTTTATTAAAGAGAAGCAGCTGCTTTTTTTCTTCTTCTCTTTTTTTTATTGCCACTCCAGCCCTACCCAGGCGAGCCCTTTGGCACATGCTCGAACGCCAAAGCCCCATTGAGGGCCCCTGGAGCATAGCAATTGATACACAGAGCTCCCCAAATCCCATTCAGCGCCCGCTTTTCTGCACGAGCAGGCTCTAAACAGCTCATTCACTGCTCTTTTTGTCGCCGGGGTTAAGTGGTTAAGTGTGTGTGGATCCCATAAAAGGCCTTTACTCCATGAAAAGCTATATTTACATTGTAATCACCAAAGAACTGTTTAGGCCGCTCAATAGCGGGATGGAAAGGGGCAGGCGTGGCGGGGGGCTCGGCGCCGTGCCCCTCCCCTCTCCCGCTGATCCCCCCCCCAAGACTTTTGTGGGATTACGTCCCCCCGCGCCAGCTGCCGGGGGGCCGCGGGAGCCGACGCTCTTTGTCTCGGCGCAGAGCTGGGGGCAGCCCAGGCACCCGGCCCAACCGCAGAACCCAGCGCCCTGTGTCCCGGAGGCTTCGGCAACCGGAGGGGCAGCACCCGGGGCCTGGGTCCGATCCTGCACAGTGGGGCCAGGGACAGGAGCCCCTGTTCCATGTGAAGGGACCGACCGCCCCGTTGTTATCAGCCGATACCCCTGCGTGCGAAGCGCCAGCTAAAATTATATCACTTTAACGAGATTAATTGAGCAGAGCGAAGAATGGCAAAAGCTAAATTAATTCACCGAGAGCAAGGCGAGGGCTTCCCTTTCCACCAGGAGCGGTTTCCACATAATCAATTAGATGATGTTCCAACAGATACCCCTGTCGGGGAACACGCCTGATCTCCCCATGGGGGTGTGAATATTCAGAACGGCTACACTCTAAGAGTAAATACAGGAAAAATCTCCCCACGTTCCTCTGCAAGCCCCTGTGGGGTTTGCTCAAGAGGGACCAACACTGGGGTGGCCACTGGGAATGAGATGCTGCATCCCACCGGGCATGGAGCAGGGATGGAATAGGATGGGATGGTGGGATGGAGATAGGGGTGGAGATGGAGGTGGGGATGGGGATGCTGCTGTTGCCAGACACGTACCGGGAGAGATCCCTGTTGAGGAGCAACTGCAAACTACGCTGGGCCCATCACAGATCACCTGGTGCGAGGTGGCTGCAGCCCGTGGGTGCTGGAGCGGTGGCACGGGGAGCTGCAGGGGATGCCCGTGCCGTCAGCGGGCGCTCTCCTCCCCTGCTGTGTTTGTCTTGTCTGCTCCTGAAAAATGGAAATTAAAATGTGTTTGTAGTTATCAATTACACACTCTGACTTTTTCCGGTGCCGAGTGTGAGCTTTATGATAAAACAAGTTTAAAAGTGTTTACTGCACCCTCCAGCCCTGTGGAAATTGTAATTACGAGGCTGAACAGCCTGGTGAAGCAGAAGAGGTGATTTTCCCCAGTGGGCAAAACACCCCAACCATGGCCGGGGCTCTTGGCTCCAGGACGGCCTGAACCATCGTCTTCCCCTGCCAGGAGCTGGGACACAGGCGCCTGGTGCCCCGGGTTGTCCCTGTGCCATGCCCTGTGCTGGCAGCACCACGACTCTTTCCAGTGTCACCCTTGGCACAGGCTGGAGACTGTGGCACCGGCACCAGCCCGTGGTATCCCTGAGCCGTTGGCATCATTGCGGGGTTTTGTTTTCCCTCTGCTTTGGCTCCCGCCTGGATTTTTCAAAGGCTCCGGAGCAGCGAGCGCCCTTCCTCCCCCGGCTGGCGCACATTGTTCAAATTAGTGCCTAAATGAAAGGATATTGTTGGTTCCTGTTCGGAGATAATAACCTCGGTAGCGGAGGGAATTTCACCCATGCAGAGAGAATTTGCCCGGCCGTTCCCGCCAGGAGAGCCCCTCACCGGGGTCCGTCTTGCCGGGACCCAAACAGGCTGATGGGAACGGACCAAACCCGCCAGGAAGCGGGGGTTTATCTTGGCATGCTGCTCTAATTGCTGAAAACTCTGCTTTCTGACCTCAAAAATATGCCATAGCTCCCGGTCCGGCACAGGGTCACCTGTGGCAAGGCAGAGCCCGGCCACGGCTGGGATTAGTGCCGAACGGACTTGATAATCTTGAAGGGGGTTTCCAACATTAATGATTCTATCAAAACAGTGGCCGCTGGTGCTCCTGCTCCCAAACACCCGCTGCATTTGGGGGGTTCCCTCTTGCTTCCATCCCTCTGCCTCCTCTTGCGGCGTGGGGAAATTTAAACCCTCTCTGCCATGGAAAAGTAAGAAAGAGGAAGGAAAACGAACACAGCCTTGGGATTCCAGTGTTTCTATTGTTAGTAAAAAGCAGAGAATTTCAGGCATAAGCAAAACATCCTTTTCAGTTCAAAGGGCACCTTCGCCCAGCACCAGGGCTGGCACCCTGAGGCCTCCACCGGCCGTCGCCACCAGCCCCGGCACTGGCAGCCCCAGCAGGTGCCGGTGGGACCGTGCAGCTCACGGTGATGGGGACAGGCGGTGGGACCCCCGCCCCGGGACCCTGCTCCTTGCAGGCTGTGCCGGCCGGATCGACACCCTGCGTGCGGAGCCCGCCTGCCGCCACCCCACCTGGCTGCAACGTGGGCAGCCCTTTAATTGTGCGCTCCGAATTTTAATTTTTTCAGGCAGTTTTGCTCTGATTGAATTTTAACAGATGTGTCGACTTGTTACAGGTGAAGGGGAAGCTGAGGGAAAAAAAAAACCCAAGTGTTTTTTGATTAGAGCTTGTTCAAAGTTCTCCAGTGGAGCAGTTCCCACATCAGAAAATTCTGATTATGTGCAATCAAACATTTAATTTCCACACATGCAATACAAGATGATTCCTTCAGGTTAGAATCTGCTACAGTTATTACTCAAAGCAGGGCAGCTGAAACGAAACCTTTTATCAAATATCGTGACAAAGGGATAAATTAAAGCATTTATGGAATGTATCAGATTTGTGTCCAAGATTGAAATTTCAAAATCCTGAAGTTTTCTGTGTTATGAGGTCCAAATGTGGAGCCTTTCTGGTTCAGGACAAGTGCGCAGCAGTTGGCGGGGTGCAGGGAGCTGCACTTCTGCAGGGATGGTCGCGCCGCCGCCGAGAGCCCGGTGCTGCGGGATGCGGCTGTTGGGGACCAGCCCGGGGCTGGGAATGGTGCTGCCCTGAGCTCTGGCACGGACGGTTCGTAGCGTAGGTCTCGTTACATCAGCCCTTTCAGATTCATCCCACCACCCTTCCGAAGGGCAGCCTCGCTGCGGAGGCTTGTTTTGCCCGAAACGTTCAGGTTTTGGGGAGGGCAGCAGCACAGCCGACCAGTAGCCCATAATCCACGGGCGTTGCTGCCGTTGTTTCATGATTTGCCCCTCACCTCGGGCACCCCCATGTCCTGGGCTGCCAGGAGCTGAGGATCTCGTGCCGAGCGGCTGGCGAGTGCCCAGCCACAGATATCCCCTTATGGGGAGATTTCTCGTAGAGCCGCTGCCCCGGCCCAGCCGATGGACATCAAAGGAAAAACCATACCCTTAAACGTACACGGGGATTTTCAGCCCCAAATCCTCACAGACAGACAAATCCGTCGGCGGAGTGAACTTTGTTTGTAGCCGCTGGGCTGGGCTCGGGATGCGGCCGGTGGTCAGAATAGATGAGGGGACCCTGAGGCAGGGATGTCCTGCGGCGCAGGGAGGTGACACCGAGGGGCAAAGCCACCCAGAGCCACCAGCTGAGGCGGGAGCGCCCGTCCCTCCCCCTTCCTCTCCATTTCCCAAACAATTTCCTAATCAGGCCTTTCTGTCTGGAGTTTATTAGTGATTCACAGGCCAAGAGGAAATGGTGATTTTTGGGTCCTGGTCTGATGGAAGGGGTGGAGCTGGCGTCAATATTCCCCTTCTGTAGCTCAGCAGTGGATAAACCCCAGAGGAAACGTCTGCGGGACGCCAGCTTCGCTCTCTTGGCAGAGCATGTCTCCCAAACCAAGATACGCTCGTGACTGGGGGAGGCAGGGAAGCAGAGGAAGGGAGCAGAGGAAGGAGGCAGAGGAAGGAGGCAGAGGAAGGGGGCTTCCCCCAGACCCGGGCAGTTGGGGTCTCTCCCATCAGGGCTGCGCATCCCAGGGCAGAGCTGTGTCCCCATCACCGATGGCTTCACCTCCACTGTGCTCCCTGATCCCGTGGCCTCTTCCTCCACCTCCTCCTCTTCCTCTCCCTGGTATCCTGATGGATCCCCAGGGCTGACCCTCGGCGCTGGGAGCTGCTGGGGGGAGCGGGCTCTGACCTTCAGTCCATGGACATGGTCTGGCCTCCACGAGATTACCAGCTCCGCTGAAATCCAATCTGGCTGCGGATTCCTGGCATTTTTCACCAAATACAGCGCATCTGTCACTGCCTTTGGGGCTGATTGAAATAGGATTTGTTTTACAGGTAGATGGCAGGCAGTGGGGACCAGCCTGCGGACTGGGGCTGGGGCTGTGGGACACAGGAGTGGGGTTCACCCAGATCCAGCCTCCTCTGCCTCCTTCCTCTGCATTTGGGTGATGTTTTCCCTGGAAAAAAACATGGGAAATGTAGACGATGGGATGCTGGGTGTGAGGGCACCACAGGACAGGGATGAGGATGGAGATAGAGATGGAGACAGGCACAGAGATGGGGATGAGGATGAAGATGGAGCAGTGCCAGGGCTGGGGCCAGGCTGGCAGTGGTGCCCAGCTCCTGCAGCACCCGCACAGCCTGCAGATGCCTTTCGCTCCCTCAGCCCACAAAAGCGACCAGGATCTATGAAAATAAGAGCGTCGTTTTTAAATTTTGTGAGGCCAAGAGGACAAACCCTCTATAGCAGCCACCTCCTCCTCCCTCCATTGACAGGAACCACCAGTGCTGCTCACACCAGGTTCTCCAGTCCCAACCCTGCAACCATGGGACGGCACAATGCTCCCAGTGGATCCTGCTCCCACCAGCAACATCATCCCGAAGACTGGGTTGTGCAAAGCCAGGGACGCGACACGGAGCTCTCGGTCCACGGTGTCCCCTTGCCCGGCAGACCTGATGCTCTGTCCCAGTTTCTGTTGGGTGCTGGTAGAGCTGCTCCCGCTTGGGACTCCCCGGGGACTCCCCCACCGCCCCTGTCACCGTATTTACCCCAATGTGTTTACAATTACCCCGAACGCCGCGGCGCGGTGGCCACGCAGCCGGGCGAGTCAGCAGCGGGGCAGCGTGGGGCTGGAGGTCAGCAAGCTGTTTACTTTAATTTCTCTGAGAGCTTTTTGGGAGATTTCCCTCCTCCGTTATTAAACTCAGATGAGCCGCTGGGGAGGTTAGGTCGCATGTGGTTCAGGGCACTTTTTTCTTTTGTGATTTTTTTTTTTTGCAATGTTTCACCCTTAACTCTTTCGGGACGGGTTCCCCATCTCAGAAGCGGGGTCCCAGCCTGAGCCCGTGGGTAGGGAAGCGGCTCCTGGGTGACCTGTGTCCCGGGTGGGCTTGTGCCCAGGTGCTCTTGCCCATGAAGACACCTCAATGAGTCCATCCCAGCATCGCTGCGTGGCCAAGCGCAGCCCCAACATGGCCATCACCTGCGTGAGGGGCCCTGTCAGGCCAGTGTCCCCTACAGAACAGAGCAGGAGATGGTGGGAACCGATGGGAGCAGGCAGTGGGTGCTGGTGGGCAGGCACCGTCCAGGCACACCAGGCAGGGGTGCTGCAGGCAGAACTTGGGGAGCAGCACCACCGGCACTTGCCGGCTCCTGCACCACGCAGCTCCCCAGCCATGCCATGTGGTCCCTGCCTTTGGGCCAAGAGGCAGCTCCTGTCTTTCCCTTCCCTCTGCCATGCTGGTCCACGCTGGTGGGGCTGGACACGACCATGGATGGTCCATCACCCCTAACCCATCCTGCGCCAGATGGCTTCAAACTCCCCGGTGCCTCCTTCCTGGCAGAGAGGTCGGGCACCCGCCGACACGTCCGCGACACGGGGCCGATGTCACACGGGCACGAGGCCGAGCGCCAGGGCTCCTTCTGGGAATAATTTTGTTCAAAGCCCGTGGCACGTTGCATCGGTTAGCGGGACGCACGGCAGATGAGAAGCAGACGGTGGCCTGCCCTGCACACAGGGCGAGTGTGGGGAATGGGGAGCCGGGCGCTGGGTTTGAAGGATGATTTCCACCATGGCCAGTGCTGGGATCCCACCTCCGGCATTTCAGTGCCAGGTCTGCTGGTGCAAGGTCCCAGTGATCATGGAAGTCCTCTGGGTGCAAGGAGGCTCTTGCAGCTGGGACAGATGCCGAGCCCAGGGGAAGGTGCTTCATCCAGGGCCCCAGGGACCTGCTTTGGTGGAGAAATCTGGTGCCAGTGTCTTCTGGAGTGGCACCGGGGCGTCACCCCAGCACCCTTCTCCCCTCTGAGCCCCAAGGCACACTGTGCTTGTGTCGCCCGGCCCTGAATCCCCAGCACATCATGTCCTGCTCTCAGTCTTCTTAACTGATTTTTAATTTCCTGGAGGGAGAGCTTTTAATTTATTTCTGGAACAAAGTTGAGGAAGGGGAGGGGAAGATGACTCTGAAATCCATCACTAAGCCCCATCCACTTCCAAACCTTCTCTTTCCCCCTGTTCCCGAGGGATCAGCCCAGCCCTCCCCATGTCCCCACGTCCCCTCTCTGCTGTGCCCTGAGCCGGGGCTCCCCGCAGCCGTCCCCGCTGGCAGCATCCGTGGGGTGCGGAGCAGTGGGGGCCGGGGGCACAGCAGCCTCACAGGGAAATGGAGTTGCTTTCACTGCAAGCAGCAAATCCCTCTGGTCTCCATCAGATACAGATAATCCTGGGGCTGGGGGTGCTGGGATGAACCTGAGCTGCACCAGTGCACGGGCAGCCCCAGCGAGACAGACCTTGCAAATGCTGCTCCTGGCTCCTTCTACAAAACCGGCACTGACCTGGCTCCCACCACGAGAGGCTCTTGGGGAACAAATCCCCAAAACGTGGAGGAGGTTCCTGCCAGCGCCAGCAGAGCCGGAGCCAAGGCAGCAGATTTGCAGCAGGCTCTGGCACCTCCGCACCCACCGGCCCCGGAGGAGCTCCCGGGATGGGGACAAATAAAACAGAGAGGAGCAAAATCCGCTCCTGCCCTGCCAGCCAAACTTCAGCTGAACTTCCAGCTTCCTTCTGCTTGTTGGAATCCAAACTGGTGCTGAAAACAGCCTGTTGCAGATGTGCCTCCTCCCAGTAAACTGGAGGAGAAGGTTCCCGAATGGATGAAACTTCCACTCAAGACAGAGCTCAGCTGAGCCGAGCCGAGCTGAGCTGAGCCCATTGTTTGCCCAGTAGCTTTTTTCTTTCCTGCCCATTGACAGAGGTGCCTGAGTCGGTTTCTGCCTTTCCTGTGTGATGGGAAGAGTTTGTTTCGTTAATCACAGGCTTTCCCGGGAGGAGCCCTGCAGCCCAAGTGCCCCACTTACAGCTCTTGGTCCTACCCCATGGATTTATCCTCCATGGAGGTGTCAAAGCCTCGGAGGCTAGAGCAGCCCGGAGCAGGAGAGGCTGCCCAGGAGCCTGTCAGGCAGATGGGGAGTTAAAAGAACTTATTTATCACTTAGCGTTATTTCACTGCTCTGAACCCTTGCAATGTCATGGAGGAATATCTGCTGTTGGGATTTCTCCCCCACATCCCACCTCCAATGGTCCAGAGCTTCAGAGACAATCTTCACCCACCCTAAAAGCACCTTCATCCTCTCCTCCTCTTCCTCTGGGTGGGTGGGAGGTGCTGGGCTCTCAGTTCTGGAGAGGGTGGTCTTGGGCTGTGAACCCTTGGGATAACGGCTCTGTGCTCATAGCACGTCTAACCAGGAGCTCCCACAGGACACTGGCGAAGGCCACATCAGGTGAACCCAGCAGGAGATGAGACCATCCCTGCTCAGGGAAGCTCTGTGGGTAACAGAGGGTCCGCTGAACCCTGGCTCCCAGCCCCAGGCCACTGGCCTCACCGCCGTGTGGTGCATCTCCCTCACCCACCCCCTAACATGCAGCATGGCTTCACAAAGCTTCTTTATCTCTTGAAACGCTCATGGTGCTTCATGTGACCCCCGGTGCTGGCCCCACGCGCGTGCGAGCCGTTTGATGTCACTGAGACTTTTCCTTTCCCAGCGCGTGGATGCCCCGGCTCTGGTGAGGGCAATAAAAGCCCCATTGAGAGCTCGGGCCCCGCCGTCCCCCTCATCCCTGCAGGGACCTGCTGAGGCTCACGGGACCCACGGGGCAGGCTCTGGGAAGGAGTCGGCATGTCGGAAACTCAGCCACTCTGCCCACGGTGGGCTGAATTTTCCTCTGTGACCCCCAGGCCAGGCAGACACAAGGGGAATTTCCAGTGGGGTGCTATGGATGCACAGAGATGCACAGCACGTATAAAGGTATAGGCGGCAGATCTTCCAGCAGGACTAGGGCTGGGATTGTCCCCCTGGACCAGGCACTGGTGAGGCTACACCTCGAATCAGGGGTTCAGTTTGGGGCCCTTCACTCCAAAAAGGACCTGGAGGGGCTGGAGAGTGACCAGAGAAGGGCAATGGAGCTGGGGAAGGGTCTGGAGCAGGAGTGTGGGGAGGAGCGGCTGAGGGAGCGGGGCTTGTTCAGCCTGGAGAAAAGGAGGCTCAGGGGAGACCTTCTGGCTCTCCACAACTCTGACAGGAGCTTGGAGCCAGGGTGTGTGAGGGCACTTGTTCCTCTGCTTCCAAGGGACAAGTGCCAGGACAAGAGGAACCGGCCTCAAGTTGCC
>VWZK01005654.1:0-36294 GCA_013396935.1 Baryphthengus martii | reverse complement strand
GGGGGGGGGGATGCGGTGTGCCGTCCCGGCTCTTCGGGGGATCCCAGGCCCTCGGGAGGTCCCGGGTCTCTTTAGGGGCGTCCCAGCCTTCGAGGGGTGCCGGGTGTCAGGGGAGTGCGAGGCCCCGCGCAGGCTCTCGCTCTCCTCTCTCGGGTACCAGCCTTGCCCTTGCCAGCAGCGTTTCTAGGTCTGAGCTCTGCTGCCCTGGGCATCGTGCCCGCTCGGGGCATCACCAGCTGTGGGGCTCACAGCCATGGGGCTCACAGCCGAGGCGGTGACACCAGGGTTGTACTGTGCCATGATGCGTCTTTTCCTGTGTCCCACACCCCGAGCCGGGCGGGCACGCTGCACCCCGGACCCCTTCTGCCTCTGTGCTGCTTTCCAGGGGTGAAATCAGGACACTCAAAGGGTTTTCCTTCCTGTGATTCTTGTGAGTGTGTCCTTGCTGGGAGAGAGCTCAGAAATCGGCCCTCGCTGCCAATGACNGGGGGGGGGGATGCGGTGTGCCGTCCCGGCTCTTCGGGGGATCCCAGGCCCTCGGGAGGTCCCGGGTCTCTTTAGGGGCGTCCCAGCCTTCGAGGGGTGCCGGGTGTCAGGGGAGTGCGAGGCCCCGCGCAGGCTCTCGCTGTCCTCTCTCGGGTACCAGCCTTGCCCTTGCCAGCAGCGTTTCTAGGCCTGAGCTCTGCTGCCCTGGGCATCGTGCCCGCTCGGGGCATCACCAGCTGTGGGGCTCACAGCCATGGGGCTCACAGCCGAGGCGGTGACACCAGGGTTGTACTGTGCCATGATGCGTCTTTTCCTGTGTCCCACACCCCGAGCCGGGCGGGCACGCTGCACCCCAGACCCCTTCTGCCTCTGTGCTGCTTTCCAGGGGTGAAATCAGGACACTCAAAGGGTTTTCCTTCCTGTGATTCTTGTGAGTGTGTCCTTGCTGGGAGAGAGCTCAGAAATCGGCCCTCGCTGCCAATGACCTGGCAAGAAATGCTGCATTAGCCTTTCCTTTTCTGGTCCAGTCTGTGCCCGGTCCTGCAGAGAAGGAAGCAGCGCAGTGGGGATACTGGTTTGGGCACTGGCAGAGACCAGACCCAACCCAGCCCAGGGGAGATGGCAGAGCAGGGTTTGTACAGAGGAGCCCAGGCAGCCTCACCTGCCTAAATACATTCTATTGCTGTTGGAAAAGCAGCTCCTTCCAAGCAGACCTCCACCAGCGCTGAATTCATTACCTCTACCACAGGCCCAACCGCTGCTGGAGCAGAACGAGCCCAGTGCCACCCCCCACCCTGCGACACCTTCCAGCATCACTGAAGGGGAGCTGAGGAGCGGGGCTTTGGGCTGGAGCCCAGAGGGAGGAAAAATGGGTAGGGAGTGCCTGCCCCAAACTGCTCTGTCGGGTGAGAAGTGGCCCCTGGATGATGCTGGCTGGGGACACACCAAAGGCGGCGGCCAAACGCCGGGAAAAGATGAGCCGTTCTGCCTTGAGCACTTGGGGTTTGGCCTGGCCTGTGACTGGGCTTCGACAGTTTTAAGAGGAGGCAAATAATAAGAGAGAATATTTAGTCTTGCAGTAGCCGGTCCGAGTTCTTACGGCTCCGCATCTCTCTTGCAGGCACGAGACCGGCGAGATGTTTGCTCTCTGCCCACCCGGCGTCCCGGCAAACGCCCCGTTCCAGCAGGGCCGGGGGGGACCTGTGCTGGGCACGGCTGTCCCAGGACCTGGACACGGGCAGGACTCCAACTCCAACTTCGTGGGAGAACTTTGTGACAGCAATGAGAACTGGAGCCGGCCAGCGCCGGGAACCCCGCCGGAGGAGGGCTCCAGCCGGAGCGAAAACACAACAAATCCGTCTGATAATCTGCTGTTATTAGTGCAGAGACAGATGGTCCAGGGCCGGCTTAGGGACGCCGCCCCGAGCCTGGGTGCTGCCCGGCTGTGTCTCCCCGAGCCGGGGGTGCGCAGCCCCCCCGAGGGAGCGGAGGTCGGCGAGGCTGGCGGCCAAAACGTCGCCGAGGAGCCGGCCGGGGGGTACGGCAAGCCCCCCAGCTCCCCCACAGAGGACAACGGCTACGCCAGCAGCTCCCTCAGCATTGACAGCCCTGACAGCGCCTGTGGCAGCACCTGGGACCCTCCCGCCGCTGCCTCCCTCCCCGAGAGCCCGCCCCAGGCAGGGGCGACCGAGCCCAAGCCGGAGACCCTCTTCCCGGCGCTGGTGGAGGCCGTGCAGCACCTCCAGGACAAGGAGCGCTTCAAAGAGCGGGAGAAGGAGAAGCACCATATCCAGCTGGTGATGTACCGGCGCCTGGCCCTGCTGCGCTGGATCCACGGCCTCCAGCAGAGAGTCGTGGACCAGCAGAACCGGCTGCAGGAGAGTTTCGACACCATCCTGGACAACCGCAAGGAGCTCATCCGCTGCATGCAGCACGGCCCGCCATGTCCCGCCGGAACGGCCAGGCCTTGAGGTGCCACCGGCGCTGCCCCATCCCAGCCATCGCCCTCCTGGCCGGCGTGGAGCCGGATGGCAGCGTCTCCGTGCCACGCGCCGGTACAGGGCGGTCGCTGGGTGCCCACCCTGCCCTTCCCGTCGTTCTCCANCCTGTGACTGGGCTTCGACAGTTTTAAGAGGAGGCAAATAATAAGAGAGAATATTTAGTCTTGCAGTAGCCGGTCCGAGTTCTTACGGCTCCGCATCTCTCTTGCAGGCACGAGACCGGCGAGATGTTTGCTCTCTGCCCACCCGGCGTCCCGGCAAACGCCCCGTTCCAGCAGGGCCGGGGGGGACCTGTGCTGGGCACGGCTGTCCCAGGACCTGGACACGGGCAGGACTCCAACTCCAACTTCGTGGGAGAACTTTGTGACAGCAATGAGAACTGGAGCCGGCCAGCGCCGGGAACCCCGCCGGAGGAGGGCTCCAGCCGGAGCGAAAACACAACAAATCCGTCTGATAATCTGCTGTTATTAGTGCAGAGACAGATGGTCCAGGGCCGGCTTAGGGACGCCGCCCCGAGCCTGGGTGCTGCCCGGCTGTGTCTCCCCGAGCCGGGGGTGCGCAGCCCCCCCGAGGGAGCGGAGGTCGGCGAGGCTGGCGGCCAAAACGTCGCCGAGGAGCCGGCCGGGGGGTACGGCAAGCCCCCCAGCTCCCCCACAGAGGACAACGGCTACGCCAGCAGCTCCCTCAGCATTGACAGCCCTGACAGCGCCTGTGGCAGCACCTGGGACCCTCCCGCCGCTGCCTCCCTCCCCGAGAGCCCGCCCCAGGCAGGGGCGACCGAGCCCAAGCCGGAGACCCTCTTCCCGGCGCTGGTGGAGGCCGTGCAGCACCTCCAGGACAAGGAGCGCTTCAAAGAGCGGGAGAAGGAGAAGCACCATATCCAGCTGGTGATGTACCGGCGCCTGGCCCTGCTGCGCTGGATCCACGGCCTCCAGCAGAGAGTCGTGGACCAGCAGAACCGGCTGCAGGAGAGTTTCGACACCATCCTGGACAACCGCAAGGAGCTCATCCGCTGCATGCAGCACGGCCCGCCATGTCCCGCCGGAACGGCCAGGCCTTGAGGTGCCACCGGCGCTGCCCCATCCCAGCCATCGCCCTCCTGGCCGGCGTGGAGCCGGATGGCAGCGTCTCCGTGCCACGCGCCGGTACAGGGCGGTCGCTGGGTGCCCACCCTGCCCTTCCCGTCGTTCTCCAATGTAGCCGAGAGTCCCCAAAGCGTTCATTTCCATTTTCCCTCTGCACCGTGTCCCGTTGGGCTGGGTGGACCTCGGGGCTTCGGGGTTTACTGTGCCTGGTGTGAGAGGCGACTCCTGCGCTCGGTGCCAGGGTGTCCTGAGCTGCCCTGGGGACTGACCCTGGTGCACCACGCAAAAGCTTTGCAGATAAGACCTAAACTCATGCTGAGAGATGGAGGGAGAAAAAAAAACACACGACATTCTGAAAAGTGACCTCGGAATGCTTAAAAATACATTTAAGTGTTAACTGATTCAAATCCAATATATTTTTTTTGTAGGTTCAGTATTAAGAAGCGTTAATTTGGGTGTTCCCTTGCAGCCAGGGGGGTGTGTGTGCACGTCTGTCTGTTGTGGGAGATGCTTTAACACGGTGCATGATCAGGAAGCTGCTTGCAAACTTGTGCTCTTGGTGTTTGTATTAATTTATCATTCGCAAGCAAAGAGAGTATTTTTTTCCTAATCTGCATTTTACCCGGCGAGGACTGCGTACGGAATGCAAAGAGCAGGCGTCTGAAATAGAGATGGAAAAGCAGATGCTGTGTTTGCTGTATTTTACGGAGTGTTACCATGACACGTGCTGTGTTTATAAGTTGCTGCTGAGGAAGGAGCAGCAGCGGGGCGGTTTCACTGCCAGCCAAGGGCTTGGTGCTCCCCATCCCGCCTGGACTTGCCGATTCCGTTTCTCATCTGCAAAATGATGAGAGATTTCGGAGCTGAGAGGCGGCCGTGACTTTGCTGGGACCCTGCTCTGGTGCCCTCACCGCCCTCCCGCTCGCTCGTGTCCCGCGCCCGCTGCCTGTGTCGTGTCCCAGACCTGTGATCGTGGGCATCTTGCACACCTTAATAAAAGCCCTGAAGGTGAAAGAGCCGAGCCCTGGATGGATTTGTTCCTTTATTGACTTCCCCAAGCCTCCTGGGCATACAGTGGGAGCGCATGGGGTGCTGGAGCATGGTCGGGGACACCGGGCTTGGCACCCTCCTGCCATCCGGCACGCGCCAGCTGCACCAACCCTGCCAGTGAATTCAATTTTAAAACCTTTTGCTTTTAACATCTCGAGCGTGTCGCTTCTCCCGTCTCTCCCCGTGGGGCAGTGGGTGCTGGGGGGCCGGCGCCGGGGTGCAGGATTTACCCTGTGCCCTGGAAGAGCCCAGCTGGAACCAGGGAGACCGGATTCCCCAGGCACCCCCTGCCCTGCCCTGCGGCCCCGGCTGCGCAGGAGGGCTGGGGGGCAGCTCCAGGAGGGCTGGGGGGCAGCTCGGGCAGATGGGGATGGCAGATAAAAACACCTGAGTATTGACCCAAAGGTGACTTTGCCTCAGGCCTTGCAGAGATTAACTAGAGATGAAAAACCGAAGCCGTAACAGGCCTTTGAACCTTCCCTCACCTTTTTTTTTCCACCCCCCTCCTCGCCCTTTCCTGCTTCTGCTTTACAGCCTCTGTGGGAATTCAGGGATGCAATAGCCCCTTTTTACAGACACAATTCATGTGGGGCAGAGCGGCTGCATTTTTCTGTCCTCGTACGTGCCAGGCAGCTGGGTCTGTCCCCAGCCCTCGGCGGGTTCGTTAGGACGTGCGGGTTCGTTAGAACACGTGGGTTCGTTGGGACGGGCGTGCTCTACTCTCAGACCCATTTTCCACCTCGGCTGCTGCCCATGGAGGAGACGCTCTGGCAGGTTTAGGGGAACGTGAGACCTCCCAGCCCCGCAGAGCGACCGAGCGATTCTCTGTTTATCTTGGTCCAGTGCTTTACACAAATAATTATTTCCAAGGTAAATATTGTGAAAATCCAGATTATTTGCTCAAGAAATGAAAGAATAACTGCGGGAGCACATCAAAGTGGCGGATCTGCTTGCCAAGCAAGAGGCTTCCTCCTGGGTTATTGGGAGCCCTGGTGCTCATGCCCCCCGAGCTGGTTTGAGATGGCCAGCGCTGATTTGCAAAATCAACTTCAGACAAGAGTTTTTTCCACCCCCAGCTCCGGTGCACAAATGAGATTTGGGAATTAATTAAAAACCCCACGAACTGCAGGGGAAAAAAACAATCAGGACACAAAAAGCTGAACTGCTGAGCCCGGGCCAGCTTGCGGGGAGCCAGGACCCAGCTCTGCCCCCGGGCACTCGCACCCCCGGGGACCGGAGCTCTGCAAACCCCCTGCGCCTGGCGCTCAGCTCCCTCTGCAGGTGCAGATCCAGCCCCATGCAGGATGGGTGCAACAGGCTGGGGACGTGGATGGGCCTGAGGACTACGCTGGGGACGTCTCCAGCAAATACAGGACTGGATTCTTAGCTCACCGATGGGTAACGCGGCTCTCGGGGGCTCGGAGGAGATGCTCCGGCTCCGAAACGCCCCCAGGGTGGTGGGAAGACGGTTGGTGTTGGCAGCAGGGTCTGGATGAGGCCGTGGTGCAGGGCTGGACAGAAGTGGGGGAGCCGTAGCAGGGCTGGTGTCCTTTCCCTGGAAAACGAGCTGCAGAGCCCTGGGCATGAGTTTGGATTTCCCTGCACAGCAGACAGGGGCTTTTGTTTTTAAGGTCTCTTCTGAAAGTTTATTGTTATTATTACATTAAATCCCTGTAACACTGGACTGGTTTTAGTGCGCAAAGCAAGATTTGGCAAACGTTGCCTTTCTTTGAAAGCTAAAATAATAGCATTAAAAAAAAAAAAAATCAAGTATTTATGAAGCTCTGGAGGGAAATATTTTACCTTGTAATTTGAATCCATTCTAACTCTTTCCAGTATTTTGTGGGCTTAAAAAAAAGTCTTTAAAAATAAAATCAAATGATGTGATAACTGATGCCATGAAAGTACAAAAGAAAATTAATCATCTTGAGCCATTACCATCCAGAGATCCAGACTAGGACACACTTAAAGCATCCTGGGATCCCCTGTTTATTGTGTCTCAGAAACTTCCAGATCTCACATGTTCAGTTTACAGCAGGAAAAGAGCTTTCCCCGGCTCCCAACTGGCAGCATGAGCTCAGCTGGGACAACTCCCCTCGCCCCAAACACCACCACCTTCACAGCACCCGGCGCAGCGAGGGGCTCGGCACCCCCGGGGTCCCCCCTCACCGTCCCTCCTCGCCGCTCCCCAGTGCACGGAGGTGCGAGGCTGCCCGGTGAGATGATCTCAGCCCTTATAGGATCCCTATGTGCCGCCGTGCCTGGAGCACCTGCCGCTGCCTGCGAGGTCTGGGAGGGTGCTGGGGAGCAAAGGGGCTCTGTCCTCTCTGTGCCCTGGGCCCCTGGGCATCAGAGCCAGGCAGCTGAGGGCCTTTTCCACGCAGCCCCTTGTCTGCCATGGAGCAGCACGGATCCCACAGCCCTCTCCAGACGGCTGGGAAGCACGGATAGGGAGGCAATGGGGAACAGGGAAGGGGTCCAGGTCCAGGGCAGGGGTTGGAGCCCTCTGTGCAGCCGCTGGTCGATGACTTCTGCAAAGCTAAATATAAACCCCCAGCCCTCAGAGCTGTTCCCAGCCGGAGCGCCACTGACGTTTCAGTTTATTGGGGCAGCAAGAACTGTGTTCAGGATTCAACCAAAACTGCTCAGCCCTTTTTTTCCAGGCTATTCTCACTCCTTGACATTTTGTATTTCATTTTAAAGGCATTATGTTGGTAGTAGAACTACAGACCCCTTAGCCTCCTGCTTGGAAGAGAACAAAGCGGCGCTGACGCTGCGAGCTCGGCATGGATGGAGATCTGAAGCTGGCTTTGGTGGGTATCGGAGTCGAATCTCATGGGCACAGGACCCTCCCCAGCCAGGCAAGCAGCCCCCACGCTCCGGCACAGCCCTGGCTCGGCGTGTGTGTCCTCCTCGCCCTGGCTGGGACGTGTCTCTTTTTTTTGCCAAAGCTGTTTCTCACTTGTCCTTTCCAGCAGTGGCGGGATGGGCAAGACCCCGAGTGCTCGGCTCTGCCATGGTATCTGATGAAAACACAGTTTGAGCCTGCCTTCTTTAATGATTCCCTTTGAAATGTTGTTGCTTCCGCACATCCCCCTTCGGGGTAGAATATTAAGCAAGAGCAACTCGGCTGGAAATTCAGATTGTTTTCGTGTCTGTTTTCATTTACATTTTAATGATAGAGAAATCTTAGAAATCTGGCTATTTGTAGCACGGCTCCTCAAAAGAAAAGGGGAGAAAAAGAATCACCTGCAACCATCTAACCTTTGCCCTCTGCAAAGGGCACCAGGAGCTGGGGATCGCCAACAACTTTCTGCGTGAAAAATGCTCTTTGCCCCCTTTTCTCGGCCAGGCAGCGGGGGGTCCACGGGCAGAGACTGGCTCTTGGGCAGCGCTGCCGTCACTGGGGCTTTGCGAGGCGTGGGCACACCGGGCGGTTTGGACGCTGGTAAAGGGGATGTGGTGCGAGCTGGGTGCTCTCTGTTTGGTGTGGTTGGGTGCTGAGGCCAAGGGTGCTGGGTGCTGCTCCAGGAGCTCACTGCACCCATAGGAGAGGGGGGAAAAGGTCTGAGATGTGCCCAAGTCTCATGGCCAGCCTTGGGCAGAGATCGGGGGGATTATCCCACAGGGATCCAGCCTGCGACAGCAGAGCTCCATCCCAGGAACCGGCTGCGCACAGCTGCCGGCAGCCCATGGCTCTTCGAGTGAGGTACGGGGATCCAGGCCTCCCCGAGAAAACAGCTGGGACTAAAGATCACTAGAAGAGAAGCAATAAACTCTTGGTTATTCTCCTGCCATTGAGGCCAATCAAGCTGCAAAGAGCGCCTCAAGGCCAGTTGTACATCATTATTTCACGGCGCGCTCCCCGTGTGATGTAGTGGCTGTCTCGCTGGGGGGAATGCCTTCCTGGTTTTAAGCATCAGCACTGAAATATCCAGAGCCCTGGAACCATCGGTTTGAATCCCAGAAGCCTCGGTGCTGCACTTTATTCCTCCAAGGGGATAATAATCCGAGTGCCATGCAAGCTGCCTGTCTATGAGCATTTGATTGAGGGCTTAAAAACAAAGGTTCTGCTTGGCCGGCCACAAAACACCTTCCTGGCCCCAAACTGGGGCCGCCGCAATGGTCCTGCTGGCTCCTTTGGGCTGGGATGGGGGAGACGGTGCCGCGGGTGCCGCTGCCCATTGGGATGGGGCCGGGGGCTGCCGAGGACGGGCTCCAGCTCGGCCATGGCACACGTGGGACCGCGGCACTGCCACCCTCCGCGGACACCATCCCCTGTGGCTGCAGACCTCGGGAGCCAGGCTCAGGTCGGGATTTGTGGAGGGAGGCTCCCAGCTGACCTGGGCTTAGATTGAAACCAGCACGTTGGCTCTGAATAAGCCCAGCTTGGCTGCGTTCATGGGCTCTATCTGTGCTTTCCATCTTGGAATCTTCATTTTTCTTTATCCTGCCTTATTTTCTCTGCTCTCTGGACAAGGCCAGGAGGGAGAAAGCAGCTTCCAGTTCCCGGTCATGGATGGGCGATGCATTTTGCACTAGAGCAAGACAACGAAGAAATGCATGTGGGGTATTTTTCAAGTCCATTGAGAGCTCAGATAATTCCAGTTTGCCTTCCAAAAGTCTCCTTCCACCCCCCAGGCTCCGGCCCTGCCCTGCAAGTGGCACCAGCTGTAACTTAACGTTTGAGCGATGCCGGCGAGAGGCAGAGCACCGCACCACCGTGCCGCGGCCTCGCCGCGCTGTGCCAGGACCCGAGCGGCGTGGATGCGATAACCGCAAGGGCCCTTTCATCTGCCAAGCTATGGGAGATTTTATTTCTCAAGCCATCCATAAACTTTCCAGGGTGAGGAGATCCAAGCTGACTTTCTGGCTCCTTTGTTTTCTCCAAGAGGGCGAGGAGGGGGCTGCAGAGCCCAGGCAGGCACGAGGGGCACCCACGCCCTGGCAAACCCACCGAAACCCGGCGGATAAGACCGAAGCTCGGAGAGAAATGAAAACTTTTTAAAAATTCATGAAAAACGAGGAATACAAAGACGAATTAAGAGAAGCCAGTAGCGTTGGGCTGAGTCTGTTTGGTGTTGATACTGTGCAGAATTAAGCCACACTGGTCTTTCTTGTGGCCAGAGGGTAGGAAAAGGGCTCCCAGTGGAGAGGACCCAGCCCGGCGCTGGCGATGCTGAGCGGGGATTGATAACCCAGTGCGGGGGGAGCGGCGCGGCTCTGCCGGATGCTGCTCCGGGCCGAAAAGCCTGCATTTATCCCAGCGATAGCAGCCAAGCCAGCGCTGCGGGCCTTGGGGGTAAAAAAGGCTTAAAAACCCATCCTTCATTCATCAGGCAGCTGAGACGAAGAAGGGAGGAGGGGAAGACAAAAATAATGGAGAAGGAATTAAGAGTTGGGGGAAGTGTGGAGTGTGGAGGGGGTGGGTGTTGTGCCATGGACAAGGGGCTCAACCCTGCCCGCACCCTTGTTCCCAAAACCATCAGCGAGCGGGAGCCTGCGGAAGGGGGATGCTCACCCCACATCGTCCCCAGGAGGGGACCAGGACGTGTTTTTGAAACCCAGCTGCGATGTCACTTCCCAGCTCCTAAATAATATCCCTCCTCAATCCCCGAGCCACCCGCGACACCTCCACAGGTGCTGGAGATGGGTGCCCAGGTCTGGGGTGCCCTCAGCCGCCATCCCCCTCCCGCACCCCGCCGACGCTGGGCAGCTACCGGCAATTTTGCAGGCAGGGGAAGGGAGGGGAGGGGAGGGGAGGAAGGTTCGTCAGTCACTTCTCCTGGAGCACATAACGCAACGTGACAGCAAAAGGCTGCCGAGTGCGGCTCCGAGGGGCTGCGCAACGCTCCTGCACAGAGAGGAACCCGCCATGCGGAGACAATGCTGCCTGACAGGGCAGGCAGGAGCAGGGACCTGCCGGAGCGACGGGCAGCCCGCGGAAGGGACCGGGGCGGGTCTCACGGCTGGACGTGCTCATCGCTGGGACACGCTGACCTGCTGGGAAGCGGGATGTCCCCCAAAGCGCCCTGCCCGCCATGGGGAGGGCTCCGCTGCCTGTGGCGGCCTCTGCCCACAGCCCCCAGCTCTTGGGGACGTGCTGGTGTCGGGGCGGCTCGTCATGGAAAACTTTCAAAAGGACTCAGTTTGGTCATATGCTGGAAGAAAACCAAGTTTTAAAACCTTGAACGTTTGATGAAACAGTTCTTGTCCCTCGGCCAGCCCCACTTCTGAGCCCATCAAGTGCAGGGCCAGAAGGGACTGTGATGAGAATCAGATCTGACATCTTACCCAGCACAGGCCAAAGAACCTCACTCAGTACCTTCTCCACCAGCCCCACAATTTCTGACGGTAGCGTCGCTTTTGGGAAAGCGTCCATCATCTCCGCAGCTACAAATGAGGCCTTGGGCACATCAATTAACTTCTCGTGCCCTTTCAGCTTCAAAATGGGGATGACAATGGCAATTCTAAAAGCAGATGTAGAAATTCCCTCCCTATTCCTCTCTCTGGGGTCAGACATCTAAAGTACATTTAGGAACCTGCCGGACCCCAGGGAAAACCCTGTCAGGGTGCTGGGAGTGAGTTGGTAGAGCCAGGGGTGGTCACTCAGTGGCCCTGCTGGTCACTCACCCAAGGAGCAGAAGTGCCACCACCTGACTTCTCCCTGGTGACAAGGGAGTCTCCTGCCAAGTTGCTCAGTAGGGTCCAAAGCGCGAGGATCGCACTCTGGAAATAATTCAAATTAGGCATGCGTGTAATTACAGATATTTTATCCAAACAGGAGGAGCTGGAACATCACTGGGTATCTTGGGAATCATCGTGCGAGATGCAAAGCGGGAAGGGAGGCAGCAGATGAGGGACAGGCTCTCACCCCTCAGCAGCACGATGCTGACCCTGCCTGGGGCTGCCTGGTGGGACAGTGTGACAAGAGGCGTCCTGAGTCTCTGGCACTGGTTTGGTGGCCCAGCCAAACTAACTCTGGCGGCTGCATCCAGCCTCTCAAAGGCAGAGCCTTCATCCCTCTCCTCCTCTGCCATCCCTCCCACAGACAGGGTATGTTGTGGTGGGACAACTGTCCAGGCAGCAGGTATCCACTGAGGGCATCCTGTCCCATCCTGCTCGTCTGCCACCTCCTTCCAAGCCCTGCCAGAGAACTTTCTCCTCCCTGTCCTCATGACCGGGGCAGGAGCCATCAGGAGAGGCATCGCTGGAAGCCAGTCGTGCTCCTCCAGGCCAACCCCAGTAGGGTTCAGTTCTGAGCAAGTTTTTCATGCCCTGGGGTATTTCTTTTTTTTGCTTGGAACCAACCCAATCCACCGAGTTTTGCATGATTTTCTGCCTCCAGCTCCAGGCTTTCCAGAAATTGCCTCAGCTCGTGCCAGACGCCTGCAACTGTCTCCTGGTGCTGCCAGAACTGCCCGGGGAGGCCACTCCAGAGTCGCCAGCTCAAAGCGCGGGCGTGAGCCTTGCCCGGTGCTCGGCTGCAGGGCCAAGGTGGGGATGGAGCCCGGGGCGTGGGCTAGTCCCTGGTGCTGGTGCGGAGCGTGTCAGAGCAGGTTCCCCCCGATAAAGGTGAAACTCACAGGGAGCTGCTCTCAAATAAAAGACAGCCCCTGGAGCAACCTTTCCTCAGGAATTACCTTGCTGATTAATCAATCCCGAAGTGACTGGTGATAAATGATGCGGTTAAGGGACTGACCTGCCAGCGGGGTTGGATTTTTTGGGAGGGGGATGGGCAAGGAGGGTCACTTTTGTCTCCCCTGGCCGCGTCTTGGGCTCTTCACAGAGCTTGCACCTCCTAAATCTGTATCATGGAACCAGCTCTGGCCTGGCTCCTGCAGCTCGGGCTGCACTGGGAGAAGGTGGTCTCTGGCCACCCGCCATGCGGGGTCTGTCCCTGCTTGGAGGAGGCTGGGGCGGCTTGAGCAGAGGGAGTGGAGCCCAGTGAGGCCAGAGCAGAGCCGTGCAGGCGGGGGCCAGGCTGTAGGGACGGGGGTGCTGCTGCTCTCAGCTGCGTTTGGTGGTCCCCGTGTCTACCAGGGGCTAATGTGTGTGAAAAGCAGATTTATTTTTGCCTACGTTTCATATTCTTCACGCTCCACGGCGGGAGACAAAGGATCAGCTCTTCAATGGAGTCCTAAGAATAAACCTTAAACCTCATCAAATCCAATCCGGCAATAAAAATTGCCCGAACAAAAGGCCAGGGACTCGGGGTGGTGGCGGGGGCCTTTTCGCCACGATAACAAGTTTTCACAAGACTGTTTATCCGCACAATTCGGAACGACACTTAAAATCTCTAATCCCAATAGGCATGAAAGTGCTTGTCCTGAGCAAGCAGGTGGATTGTCCCGGAGCGGCCGAGTTGCCAATGATACTCAGTGGCCGCCGCGGTGCCCGTGGGGGTCACGGGGAATGTGCGGAGACGGGGCAGCTGCAGCCTGAATGCTTCTCTTCAGCCTCAAAGCCTCGGCTCCTCTCCCCCGACTCCCCTCTCCAGCCCACCCCCTATTCAACCCGGTTTTAAAAGGCAGCAAAATGGTTACAAGGTTTAGAGCAGAGGCGAGCAAAATGCTCCACAATGGGGAGGACAAAGGAGGGCTGCGGGGCTGGTCCCTAATCCAGCGCCCATGGCAATGCAGCCCGGACCCTCTGGCTGCGAGGATTAAACCCACTGCCAAGGGAAGGCTTTAGTGGCAGGGCTGGGGGGGGTGCAGAGGGGTGTGTCCCCCCTTCTCCAGCTCTCCAGAAGGGGCTTTGGGCAGCAAAAGCCCTCCAGGGTGGTTGTCCCTTCCCAGGGGCTCGGTACAGGAGGAGGGGTGGACACAGTGAGGCAAGTGGGGGAACTGCTGCCCCTCTTTCCCGGGCTGGTGTGGAGCCCATGAAGGCTGGAGCTGGGATGTTGGGAGCCAGCTGAGGATGTAAAACCACTGATGCCGTTGGGCTCGACAGAGATGCTGAGGGTGGAGCAAGAGCCACTGTGTCCCCAGTGGCCTCTCCAGCCCCAGGGAATAATTGCAACAGCCTGGGGAACTGCAGAGCAGGATCTGGCCTGGGCTTGTCCTGCAGCCAAGATCTTGCACCCAGGGGTTCCCCCATCCCATCCCATCCCATCCCATCCCATCCCATCCCATCCCATCCCATCCCATCCCATGCCTGTTTTTACACAAAATCCTATAAAGTGTTAATACCAAATGGCACCTGCTTCATTGCCTAACCAGGGCCTTCTGACGCCTTGCTGGGAGCTACTGGACTGGCCAGTTTTCCCTTATGGATCTTGCCTCTGAACTCCCGACTTGATACCACACCAGGAGCTGGTGCCAACCACCCCAACACAAGGATTCAGTGAGGGGGGACCTCTCCTGAGGCAGAAATGGGGTGAGTCACAACCCTCTGAGACCAGCAGTCCTCTGTCCGCCGGCACCAGTGACTGGGGTTGTTCACACTCCTCACCCCCACACACCCTGAGACCTGCAGCCCCCAGCACAGTCTCAGCTCCTGGTGCACGTTGCCCACCCTCATTTTAAGACAAGCTCCTTTCTCTGGGCCTGTCGTTCAGCCCAGTACCCAGGAGAGGAGCTGTATCTCCCCGTAGCATCCTCTGTCTAAAGTTGGTCTTGAAATTGAGGTAATTATTTTCACATTCTCCACTTCTGCATTGCTGCTTCCGTGCTATCCGCCGGAGCAAGGCGCCGCGTCCACCCGGCGCGCAGCAGGCGCAGGGGCTGCTAATCCCTTTAGCACCCCATAACTATCACCAAGACAGGAGCGGGGCTTGGGACAAACCCAGGCTGACACCCCTTTCGCACGCGGAAGCGAGGATCAGCATTCACACAATGCCACTGAGCCATGGCTGCGAGTGACAACTGTGGCACCGCTCATTGCCACTGCTGCCCCAGCCCCGCACTCTGCGCCCGCTGCGGTTAGGGTACACCTGGTCTGTGGTAGAAAACACCAGTGGGCTTCTGGTTGGGTATCCCATTGGCAGCTGGGGTGTTCTGGGGGAAGGATCTTAGAGGAGAGGTGAGGGATCTGCTGTACTCCTCTCCCTGGGGCTTGGACGTGCCGTGGTCAGCAGTCCGGGGTACTCCAAGGCTCGCTGAAAAGAGGCATTTAATTACTGCCAGTGCCTGAGTCCCACAGCACACAAACTGCTCCCTCCTGTCCCCAAAGACAGGCCAGGGCTTTGGGCCATTTCCAGACACTGATTTGGATCCTAAGGAAAGGACAGAGATGCTGGGAATCACGGGTGTCAGCGCAGCACGGCTTGTTTCTAACCAGTAGGTAACAGAGAGCGTGGGCGGCAACCAAACCCCTGCACCAACTTGCCCAGGGTGTTTCTGGTGAGGAAAAAGCTCAGAGTGAAAAACCTACTATGCATGATTGTGGACAGTGGAACCATGGTTCAACATGCTCACTCTGAGACAGGCCACCCTCTCCTTCCCTGAAATAATCCATGATTAAAACAACCTCTGTGAAACCAAAGCAAAAGCGATACCGTATTTGGTCAAGTCGTCTATTTTTTCCTTCCCAAGTTCATGGCAAAATGAAAGCACTTGAATAAAGTTGGGGGAAAAAAAAAGACAGTGAGGTTGTGCATTAAATTAGCATTAATTTACAAAGCCCAGACAGACCCACTAAGCAAATTGTGCCCATTAATATATTAACAACAGATTTTCCCCTACTGCTCCTTTGGGTCCAGAGTGTAAACAGGGGCTGGTGATTAAGGATTTTTTTTGTTTTTTTGTCTTTTAAGAGCCCCAATGACCACGCTGGACCCAGCACAGCATGCCCAGGGACGCCTGCTTTCAGGAGGGTGTCAGGGTGACCTCAATAAAGTAGGTGACCACGGCACCTCTAATCCCCTCTTTTAATTGATTACTCTCACCCAGCCCCCGAGGCCATGAGAATGGGGGACCCACCCTCTATAGATTAGCACCCTTTAGTTTACAGATCAGCCACTTTTTCAGTCCTTTGCCCTGCAGCAATGCATGAAAATAACACTAATCTCATTAAGGACAGAAGGGAGCCCTTCAAAGTTTATTAATAATGGGAGCAGACAGGGAGAGAGCCAGGCTCTGGGTCAGATTTCAAAGCCAGGAGCTTTCCAAGGGCCTGGTTTTGCCAGAGAAGAGGGGCTTTTTTGCCATGTGTCGAGCCAGGTCTGGAGGGTGCAGAAGCTATCGGTGGGCAGCGAGAGGATGGGGGTGGCTTGAGGAGCACTGAGGCATGTTGAGCACCTGGGAACCCCCCAGATGTGGCTGCACAGGGAAGAGCAGTGCTCCAGCTCCCTGCTCTTGGACAGGTGTGGTTTGGCTGCTCCAAGCTCCTTTCCTGCACTGCACAGAGCTATTCCTTGCAGCCCTCAGATAAAGACTTTCTTAAATGATGGCAAGATCTAATCACCTGGAAAAAAAACCTGACAAACAAGACTTCAAGCTTTAAATGCCAGAGAGAAGACACCCACCTTAAAGAAGAGATTAAGATTTTCAAGGCTAAAGCAGCATCATGGCCCTGCTTTTGGTGCTTTTTTACCCTTCTAGGCAGGACTACAGAGCTCCTCCCAGTGCTACCTTTGACTCCTGTGGAAAAGATACCCCACAGGAGCTGCACCATTACCCCCTCCCTGCCCATCAAGGGCAGAGCACAGAGGAGCTGCTCACCTCACAGACAACCCCCAAATGCAGGAGCAGCTGCCAAATCACATCCCCCCTCCAAGGAAGAAGCCTCTAGCTCAAGGCAAAAGCCCCTGGCCCTGCTGTGCCTCCTATTTATGCTCCTTCACCAATTATCACCCTGTTAAACTGCACAGCTGCCAGGACTTTCCTCTTCAGGCTTGAGCACCGCAGGTTTTAACCCAACCTCACACCGCTGGTGTTAATGGGAGCTGTAGGATCAGTCACTCTGGAGACTCAGCTCCTGCTCTGCGAAGGGGTGAGCTCCTGGAGAGGCACCTCCATCTGCCTGGGCTTTCGCCAGAGTGTGGTTTTAATTAACAAGAAAGAACCCAAAGGACAGTCTGAAACCCCAAGGACCGGAGCAGCGCGGTTGCTTCGAGTCAGTACCGTCCCATTCCATGGGACTGTCAGGAGGATGAAACCCATCGCTGGTGCCCATCGCCGCTGCCCATCGCTGCAGCAAACGGCTCCCGAGGGCCCTGGAGGGGCCACTGGCACCCAACTCCAGGCTCGCTGCCTGCAGCTCACTCCCCCTTCCCCTTCCCTCGCCGTGGGACTGGAGACAAAACACCTTTGTCAAGTGTTTTCAGGTCCAGAGCTTTGAAGCTCTATGACAGTGATGAGCGGCCGTTAGTGCTTCAGTGGAAGCCGTTGATGAGAGATCGCCAGATTTCTTCTAAACCGCCTGAATCCCCACAACAAGGGCTATGCATTTTAAAAGCATATTCCACACGGAGGCTGAGATGCACTTGAAGGGATGACCCTTGATTTACTACCTGGCTTCAAACAGGAGATGACGGTACAGATGCTTTCCCACAAGCTGAGCCCGGTTTTGCAGTCGCAGGACCTTGGTGCTGCTAGACCCAAACTCCACGGCTGAGATTTCCCAAACATCCTGTGGGATCGAGGCGCTGGGACCACAACGGCCCCCACTGGATGCTGTAAATGCCAGGGGATTTGCAGAGACTGGGGAGACATCAGTGAGGTGGCCGAACGCTGAAGGAGGATTTCCTGGAGTTACCGGGACATGTGAGGCTGGAGCATCCTGTGCCTCGGAGCTGCCCCAAATCCACGGGGCTAAATCCATCGATCCACTCACCCCACAGCGGGGCTGGGTGTTTGGGGTGTAACACCCAGGGTCTGAGGGGGGCTTGGAGGGAGGGTGAGATAGAGTGAGAGAGGAGGGAGGGTCCCAGGCTGCGATCCCTCCAGGCCTAACCTAATCACCATCGCTCTGCATTATTACCCTGCCTAACGCGGCATGCTTTTAAATAAAATATGCAAAGATTTCTCAAATTATTTCCCCGGGGCAAGTGAGTTTTCTATCTTCGCTCGTGCATGTTAATCTGAAAAATGCAAATTCCGCACACACCCCCATCTGTTGGGGCTCGGCCATTTATTAACTTTGTTTTCTGAATGCAAAATGTTTCTTTCTTTTAGATATATATGAAAAAGCAATGAGTTTTGCTCTCTGCCCCTATTTTATTTCATTTAGAGAAAACAAGTTTTAATGGATAAAAAAAATTAAATAATAAAAAGGCCCTGAGGTGGCAAGGATTACGACTCACTCAGCACTGGAGTTTTAATCAGAGATTGGCGTTGGGAAGGATTATGGTTAGGAGAAGGCTGGGCCTGTTTTAAGAAGAAATGCAAATGTTCAGGGGATGAGATTTACTTGTTTATTTGTCTGGGCTGACTTTGATACTCCGGGCTGAGCTGACACCACATCCCAAGAGGCTGGCAGCCTCCCCATGGCTTTGGTGATGGGATGCGGGGCTGTCCCTGTCCTCATCCCCGTCCCCATCGCCTGCTCAGGGGGATGATGGTCCCTGGGGTCCAGCGGTGTCACGGGAGCCAGAGCAGCACACGGAGACCCGTCAGCAGCGGCCTCATCTCCATTGTAGGGGCTCCTTTGCAAAATCGTTATAAACAGCAAGAAAAAAGCAACCGCAGACAGAAAAAAGGGATGAAGAAGGAGCCCAGCGCAGTGTTTTCCCTGACAAGAACCCGATCTGACAGAGCTCAGCGTATTGAGTGTAATTGGCAGCCTCTGCCCGGGAAAGGCCCACGGACAAACTTGCTCCCAGACAAAACGATGCCCCATTCCCGTGCCTCCGGGTAGCGGCGGCCGAGGCTGCGACAGGGGGTCCGGCGCAGCCGCCTTGGGGAGCATCAGCCTTCACCTGAGTAATGAGACAAAAACCAGGGAAAACACACATGAAGAGGAAGGCAAAGAGAAACTCTTAGGAAATAAGATCAAAGTCCTGCCTTCAAAAATGTCCTGCAGCTACGAAGAAACCCGGAGAGCCCTAATTGTGGCAGCTCGGCAGGGGAGCAAGCGACAGTCACGCTGTGGAGGACGGGCTTGGGTGGACCCTGAGGTCCCAGCACCCAGCTGGGAGGAATGGGAACACCAAGGCAAAGCTGGGCTTAGGTTTTGGTTTTATTTTGGAGTATTCCTGCCCCTTTTCCTGCAGGCCCACGGAGCTCAGGGGCGATGCGTAAATGAGAAGAGAGGTGGTGCTGGTCCTTGTGTGAAGGGTAGGTGAGGGTGAGGGGGATCTGCACTGGCCACCTTTAAAGCAGCTTCTTCTGATGGTGCCTGCCCATGGAACTGCAGGAGATGCAGGGAAAAATATGCCCCGAATCTCCTGTCACTTAGTCTGTGAGCTGGGGTGGGGTAGTGGGGTGGTGGGATGGTTGTGACTTTTCTAAGGCACATTCTTGAGTGTTTTTTCCTTTTTGCGTTGCTGGATGAATGAGCAGAGGGAAGCTGCTGGCTTGGGACACATCGCACGTTGTATTTAATACAATTGTACTAAATATGATTTTATTAAAATAGTTCCCTCTGGACATTGGAAAAAGAAACATTGGATAAAACTCATGGCCAACTGCTTGGACATGGTCCTGATTAGAGTAAGTTTATTCGTGGGAAATGGTCATGAAGGAGAACAGAAATGGAGCTGCCTGGGGCCGCTGGGGAAGAAAGTCTCTCTTTTGGTAAACTGCAAAGAAACTCCAGAGCTGAAGCTCTCCCAGGCTCCCCATCCAGCTTCCTGAGGCAGGACCAAGTGATAGAGCAGGGGGAGCCCCATCCCAGTATAGGGCAGTTGGGGACAGGGATGCCTCAGGGGCGCTGGTGCCTGGTGTGCCCGGGTGGCTCTGAACAATGTGAAGAGCTGCTGACCCGGGACGGTGACTCCAAACCCCTCTGTTTATTAACATGTTCAGATCATGGATTTGTTCTGCAGGCAGACGCTTATTGCTCGCCCTTAAACGGGGTCTGGCGCACGGTGATGGAGAGCCGACAGGTTTGCCTCCTCTCGCCGCTTCTCCAGCCCCTCCTCTGCCGCGGGTCCTGCAGCACCCTGCTCTTGTAGCACGTGAGCAGCAGCTGGTCCCCAAGGGCGATGAGGGTCTGGAAGCCACAGCACCGACGCAGCCAGACCCCCATGATGATTGTCAGGGTACCCGGGTCCCTGCTGCAGCGGAGGGAAGCAGCTGTCTGGCCCTTTAAAGCCTTTTTTTTCCCCTTCTTGTTAAAAGATGTCTGGGAGGGGAGCTGCCAATCTGAAAAATGATCCTTTCTTTTTTCCATTTTCTTCCTTCTCTCCTTCTAGCTTGTGCTCATCTGTTCAGGTGAACCGCAGGCACATTCATTAAATCTCTGTCTTTGACACCTCAGCTGCTTTGGAGCCCTGGGCTGCTCTTTCTCTTTCCTTTCTGTGTGGTTGTTTTTCCCTTTCCCCATCTCCGAGCCCGCCTGATCAGCACACTAAAGCAGTGAGCGCGAGCCGCAGAATAGTTAACTAAGCATAACTTTAACCACGAGGTGCTGAGCGGCCGCTTCTGCAGAAGGCGCCAGGCACAGCCGCCGTCCCTGCCTGGAGACAGAGACCATCGGCGCATCATGAGATGCCACCACCTGCACCATGACGGCCCAACCTGCACCCAGCAAGTGCCCGGGGCTTGGCCTTGGCTCCTTCCTCTTCTCTCAGTCCCACTAAATCCTGTTACTCCCTACAGGAGCTTTATCCCTGCTCCTCTGCCCCCCTGGGCTTCCCAAATCCACCTGGAGTTCTCTGGACTGTCCTCTGCCCACCCTCCTTCCCCTTGCACACCTGCTCCTCGCCTCTGACGCCAATCCCATCCTGCTGGGGAGGCTCAGAACCGGCTCAGCCCACTGCAGATTTGCCACCCTGCAAAGAGCGACAGAGGTCCTCTCCGAGCTCATCTCCAGCGGCGCAGCTGCGGCCGGATCAGCTTCAGATGGCCTGCCCGGCTGAGCGGGGCTGGAGCGGAGAGATAACCCGCCTGGCTGCCACCAGGAGTGATTTGGCCTCGGCTGCGCTGGCCATGGGCCGGGGACCCCTCTGGCTGCTGCAAGCCCTGGAAAGCTCCGGAATCAAGCAGCGGAGGTGGCGGGGGGATGAGATGCTCTCCCACGGCCTTTGCGTGCGGGATGAGGGCTGGCTCAGTGCAAAGGGGCAGGAGCAGAAAGCATCCATTTCAGACAGGCAAAGCCCCAGCGGGGAGCCTCCTCTGGACCAGGACACTCCGGGAAAAGCACATGTCCAAGTCCCATCTCTCCCTGGGATGCAGCACCTCGCACCCAGGGCACGGTGGAGCGGCGGGTGGGACGCAGAGACACGTGTCCTGATGGGATGAGGACCAGCCCGGTGCGGAGGACGGGAGCTGAGCAGCAAGTGTGGCTCTGGGAGGCTCGGCAGGGCCGGGCCCTGCAAAGCTGTGAATTCCTGCAGAGTTTTGTTAGCGGGATCAGCACGCAGCCTGGTGCCTTGCTCCGAATTAATTATCCGCTGACACGATTTCGCTTCTTTCCCTTTGTGTTATTTTAATTAACAGAGATCTCCTCCAAGCAAGCCAGCTGTCATGTAAATTGTAAAACTGTCAGCATGTACAGGAACTTAACAGGGATTTTAAGAAAGCCTTGCACAAAGGGATGTGCTACTTTCCCTTTTTGTTTTTCTTCTTTTTTTTTATTAATCTGGCACATTTGTAAAGTTGAAAAAAAGTGTGAAGACCGGAGTGGGCCTGCAGATGGAGAAAGCCCAGCTTTTATTTTAGATCTGTTTCTCGAGGCAGAGGTACTGCCCAAGTCCTTCCAATCGGGATCATTTCCCCGCAGCCACACGGACGTGGAGAGTCCCTGCAGCCCAGCCCTGCTGATCTTCTCAGCTCCCTTCCCCTCTGTCCGAGCAGGCTGGGGATGGGGCGAGACCTGCCGTAGTTGGGCAAAAGGGAACATGAATGGCTTTGCGTTAATTCATCTGGTCTGTGTCCATTGCGGATTTGACCTCATTCGTGTTCATCCAGAGCTTGACGTAACCGTGTGCCGATGACCAGTGGCCGGGCTGGCACCAGCTCTCCAGTCTCTGCTTCCGCACCCAGTTGTATCCAGGCTTGATGTTTAACTCTGAGCTGAAATCAGCCAGTTCTTCCCGAGATCGGGCTCTGCAAACAAGCAAAACCGTGTTAATGGGCCCCATATGTCTCTGGTTAAAAGTTGCTTCAGCAGCAAGAGCAGCAGATGCAGAACCGAACGCGTGTGGCTGGGGCTACGGCGGGAGTTCACACAAGGATACTCCCTGGCCATCTCGTCTCCTCCGAACGCCAGCAGAAGCCCATGGTAACCCGGCAGTGCTCGATCGATAGATGTTTAGGCGAAATCAATGAAGGTTAGCGAGGCCCCGGCTCCATGGGAGCCTCGGAGAGGACAGCAAAAAGCAGAGATCGTCCGGAACAGTGGATGGCTGCTCCAAGGAGAGCCAAGGGGAGATGTGCTCCACGTGTTGGTGGGGCCTCACAAGGACGTGGGGCAGCAGGGATGCTCACAAAACCCTGCGGAGAAACTTCTCAGGCAGCCCCAGGCTGTAAGAAAGTCTGTATTTTGTTCCCTGCCTGATTTTAGGTGCAGATCAACACCTCTAGAAAGGGCCCAGCCTTTCTGCGGTGTGGTTTTCCATGCGAGTCCCACGTCCCTATGGGCTGTGGACCCGGGCTAGGTTTGGATGAGGACTGAGCGACTTAATTCTATTTCCTCCCTTCCTCATCTGAAATTATTTTCATTGTCCTTTCAGAACAAAGCGAAAAGATTTCCAACCACATTCTGGTGAAGAAGGAGGGATTTTCTTTCCCAGCATCACCCAGGGATAAAAGCCTCGAGACAGCTGAGAAAGCTGGAGCATTAAAGCCCAAATGCCAGGCTTATCCGGCGCGCGCAGCCGGGCTGCGAGGGGTCCAGCCTGACGCTGAACGTTTCGCAGCGAGGCCAGTTTCCCAGGGGCTTGGATCTGCCTATCACATATGGAGGTTCCCTCCTCAGCCCTGTTTGCCATGCCAGGCATGCTGCCTTGTCCACTGAAACAAATGACCTTGAGCAGAGCTGCGGGTCAATAAAATAATTTGCTAACTGATCCATCTTCTGTGGCAAACAGATGAATCAACTTCGGTTCCCTGGGCTGTTTTATGTACGGATGGGAGAGCCGTGAAGTTAGAACAACGTGTGCACACACATCCATCTCCATGCAATAAAAGGATGGCTCCCAGTGAATAAATTTGTGTATTTCAAGATGGGGAAAAAACCCAAACATCTCTGCATCTTCTGACACTTGGCTGTCTGAGGTGGGTGCTCCTCCCTGGGACAAGGTGGCCCAGGCTGCCCTCCCCGGGGCAGTGCATCGTGCCCCTCAGCCCCGCTTTCTGCCCCTCTCTTAGAATCATAGAATTGTTTTGGTTGGAAAAGACCTTTAAGATCATGGAGTCAACCGCTAACTCAGCACTGCCAGGGCACCACTAACCCCTGTCCCTCAGCACCACATCAACATGCCCTTTAAATCCCTCCAGGGATGGGGACTCCATCCCTGCCCTGGGCAGCCTGGGCCAGGCCTGGACAACCCTGGAGGGGAAGACATTTTTCATCTTCCAGTTGCTTTGCTTCCCCAGCCTGTGCTCCGATGGCCCTTCCTGGGTCCTCAGCCTCTGGGCAGCCTCGACCGCCCTGCCCTGGCTGCTGCCTGAATCCTCCATGAGAGACAGACCGAAGGCTCCGGTTCCCAGGGTTGGGTTGAAGTTTCCAGCAGCGGGAAGGTGAATTACAGCCGGGAGCGGGAGCAGCGTGGGAGGCAGACTCCGCTTTTACAGGTCTCCGGTGCAGCAAAGCACTAAAAGCAATCAAGAAATGGCCATTTGCAGTGACACAGCCTCCCGTAGCAATCGGCAGGGGGTGGGAAGGAGCTGGAGCCAGCGAGGGGAACGCAAACCAGCCATCGCTCCCTGGGCCGAGGGCTCGTGCGCGCGCCCGGGCTGCGTCTGTCTGAGAGCTCGGCAAACTGGGGCACTGGGAGGTACGGGAGCAGAAAGGCCCTGAGGCAGCCTGTGCTCAGTGAGCCCCTAATCGCAGCGAGGTGATTAATGCCCTTCTGCTCCCGTGCGTCGCCGCTCCGTTCCCCGTGCTCCCCTCGCTCAGCCCTGCTGCTCGGCAGGTCCCGCACCGGTGGGCACCAGGCAATTGGCTTTGCAAGGCATGGAGCTTGGTTTTCCCGGTGCCAAAAGCAGGGATGGAGCTGGGAGCGCTGGAAAAGGGCAGGGCAGAGCCAGGGCTCTAACCCAAGGGCTCGAACTTGACCATGAAATGGTCTATGAATTAATGGCTGTTCCCAGGAGAGGAGCTTTTTGTCACCTTTCTTCTCAGAGGATCCCAGCACTGAGCATTAGCTGGGGCCAGGGGGTTTTAGGAATCTCGGGGCTGAGGCTCAGACCTGGCTCCTGCCACGTGCACATCGCTCCGACAGGCTGGAGCTGCCCCGTATCGATCTGTTTGCTGATCAATCTGATGAGCACATTGCCTTTGTTTTTAGGCTGGTGCAAAGAAAACAGTGTCCAGGAGCAGAGGACAGCCCAAATTTAAGCTCAGGAGCTCCCCATGGAGCTGCATCCCAGTTTTCAGTGCTGAGGCAGATGTTGCTGGGGATAAAAATCCCCTAATTCTTTAATAAAATTGCTGGTACAAATACAATTTTGAGAAGGCCCCTGCAGCCCCCACGAGCTGCGTACGTAGCGGGAGGAGAGGTGCTGGTGACCATCCTCTGTGCCAGAAACAAGCCTGGTGCCCAAACTTCTCCTCTGACAGCTGGAGCACAGAGCTGGGAGCAGAAGCGGGGAGCCCTGGCCCCACTTTGCTGTGGCAGCACTTGCTGATCCCGACACTGCCTCCAGAACAGAGCTGTTCCTGGGGGATGCAGGTGGGACACCAAGGGGTGAGTTACCTGGCCCTGCTCCCCTGGCTCTCCAGGGCAGGTTCACAAGGTTAGTCACAGCTCAGCAAGGTTAGGCACAGCTCAGCAAGGTTAGGCACAGCTCAGCAGCAGCAAATAACGTTAGTGAGTGGGAGCGAGCAGCCATGCTCATTATGGGGAGGTGAGAGGTCGCGGTTTGCCTGTCCCAGAGGTTAACAAACCCTGCGCAGACACCCCGAGGGCACGGGAGCTGCTTTAGCTGGACACCAGAGATAAAAAGGAGCTGCTCAGAGAGCTCAGAAAAATGAGGTCCCTTCCACAGGACCATGGGAAATGCCTCATGCCCTGGCATCTTCACACCACGCTCCTCTTCCTCGGCTGGCAGCCCAGGGGCTGGGCACCAGGCAAAGCTCGCTCAGCACCGCACCGGGATCGCTGCAGGGCACTTCCTGCAAGCCATTAAAGCCGGTTGGGTAATTAATACCTTCCATGCATGAGGAAAAATGAAAGGCAGGTGGGAGGAGGAGGGGAAGGGAGCAGCAGGGAGGAGGCAGCTCCGTTTTGAGGGCAGTCGAGGTGGATTTCCCTTGGCGTGTTGTTACCCATTTGGAGCCTCCTGAACGCGCAGCGTTCACACCTCCCGGACATGTTGTGGGCAGCCAGGTCTCAAACAGCACCGTGATGCCGTCGGTCTGTGCCTGTCGCTGCTGCCTGGGCACCCCACAAAGCTGTGTGGGATCCATGCTCCTGGCTGGAGCCGCTCTCCTGCCTCTGCTTCCCCTCGGGAACGCTGCAGGACAAGCTGGGGCTGCCTCGCGCACCGGGCTCAGCACCGAGCCAGGTCCTCCAAATCCCCTCCAAAGCTGCCTGGCTGAAAACGGTTCCGGGAAAGGCCCCTCGGTGCTAAAGAAAGCTCCATTTCAACACTTTAAATACAGTTTCTTAGCAAACAAAATGTTTATTTTTAAAATAATAATAATAACAAAAAAAAAGAATTCTGGCCTCAGGGTATTTAGTGAAATGGCTGCAAGCTCATTCGAGCGTGAGTCCATTACCGGGCCCCCCTCCAAACCCCACCGCATCTCCAGCACTTTGTTCCAGGAGAGTGAGTGACAGACCCCGATCGATGCTGATTTTGGTCTTAAATAAACAGACTGGCCTTGTTTTGCGAGGTGCTGGCATCCGGCTGACAGGCAGAGGGCAAACTTTGCCAAATGGGCATTTCTTCAAAATATATTTTCTCTTCCGTCAGCACTGTGCAATGGGAGCCGCGCAGAGGCCGGGCTGTGGCAGTTGGGAAGGTTTCAGGACAGGGCTTATTTTGCGTTTTTCTCCTTTAACTTGTCTTTTTCTGTAGACAGGAAAATGACTGAGATAGAGTTCAAACATTCCGTAGTATTGTCCTGCTGAAAGCCGTCAGACACCGCGCTGGTGACCGATCGGACCATCTCGCAGGGAAAGGTGCTTTCCTGTTGACAGCTGCTGTCAAGAGAAAAGCCCTTTGATAATTTGCTGAGCTCTCGCAACTCACATCGGCAAGAGCTCCGGGAAACCCCGAGACTCTTGGAAATGCAAAATGGAAAGCTCCTCTCCGGCTTTTGTAGCAGCATCATGTAGTTGTTAAAACCGTTGGAAACGGCACTTTGAGAGATGAGTGAACTCGGGTCACTGCAGATTTGCAAAGTAGCGCTCAGGTCACTTTTCCCCCCGCTTGAGTCCCATCCTGCCCAACCCATCGGTTTGATAGGTCTCCAGCGCCCGTTTCTTCCTTTACCCCAGTGTCAGGGGAAGAGCAGCAGATAAAGTTTGTTGTTGTAACTGCCCTGGCCACCCCCCCTGCCCCGAAAGCTGCTGTGTACTCGTGTTTGGTGGCTCATTCCGAGGTGACTTCTTTATCTCCGCATCTCTGACCCCTGCGTGCCGGGCAGACTTCAGCCTGGTCAGAAGCGAAGGTGCTCTGGCTCGAAGGTCACAAGTTACTGAGCTGAACTGGGAAAGAAATTCCAGGAGAGCAGATTGGGGTTGTTTTAATTAAAGGAGAGGGGCGGGGGAAGAGGGGCAAAGAAACACTTGAGCAATCAAACAATGTTTTCCCCTCGCCAAGAGGAATGGTTTGAGGTAGGATTAAGAAGGCTGAAATTGTCTTTTTAAAGGAATGTAAAAATGTGGATGTTGAGTGATTGACAAATAAAGGGCACTCTCCTTTAATTTAAATATGGTCCTAGTTTGTGCAGAATATGTTAATTTATACATTGCCTGAATAGCCAGTAGCTATTGTCTGTAAAACCACATCAGATCAGGGCAGCAGGGCAGTTAATGTACTGGCTGGATGTTATGGCTGGTCAGTGAAGCGATCCGAGCTTCCTTCCACTGGCTCCCAGACCCTAAATGGAATAGCTGAGCTGTAAAAAACTGCCAGGGGCGTAAACTGAAGTTCATTCTGTCAGCCTTCAATAGGACAAGACTCTCCTTCCCACAAGGAACGAAACGTACCCTCGGACCCAGCCCGGCTCCTGTACCCCGGTGACCCCGGAGCTGTTCCCTTTCTGCTGGGAGCCGAGCGGTGGATCCTCTGGAGCTCTGCAAGCTCCCGTGTCCTCTGTAGGGCTGAGCTCAGGGTCATGAGGTACCTACAGCACGACCCAGGAGCTTGGGGGTGCACAGGCTGCCCACAGCTCTGGCCCCGTGCTCCTTCTGTGCCTCAGTTTCCCTATCTGCAGGCTCTCCCAGCCACTCCAGCACAGGTCTCTGGGGCTTTGGTCACATCATCTTTCTCTCAGGGTCCCACAGCAGGTCTTAGCTGCTCCACAAAGTCCTTCTCCCCACCTGTCATGCCCTGCCCTGCTGTGGGGGTCCTCAGCTTGGCCTCCAGAGCAGCCCCAGTGATCCACCCATATTTTTAACACTGTGACACTTGACAGTCTCTGCCCCAAACATGACCTGGGTGTGATCCACACCTGACCTGCCCATACTGCTGTCTTCACGTGTAGCCACAACTGGGTTTGGTCACTGGAGCAATTTTTAATGCAGAGAGGGTTCTAATTAACAGGATTCTGAAGTTAATTAAGACAATCTTTCTCATCTCATTTAGATTTCTCCAGGAGTGCTCACCAGGGCAGCGCCGCATCTCCTAGGGAGCCTTCGCTCACCTCGCAGCTCACGGCCCAGGGGCTGTCGCATCCCAGGGAAGGGTCTGAGATGTCACCTTAGAGGCTGACAGGGCCCAGAACAGAGGTTTATCTGAAGGACCAAATGATCAGCACTGGAGCTCAGCCTCCAGAGACTCCAGGACCCTGTTTCAGCCTTCCTGGTCCCCTCCACTCAGCTCTCGTACAAACCTGCCGACCTCGGGAGGTGACTCCTAAGGGGAGACCGGTCTCTTGCCTCCCGTGTCAGCCCAGGAAACTGGCACTGTTATGGACTCATTTCGCTTAACAAAAGTCCATCCTCTGCCTTTCCCGATGCCTTCCCATAGATCAGTCTGGATTAAGTTTAGAATGATATGATAAGTAGTAATAATACTGCTGCCTTGCCCCTAATTATTTTCAATATAATTATGTACCCTCAAGAAACCTTTTAAATAGCAGACTCTCATCAGCGCTCTGGTCCAAGGGATTCATTTGTTTCAGGAAAGAAATATTCTTGGGGCTGAATCCTTCATTAGCCTTTCCTAGAGAGACTCCTCCTGAAGTAGGATGCATGTGCCCCGCTCGGAGACGTGGGGCTCTGCCTGCCCGGGCAGTTGCCCACCGAAGGAAGATTTTTGCAAGCACCTCAGAATTTGGTTTGTTGGCAGCATAAAGTATTTGGTAGGAAATAAAAAAAGAAAGCCTGGAAGTCTGCTGGAAAGTATCAGTGAAAGACTCTGAGTTTCAGTGTTTTTTATTGGCTTATCACGCTTTCTTTTCTCATGTTTTAATCCCACAGAAGGGCTGCAGCTCTGCTGTGTGAAAGAGAGAGAGAGCGGCGGGATCCCTTGGCTGCTGAGCTCTGGTGAGTCTGTGCTCCCGGTGTCTACCCAGGCACGGGGAGGTGCTCCGTGGCCACTTCACCTCCCAGTGCTCTCCAAACCACCTCACTCCACCGGAGCCCGGGCTGCAGAATGTCCTGTAAAAGCAAAATGCCCTCAGCTGAATTTTCCACCGTCCCAACTACCTGCTGCCCTCTCATCCCACTGCTGGCAGCACATCCAGAGGCCAGGATTCCCGTGCCCACTCCCACAGCCCAAACCTGTCCTGACTCCCTCCCACCTCCCCTGTTCAAACCTGTGGGATGCTCAAAACAGAATGGGTTTTAAGCAATTCATGACCTTTTAAAGAGAAAAAACACTATAAAAGGATGTTTTCCCAGGATCTTTGGGTTTGTTTACTTGATGACACAACGGTTGAGAGTCCACCTGGACTTTGATTCTGCAGAGACTCCTCTGAGCCCAACGGGGTGTCCTGAGCTCCCCTGGCGTGAAGGAAGAGTCTGTAAATCAACACCAAACTGGGACCAGGTAGAGCAGCATCACCAGCCTGGATCCCTGAGATCCTTTTAGGGAAGGGAGGACTCCTGCTGGGAAGCAAAAACCCAGCACCTCCCTCTCCGTGCAGCCCCACACTACCTTCACTTCAGACTGTCCCTTCCCTGCGCTGGGCTTTGAAAACCAAGGATGAGTTTCTGAGGAAGTCACCTCGCTGAAATAGTTAATCAGAAATGATACCATCCCCCACCTCTCTCCCCCCAGCTCACCAACCCTCTATAAAAAAAAAAAATCAGAATAATAATTAAAAGATGCCTAGAAACGCTCTTGGAAGAGCATAAATTCTGAAGATGAAAGTAAATGATTAAAATAATTAAATACTTCAAGTTGACAAGCAGAAGCAGAATCTTGCCAACGGACATTTGTCGGTAATTAGTTAATTAATCCTAACACAAATTATAAGCCATAACAAACCAGTCAGGCTGAACGCAGCCGGCTGTTCAGAATTAAACTTAGAAAAAGAGGGAGTGAGAGAAAGAAGAAAGAAAAGTTTTAAGATT
Source organism: Baryphthengus martii (assembly GCA_013396935.1). NCBI lineage: Eukaryota > Metazoa > Chordata > Aves > Coraciiformes > Momotidae > Baryphthengus > Baryphthengus martii. The sequence goes on along the minus strand of VWZK01005654.1, from coordinate 6,712 downwards.
CTGGCGGATCGGAGGGAAGCTGCCGTGCAGAAGCTGGTTTTTCCATGGGAAGAGCAGGCAGGGAGATGGGGTTTACTGGCACAGGAGAGCGGCGCCTGGAGCCCTCCTCTTCCCTCCTCTGCTCTCGGGGTGCTCCTGGCTGCTCAGCACCCTGCTTTCCCCACTCAGCTCCTCACCAGCCTGCCCTCAGCCTTTGCTTCACATGGGAAGACCTTCAAGCAACTCTTGGTCTCCTCTGCAGCCGCCGCAGCCTCTCCAGGGAGCGCTCAGCCGGCACCCTGAGCCCACGGAGGACCGCTGGTGTCCTCCCTGCCCGCCCTGCGCCTACGCTGCTCAGCGGATAACGGCAAGGGTGTCAAAAAGGAACCAGAGAAACCGGCTCACATGGTGGGAGAGGGGACTGGCAGGTGTCCCAGAGAGCTCTGCAAGGCTTTTGGAGGTGATGGACAGAGCGAGGATGAGAGCGGGGCTGGGCTGCGTCCGCACCCAGCAGGAACAGGGTGGGATAGGATGGTCGGAGTGGACAGTACAGAGCAGAACTCAGGATTTCAACCCTTTTCCTGTCAGTAAACATGGAACAAAGGCTTCCCAGCTCTGTTTCCAGCTCTGCCACTGGTGCCAGCATGTGTCTTGAGGCGTATCACTTAGCCAGCCAAGGAAACACGCTGGTCTGTGCAGTTGGGGTCCCCTCAGGTCCCCAGGCAGAGGATGACATTAATCTAGTGGTTTCTGGAAGACAAGTGTGGGCCAGGATCTCAGACGGGCCCTGTCCTTGTTGGGAGGGGAGTTGCCCATTCACACCTTGATTTAGAAAGTGTTTCTAAGACAGGCTGAAGAAGCAGGGTCAGTGCTCGGGAGCAGGATCCAGCCAAGGAAACTCAGTGGAAATGACACCAGCCCACAGATGCGGTCAACAGGGACCCGGTGAGAGCCTGGTGCACACCAAACTGCTGGGAAGGCGGGAGAGACGGAGCCGCTGCGTTACCTTGAGAGATGGCAAGAGGTTAACGAACTTCAGTCTGGTTTCCCACCTCCAGTCACCTTGGCTCAAGTCCAATTTTCAGCCCTAGATTAAGCGAGCCTGACGATCCACAGGCAAGAGAGGGTGAATGACAGCTGCTAGGCGGCAGCGTACCTCTGGAGTCACACGTTGAGCCGGGGCTGTAGAGGCATCCAAGGGCCAGGCTTTGCCCTTCCTCCTGCATGAAATGGCTCCTGAACAGAGAGGAGCTGATGTTCCTACCGAGAGGACCTGCGCATCCCAGTGCGGGGACGCTTCTGTGTGACAAACTGGGCCCAAGGACAGCTGGCAACGCAGTTTAAGTGATAAGTGGGGCATACAAGTTGCAAATGGGCGTTTATCAGTAAGCAAAAGAAGCCAGGAAATATTTTGAAAGATGCCAGGGAAGTGTGACTCTGCCACAGATTCCCAGATTGTCAGAGGAATTGCCAGCGCCTGATGTGCCACGTCTGGGTGTGTATCATGTGAGCGGAAGCACGAACGCGTGAGCACACATGACCATCTACTGATGGAGAAAGATCATTTATGAGACAATACAAACTCAACACTGAAGAAATGTCAGGCTCGTCTTTTTGGGCCAAATTTTTCTGAGCGGCGGGTTCCTGTTCGCCATTAAATCCAGCCGGGGCTCCGCTGAGGAGAAAGTTCTGTTCCGTGTGTGTGTGAGCATGTGTGCGCCCATGTTCTAAGTGTTTTGCATTATGTGAGCTCTGACCTTCAGAGGGGAACAGAAGGAATATTTTCCCCCCCGAGGGTAGAGTTGTCAGTGAAATGTCTGTCTTTCTTAATAATTTCAATCCGGGTGACAGGGGACAGGGCATTTTGCTCTGAACGAACGTACTGTAAAAACTGTCAGATAGAATTTGTCTCAAGAAGCAACATTTCTATCTATTCAGGGTCATAATTACAGGCATCTTATGACCTGTGGAGCAGCACATTTTTCTCAACCGAAAAGAAAAAAAAAAAAGGAGTCCTAAAATAGGTGCTTTGGTCTTCTGCAGAGCTTTGGATTAAACCTAAATGGATTCTAAGAAGCAGCGGTGATCTCCAGCAGAATGCTTTCTTCATTTGTTGGTTGGTTGGTTGGTTTTGTTGTGTTGTTTGGTTTTTTTTAAATTCAGAACAAACTGTGCACAGAAGTGACATAGCAGAATAGAAGGGATATAAATTGCCATTCACTGGGCTGGAGTAATGGCCTATTTCGTTCTATATCCTGTCTCCTGACTGCCTGTCCCTCTGAATTTCCTCCTAACTGACAGCGGCCAGCGTCATTTTAATGAACTGCATAAGTAACTAAATGGGTGATTAACCAGATGAGCATGACAATAATTTGATTGCACCTTCCCCACTTTTAAAGCACAGGAAACAGTAAGAAAAGTAGTAATTTGGTGACCAGCAGGAATTCAAACAGAAGGACAGAGCCAGGGGAGCTGAGGGGGAGCTCTGACTAGACGTCGCTGTCTATAAAACTCCCACAACACCGCAGAGATCTGTTTGTTTTGTTAAATATTTTGATTTCTCGATTTGTGCCTCCTCAGTGGGGAAAAAAACTCCAACTATCTAATGACTGAAAGCAACTTTTGTTTTTATGGTTTAATTTTACAATTAGCCCTGGTTACGAGCTAGATCACCCGGCCAGCCCCGCTGCGCAGTTCTGAGTCGCTCGCCACCCAAAGCTCGACACCGCGTTGGGATCACCGAATGGGTTTTGCACAGCGGAGCTTTTGCAGTATCAGCCTGCAGTGTCTGGTGCTTTCCCACCTCACCGAGAAGGTTTGAGCTGCAAATCAGACTGGGAGAGGGAACCCAAAGTTACCCAACAGGAACCAGCCGTGACGCTTTGAGATGCTGGGGAGGCTCCAGAAATGGGAAAACTGGGAAATAACAGTCCCTGTCCCCAGTCATTGCAGCTGCTTGTGGTGAATATGCTCCTGCCCACTGCAAGGAGACAGCCACGACCGTGGCAGAGCTGCTCAGGGAGGAGGGTCCTGCTGCGGAGCGGGGCCCCAGCTGGTCTCTGAAACATTCTCGCCTGCAAGATCAATCCTGCCAGAGACACATCCAAGCGCTAATCAGCTCTATTGACGGGGCAGGCGGCAGGTTACAATCCATTTTCACCTGCACACTCCAGTGGGTGCCCTGTTCTTGCCATCGTGGGTGGAGGGTAAACCCTCTGCAGTGGCCCTGGCCGAGGGGAGCAGAGCAGCTTGCTCAGTGGGGCCGGCAGCAGGGGTGCTGAGGGGTGCAGGGCCCACAGGATCCTCTCTGCTGGACATGGACATTTCCTGACAAGTCTGGTCAGAATGAGGACTCTTAGAACAGAATCACAGAGTTGTTCTGCTTGGAAGAGACCTTTATCATCAGTCCAACCACTAACCCATCCCTGCCAGGGCACCGCTGAGCCCTGTCCCTCAGCACCACAGCTCCAGGGCTTGGAAACCCCTCCAGGGATCAGGGGGACTCCAGCCCTGCCCTGGGCAGCCTGGGCCAGGCCTGGACAACCCTGGAGGGGAAGAAATTGTTCCTCAGCTCCAACCTAAACCTCCCCTGGTGCAATTTGAGGCTGTTTCCTCTTGCCCTTGCTTGTTCCTTGGGAGACTGAGGAAGGATGGTGCTCAGGGTAGTTGAGCAGCTGACCGGATAAAGATGAGCTTGCTGTGCAAAAGTGAGAACATCTGCAACGTCTCGTGGACAGTGTGTGAAAAAGGGGTAAAAAACATAGGAGGGAGAAAGAAAAAGAAATACTGAAAGCTTTTGTCTTCACGGACACTTGTTTTCCAACTGTTGATGCAATGACTTGTCTGTATTTTCTGCCGGGCTCTGGGCTCTCTGCCGGAGCAATCGGCACCCAGTGAAGGGGCTGTGACGGTCGGGGCTGCGACGGTCGCCTCTGTAAATATCAGGTTAAATTAGGAAGCACCAGCAGCTCGCCTCGGTGGAGATGAGCAATTACTGCCCAGGCCAGAGCCCCAGCTGGTGTCAGCCTGAGCAGCTCCAGCGGCCGTAACTGGGCCAGGTGGATTTATATTCAGTGCAGAGCCGACTCTCTGGGCTGCGCAGAGGATTCCTTTTACTAAGCTCTATTGTTTTATAGCTTTTTTTTTTTGACTCTGCCTGCCTTTGTATAAAAAACATGAGAGCTACTCACCTTCAACAGCTTTTCTATCTACCCCTCAGCCCTCCCACGCTTCCCTTTCTCAACTAGTCCTTGCTGATTTTCCTTCGTTCCACGTGTTTTTACGTTGTTTTGTTGCTGCTCTCTCACAGCCTCTCGCTCGCTGTGTTCCCGTTCCTGCTTCGTACTGGGACGATTCAGCTCCGTAAATGATATGAACCGAGTGAGAAAAGCTACTCCAAGGACCACAGAGTCTTCAGGTATCTCAGTATATTTGGTACAGGACCTTGGAAAGTATATACTGTATATCAGGTATCTCGGTACATATAAGAGTTTTGCTGTGGAGCCTCCCTGTGCTATTGGCAGCTTTTGTTCTTGGAATAAAACCCACCAAGGGGGAAAATTTCTCTTTGATGGTGGAAAATATTCCTTGATTTTGCTAAGCAGGGGTGTCCTGCCGTCCTTCTTATACCAATGTACTAACCTCAGAAGCTCCTTCACCCCTGGAAGAGGGGTAGGTGTGTGCTGGATGCACACGCGCTGCCTAAACGGGGAAATTCAATCTGTCAAGAAAATTCAATAACAACTTTAGCATTTAATTGTACCCTGGGGCCCAATAAAAATCAACAAGGATGGCGGTTGTTGATTTTTCGTTAACCTTCTCTTAAAAAGGTCTCAAAAAATAACGGTGAAGCTAAGAGGGGCTGGCTGTACGTACACGTGCAATACATACGGAGATCTATAGGGGAAAAAATGTGTTTAAAATTTCAGATTGGATCCCCGCAGAAAACACTCGAGCACTGGCACGGAGCTGGGCCATTGTTAGGTAAAGGAAAACATCCTGTTTTGATTTATGCACGCAGCACTCAATTTAACAAGTGTAGCTACAGGCAATTGGAAAACAGTCAAAATGGTGAATTTGCTGCTCACACTCATTTATACTGTTTCCTGAAGACAATTTGCTGTTGCTTTTTGGCAGGTTTAGTACTTTTCAAACCACACAAAGGTTATGCCCAGTTCTCGTAATTACACATTGACTTTCTTGGTGTAGGTGCAGCTGGGCATTTGCCAGGTGCTGGAGCATCCAGACTTTTCTTTCCTGGGGTTGCCTCCTCCACGGCGGTTGCCCAGTGTGGGGGTTTAATGCTCCGGTGGCCCCTTTCATCGGCGTGGGGCTGGACCTTTGCGGAGCTGCACATAGGGAATGTGTTAGGTGGGGCTCAGGCAGGGGCAGAGTCCGATCAATAAAGCCAAGTGCCGGTCGGAGCGACTCTGCTCGTCAGGATGGCGCCGGCACTTCGTGTCCGGGCAATGAGAGCATTGGTTTGGTTCCTCTTGTTACGAATTCTCTACGTTACAGCCGCACCTGGGAGATTCCGGGTGCTGCACACTCACCTGAGACAAGGCATTTTTTTTGCCCTGGGAAATTTCAGTAGATTGGGCAGGGGGCAGGGAAGAAGGAAGAGCAGAGAACGGCGTTTGCTGATCAGCGGCTGTCAGAGCCTGTGTCTAGCCAGGTGGGCAAGTGGAGATACCAGCCAAGTTCTACCTGAGCTCGGGAGCCATCAGCTGATAGGAAAATCTGTGGGCACATCCACAGCTCTGGGATTTTCCCTTGCTGGCTGGCACGGACACGTCAGGGAAAAAAACCTGGAATTGGCTCCATTGGTGAGTCAAGTTAGGGCTTGGCCCTTGGACCGCGGGTGATTCTGCTCGGGATGGTGTTCGGGGTGGCAGGTCCCGCAGGGCTGGGCTGGGCACGCACTCGTAGTTCCCGGCTGCAGACCATCAGCCTGTGGCCACAAACTGCAGCCAGGGCCGCCGGGAGCCCCGCACCACGGCTCAGGGCCGGGCTCCACACACGGGCTATCGCCAGCACCCAAAGACGGGCTGAGACCACCAGGCCAAGGGCTTTATTCTACAGGACGTGTGATTATCACCACCCCGTTCTCTGCCCTGGAACTGTCCAGTTTGACAGCAAACAGGGTGTGTTTTGGCTGGAAAACGCACCAAAGACCCAGACTCACAGAATTTTTGTCCCAAACTAAAATCCACGACATCTGCCTGACAGGAAACCCAGGACTGCCCAAAGCCACCATCATCCCCAGGGTGTTATGGGCAACCTGAGCTTCCGGAGCTGGGTGTGATGGATACAGCGAATTAGATCCGTGTCTGGATGCTGCCTGATCTGGACCAACAGTGACTTGTGTGCTCTGACACACTAACAACATCCTCTGAACACCGGGGCTGAAAGAAGAGCAGCGACCATAGAAAAATCTTTTCAAAATTATTATTTATTAGCCATATTTTGACCAGAATGTATAAACAGAAAGGGAAAAAGTGCAGGTAATAGAAAATAAAAGTAAAGCACACTTTTCTCTCCTCCCCTATTTATTTTCACATTTCCGCCAGTATCGGTCACTCGGGGTGAACCGGGGCACCGGGGCAGCGCGGAGCAACCACCCCCCGCTCGGCCTTTCCCAGCTCCGCTCCCCACAGATCGAGCCCCGCGGGGCGCTGAGGGACGAGCCAGCGCCTCAGGCCACCCCCGCAGGCTCGTCAGGCCCCGCCACAGG
>VWZK01005653.1:0-24649 GCA_013396935.1 Baryphthengus martii | reverse complement strand
GAAGCTGGCGGCTCATGGCTTAGACAGGTAGACTCGTTGTTGGGTTAAAAACTTNTAGACAGGTAGACTCGTTGTTGGGTTAAAAACTTGCTGGATGGCCGAGCCCAGAGAGTTGTGGTGAGTGAGGTTAAATCCATTTGGTGGCCAGTCACAAGTGGTGTCCCTCAGGGCTCAGTTTTGGGACCAGTCTTGTTTAATATCTTTATCAATGACCTGGATGAGAGGTCTAGAAGACATGCCTTATGAAGAGAGGCTGAGGGAACTGGGGTTGTTTAGTCTAGGGAAGAGGAGGCTGAGAGGAGACCTCATTGCTCTCTACAACTACCTAAAAGGAGGTTGTAGCGAGGCTGGTGCTGGTCTCTTTTCCCAAATTACTAATGATAGGACAAGAGGAAGTGGCCTCAAGTTGTGCTGGGGGAGATTTAGATTGAATAATAGGAAGAAATTATTTACTGAGAGAGTGGTTAGGCACTGAAACAGGCTGCCCTGGGCGACGGTGGAGTCACCATCCCTGGAGGTGTTTAAAAAACAAGTAGATACAGCACTTGAGGCTATGGTCTAGTGGTTAGGGATGCCAGGATGAAGGTTGGACTAGATGATCCTGGAGGTCCTTTCCAACCATAGTGATTCTATGATACTATGATTAATTTACTCAACAACTTAGAAATTTTCCTGAAATACTGTTTAAAATTGTCATAAATTTGGGTCTATATGCTACATTTATTTTAAAAATCACTTTTATCAAATAATTGATGCTTATTTAAAACAGTTATAATTGCAACCATTTGCAAAGTACCAGATTAATTTGGGGCCTGTGAAAGATTTTATACAGAAATTTTGTATGTAAGAGATGTGTTGTCCTACCAGTGATGGAGTCACTTGGACAACAGTTGCCATATTTAATGTGCTTTGTCTACAAAACAGGATAAGAAAGTTGATGACTGGTTGTCAGGTTCAGTGGTTAACACACGTCGTCTTTGGATAAAAAGCACTGAGAGGAATATAATTAATGAGTTTAAATCAAATCAGGAAGAAGCTGACGAATCAGAATAATATCTCTTTTCTAAGTTTCCTATCAATATTTTTTTTCATCTATTCCATATATAGGTCATTTATTTGGAACAAGGATCATTGTCTTGTGAAAGAAATAAATAGTGCTTCAAATAGAAATTACGACATTCTGATAGGGGAAGGCCCAGTGTGTGTCACTCTTGTCTCCTTCCCACAAGAAGGACTGGTAGTCCTCTTTAAAGTGCCACTAAGGCACTGTTATATATCAGCCTGGATTTAGTGGAAAGGTATCAATGAAAATGGATTACGTGATGTAGGTGGTTTTTGCCTTAAGAGGAATAATCATGATAATAATTGGAAAATCATATGTTGAAAAGCAGGATTAGCTACTCTCCTTTGTCATTTTGAGACGTATGCTAACATCTTTTCTTCTATCTGCAGAGTGAACCTCATCAAAAGTATCATATTTTCCTTCTCTTACGTTCTGTGCCAGCTGATCATTGGCATTAGCACTGTGTTTGCTGGGTGGATCTCATCGCTACCTTTTTATTGCCTTTATGTAGATGAAAACCTGTTTGGCATCATGGAAATGTGTATACCAGGTGAGAGAATAATAGTGAAAAGATCTGCCAGATAAATCAGAGAGGTGAAACGAGTTCTTAAATTACAGTTTAATTCCTTTTTGTACATAGACTGATAACTTGGTTTGGATATTTCTTCAATGCACATACTTCCTAATATTTCATATGCCAAATAGCAAAGAGATGTACTTCTGGTCTGCATAAATTAAGAGAGACACATTTAGAATACGAAGCTGAAAATTCAGGAAGCAATAGACAACCAAGCTTTGAGCTAAAGTTTTATGCTGACAACAGACTTTCTGCTAGAACAGAATGCAGCGTTAAAATTACAGCATCAGGATATCATAAATATTGAGAACCTAGGTTTCCACTAATCTGAATGTCACCCTCACTGCCTCCTCCCTTGCACTCCAGGCTCATGCATTTGTCCAGACTGAGCGTGCAGTTGTCTGCTCAGAGAATATAAGGTATCACCAGCATCTCTTGAAGCTGGGTTGGCCAAGAATCAGGACTGCACAACAGTTAGAACAAGAACTCCCATTAGTGGCTATTTTTAGTCTCTTACTCTCCATTGGCACTCCTGGAATGTCTCCCGCTCACTTTAGCTGCCTCAGGAGCTTTACAACTTCAGGAGAAACATTTATGGATCAGGGAGTAAGAGTTGAGTATTTCTTCCAGGTTTCATTTAGAAGAAAGGCCCTATAAATTAATTTGCTCCTCCAAAATTTGAGATCTTTCATAGGATTATAGGAATTCAAGTTATTCTGTAGTCAATACGGTTTTACAAAGGCTAGATTTCCAGATATTCCAGAATCCACCGCTGCATGAAATCTTTGTTCAAAGAAGCAGTAAAAACGCAGTAGTGTAATATAAACCTGAGACTAGGAATGCAGATAGTATTTTGACTCGCTGAACCCAGCTGTGCCACCTCTCATCATTGGGTCAGTTTTATATGGGAGCAGACTTCTACATTTCCCGTGCCCTAATGAATGGTCTATGGTCACACAACAACAGAAACACGTATAATTTGGTCATGAGCATGAGGAATGACCACAGTGATAAGCCTGCTTTCTGTGGCACTCAGGGGGTAGCTGAGGTTGGAAGGGACCTCAGGAGGTTATGTGGGTAAAAGTCAGTGACATAAAGTATGCAGGCATTGACTCAAAACACTGAAGTGCAAATCACGATCCAATTAAATCATGATTTGAAGTTGGGAGGTGTGAGATGGAGAGTTAAGTCTTCTGTAAAGAGAGAGATCTGAGCAGGACTCATTTCAACGTAAGACCGTCACCTTTCTTTCTCCTGGTACATGAGATTTGACACCAAAGGCATTTTGTTAAGTGTGGCATCAGGCTGGCTAGCGGTACTGCCAAGGGCTGGAAAGCTAACCGGCAGATGTACAAGTTGTCCAACTAGTAGGTGAACAAGTTTTGAAGACAGGGCACAAGGTCTTAGAAAATGAGAGCATGGATAAAAAAATAGTTCAAGCTACTATTATCTTATACGGTAAATGGAATTGCTTCCTGATGCTAAACAAATAACACAATCTTCTGATGGGCTATATGGCTACTTAATGTGCACAGAAATGTGATTTTGGCGTGATTAGCAAAAGAAGAAAAAACACATTTGAGAAAGCTATCTAATCCTGCTTCCTCCTTTTAACTCTGGAGAACCAGAGAAACGGTAGCATTTGAAATCGCAATTTCCTCTTTCGTCTAATTATTATGAGAGCTGGAATGAATAAGAAAACAGAAAACAAGCACTTAATGGACACATAAAAGCTGTTAAATAGACACAAAGAACATTTATGCTGTGTATTTGTTCTGCTGCTAGCGGTGCAATTTCAGAGACGCTACCTCAGTGTTACTATTTAACACATGAGTTTTAAAGATTAAAACAAGAGCAGACAGGTTTCATTAACGTAGGAGGTCCCTGAAGAAATAAATATTTATTAAACTTTCAGTGATGTAAAAAAGTGGACTTTTTAACCACACTTAAAGTGTTGGTGTACTGCCTGCCAAATACATACCTGGTGAGCTATTTAGAAACTTCCTGTTCCACATGCTAATTAACAGTCTATGAATTTTAACTTAAATCAGGGTCACGTAGCTTAAATGTATTTCAGACGAGGCCTGCGTTTGTCATTCAAAGGCATTGCCAAGGTTTTAAGGCCTTGCTATAAAGTGGATTTCACAGCTTGAAAAACTAGTTCTCCAATAACAACTGGGTCAAAACTGGGAGGAACCCTTATGCACTGAGTCACATGAGGTGCATTAGATGTACTTACATTTGAAATCAGAGTTAATCCAAAACTGGAACATTTAACATAAACCTCTTTGAATCCTTGCAGGCAGTGTGGCCTTGGAATTCGATCCCTACATCAGATCATGTTTCTCTGCTTTAGGTTTCAATGAGATTCATTGCACAGGTAGCAACATTCTTGGGCAACATAGGTCCTCTTCAGTAGATCTGGCCAGATTTTTTGCGGAGCGGGAGCTAAAATGACCCTGGTGTCACTCATCCATATCCAGTACAGCATGGACAGTGTCATAGCCAAAGCAGTGGTGTAGCAGCATGACTCTCTCTTCCTACCACAGACTCAGCTGCATCTTGCAAAGAAAAAGCTTCTTGGTATGCAGATATTTTGATTAGATTATTTTTAGAAAATACTTTTTAACTGTTTGCTAGCTGATGGTATCTGATTTCCAAACGCCTTTCTGTTTTACTTTACCTTTTTTCCTTCCTCTCAAGTAGAATTAGTTCTGGAGCAGTTCTTTATTAGATTTCTGCTTTCTAATCAGGGTTTCAGTGGGTAAATTCTTTGTTATAACTTACGCATACATATTTTATTGTCTTTGTGTCTTACTAATTTAAAAAACATATTACTTCATACTTCTGCAATTGATTTGGAAGATGAGATTAATTTATTCTTAGTAAATATTACTTTGTTCTTTCCATTAGGTATCACTTCCCCCCTTCTTTAGCTGCAGTCTTGATGACTTTCAGACCTGGGTACAGACAAATAAGAAGTTTCACTTGGGCAAATTGCACAGTCAGCTGTCCAGGAAAAAGGCATGTGAACCATGCCTACATGATGTGGCTTTTATCCTGATAGGCCAGGTGCATGTTTAACTGTACGTAAGGATCTGGGGAACCTAATGACCTTGACTCAGAAATGGAAGCAGAACAAATAAGGGCAATCCAGTGATTCAAGATCCGGCCAAGCCAAGAGAGAAAGATGTGAAGGAAGTGGATCTGGATACGGAGTTAGCTGTCAGTGCTGAGATTTGCTGCTTTTCCTACCACCTTTGGTAGGGAGAAGGGAAAGGGAGAAGAAGGTAAGTGAGGCATGACAGCAGTCACTGCTGGGAACTACCAGCCTTCGTTTCAGCTGTTCTTGGCATACGGCACCTATGAATCCTTCCTCAGCAATAGTAGCAGTAACAGGAATGACTCTTCAAGGACCTATTGCAGTAAAATTTCTCTTTTCCAGCAGTCTGGAAATTAATAGTTCACCTATGGATATAATTTCTAACAAGGACACTTGGTTGTATAGAGTGGACAATATTAAATAACTGTACTGAGGCTATATTATCTTAATGTTTGGTACCTGTGATCATGTTGGGATCATGAGGTCAAATTTTGGCATCCACAACTGAAGAAAAATAAATAAAAATAGGTTCAAATAGAACCTACAAATGTGATCAGAAGAGTTCTAAAACACGTTTTCCACTCTGAAAATAAGTTCAGCCTACTTCTTTCATTAAATAAAAAATTAAGTCTTTACAGGTAGACTTAGTATACGAGTAAACCTAAATAGGGGTCTAAATTGGTGGTTCTGTCTAGCAGATAACGATGTAGCAAGATCTAAATATTTAGTGGCAACTACATGTTGGAATAGCCTAGCAAATTCCTCACTATAGAAAATGTGAAAACAGAATTTGGATGCTTTTCTTAAAATCATATTTGTAAGTGAGCTATAGAGGTTAGAGTCAAAGGTATGAGTTAATCCAGGAAAGGTTGCTTCCCTATTGTGTACAAAAGATTATCCTGATTATCACTGTTATCTCTCCTAGTCTTTGGAACAATTAATCATGTACCACAGGCCTATCAACTCCCTGAACTACAGCTGATCTCCTGTGTATTAACTTTCTTCCTTCAAAATTCTTCGTGTAGTGAGAGCATTGCAAAAACAAGGAGTTCTGTGAGTGGGATTCTTGTAGTGATCCTGCAGTTGGCTTCTCTATCATATAAGCAGATGCTTCCACTCATTCTGCATCCTTTCTGTTCATGGAAAAACTAATAAAGTGCCTCTGTCCTGGCACCTCTCTTCATGAAACTTTCAAGAGTGGGGCACATTGACAGAACATAAATCTGTAAACCTTATTTGCGTAAGGAAACAGCCTGAAAAAGATAGTAGTTCCCCTGATCATCACTAACTCTGGTGACACAGGCACAATAAACTCTGAAACTAATGTTTTGATATTTAGCTGAATTTTCAGTGACATTGCTAAAATATCCCACTCAGGCTCCCGGGTACCACCTGAATTTGAAAGGATTCAGCCAGAAAGCCTACTGTCTTTCTTTGAGATGTTTTTATTTTTAAATTGTTGAGAATGCTATGGAGAAAATTCCCATTTGGAATTCAGTATGGAGAAATGGGTCAAATGGCAAGGAAATAAAGAGCCTATAGAGCAGCCAAGAAAAGTAGCTTTTCCCTTAGTCGTTGGACAAACTCTGTGTTGTCATTGTGGATTTTAGGAACTAAAAACTCAGGTTTTGTTTTTATCCTCACATATATGCTCAAGAAAAATATCCAGTGATTTTGGTAAGATTGATGTTTAACCAAATGCTTTCATCAGGCCTTGACTTTGTCTCCTGGATGTTCACCTCTAGTGCTGATACCTCAAGACTGCATGACAGAGAAGGAAAATGGGTAAGTGCAGCTCTCAGAGTTTTGGCTTCTTTTTTATTGTTTGTGTGTTTTTAACACAAAGACTTGTAATCTTTAATTTGTAGAATTTATATGCAGTGCAAGTAGTGTTTTCTCTAGCATAACATTGAAGGAGAGCTTTACTGGGTGGTACCAGCACTCTGTCTAGGTCACAGTCTTGTCCTTGATATTTAGGGAAACTGTTGACAGTGGAATTTCGAGTAATCTTTCCATAGCAGGCATTCCTTGCATCTGGCAATTGGTGATGTTTAAACTGTAAGAGATGGAGGTTGCTTCTGGGCCAGTATGTTGCGCAGTCATGGCTGGACCTGTCTTCCATAAAGTTGCATAATCCTTTTAAATCCATTTCTACTTTCCATCGTCATGATGTTCTACAGCAATGAGTTGCACAGTATAGCTGACTACTATGTGAAAAAGTATTTACTTTTTTTTTTTCCACTTTAAACGTGATGCTCAAAATCTACATAGATGCCCACTGATTCCAAGACAACGAGATGCAGAGTAACTGATTTCTGGTCATACTCTCTGTATCACTCATGATTTTAAAGCTGCCTGTTACATCTTCTCTACTGTCTTTTTTTCCAAGCTGAAGACTCATGGTCTAATTGATCTTTCATCAAATGGAAACAATTCCTGCTCATCTCTGTAAATGTTCCACACTTTCTGAATTTGTGTTACTATTTTCTTTCTTTTTTTCCTATTCTTTTCCTTTGTTGATTCCCCCCCCCCCTTCCTGTTCCTTATTGTGTTTTGACTGTTGCTGAGCAGGGAGCTAATGATTTCAGAGAACCTTTTATAGTAGGCTTGTTCCCATCTTTATATAAAGGTGTAAGTAGTTGTTCTCCCCCTGCCCTGCATTGCATGTACTGACATTGTGTGACAGCTGCTGCTCAGTTGCTCAGGCATTCAATTTCATAAGACTTTTTTCTTTCAGTCAAATTCATGATCTGTGATTCTCTGCAACAAGAGTCACAAAGAGACCAGGAATAGATAAATTAATTTGCTAAACTGAATGCCAGCCAAAAGATTATATGTGCGTGTCGACATGAACATGTGTGGGTGTTCATTCACTTTTCAAAGGATGAGACTGAAATTTCAGGATTGTTTTCAAAGGAATCTGTTTTTAAGTCAGGGCTAGGGCTGATCAGGGCTTGGTCTTTGGATAAGCATTCAATATGTTTCTGAAAATCCTGACATTTCTGAAATATATGACATCACAAGAAATATATTGAATAGTTAGGGGAGGAAAAGCAAAGGAACTGCAAGACAGGGGATACATAAAATATGTGAAAAAGCAGTTCCTTTTGGTCCAATTCGGAATGATTTGTGAAGTTTACTTGAGGTGTGATTTTGTAGACAGATACTCGTCAACTTCCTTCCGGTTCCCTAGTGTTGTCCTGTGTAATGAATGACTTCCTTTTGGTGAAGACAGAGCTGAGAGCCTCTAGACATTCATGTTGTCCAAATCAGTCAACAAACAGCCTGGGCCAGACGTTATCTGAAGGTGATGTATGGACTCTGTGAAAAGGAGAGATGTACCCAGGGTAGATCCTGGAGCTTTGTAGTTGGACACAAGTGCTGCAGCATAAATTTGTGAAGAGGCAGGTGGTGATGTATTACTCTTAAGAGAAGAGAAAACTCCTGTTGTTTTTTATTCTCTACTTTTGTATTGTTACTCCATTTATTTCTAAATTTTTGTAATATGATTGTAGAATATTACTTTGATTTTGAAATCACTAAATCGCTCTGTAGTTTTCCAAGACACTCATTGCTGGGGAGAAGCAATACTGTTTGCTGTGCTGCCACCTACTGTTTAGAGGTGCTGCTTCAATTTTGAGCGCATTAACTTTTTTTTCCTTTCTTTCTTTTTCTTTTCTTGTCTTTTTTTTTTTTTTTTGAAATTTTTTTTCCTGCCTTTTAAAGTTCCCTTTCTGATGAAACGGCACTGGACATACAAACTAAGCTTCCTCTAGTTTGATTGTCTTGATCTGATTGCTGCAGAGAATTTGGAAGACACACAATGAAGAGATCGTCTGGTAGGGAGATCAAAGTCACCCTTTCACAGATGAGACTGTGGTTAACAGAGGACGATCCCTACAATGTTGAAGGAGAGCTGTTATTCTGAAGAGCTGGTTTTTGTCTGTTGTTTGCTTTGCAGAATTCTTCAAGCTAAAGTTTACTGACACTCGTTTGAAGGGCAAAGAAACATTCTGGGTACCTAAAGAAGCAAGCACAAGTGTGCTCAAGGACCATTTGTGTGTAACAGGTGTGATACAAAACACAGTTCAAACTATTCCCTGAGGTTAAACAGAGTTGCAGAGATGAAATTATGGAAGGGGTGTATAGCATATAGCATACAGCAGAGTGCAGTGTTAATACAGTTTCCTTTGTGGTCTGTTCTGTTTCCAGGCTTTAATGTTATTATGGTTCAGGATAGGAAAATGGAGTCAGAAAAAAATGAAAACCAGCCTGATATATTCCCTGCTTTCCACAGCCAAACCTTTTGGGATGCCTGTGAAGGTTGTACGTAGGCACTTGTAAGACCCAGCAAATCCTGCTGAACTATCTCTTTAAAATTTAACAATACACTGGGGTCTAGCTGCAGTTTACACCCACTTGGCCCCCTTCAGAACTGTAAAATATTGGATTAAGATTTGTTCTGCCTCCTTCCCAAGACTGGTGGTTTTTGCAGGAAGGAAAAGGTGAGATCTGTGCATGTTGCAGGGTTTTATAGTCCCTCTTCACTTGCTGGGGTTGGCCCAGGTTTGCAGGTTGCCCTTGTGTATTGCTAAACTTTCAGTGGAAAAGTCTGTGGAGCTAATGGGAAGACGGGTGGCTAATGTCTCTTTTGCTGACTGTGGGAATGGACCACTCAAAAGCTGCCATCTCCTTGGAGGGGAGCAGGTCTGGCCACCTTCATATCGAGGGGTAGTAAAAAAAAAAAAGTGGGGAAAGAGTTTTATTTCTAGTGAAAGCTTCAGCAATATTCTTGCCATATTCAGTGGTTCAGTGATGATGTGAGTGCCTTGTCTGCTCTACTGGCAGCAGGGTCACAGAATCACAAAATTGTTGAGGCTGGAATAGACTTCCAAGATCATCAAGTCCTTCATGTTTTCCCTGTACTTTGTGCATGGACTCCTCATTCATCTGGCATCTTCTGCCTGTTGGATCTGAGCTCACATTCTTTTTACAGGTCAGTTGGAAATGCAGAGAAAGACTCAGGCCCAGAGGGCTTAAAGGACAGGTTTGTATCTATACGATACTTTGCTTGTATTTCCCTGCTCACAGACAAAATGCATTTAGAGAGCAGATGTATCTTTGATACTTTAAAATAAAGTGCTGGTTTTTATCCTACTCTCCTCCCTGTTTTTTTTCTTTTTGTGAAAGGAATGCCTATATAAAAGCAATACATTCCTGCTTGTAATGCATTCTATAATTACTTCAGACATGGATGTATCAGATTATGTTTTAAAAATTAAGTACAATTTATTTTAAAGTAGGAAAAGTGAGGAGAGAGCAGTGAAAGACAGCACATTAATAAGGTATTAATAAGTCTGTCTGGGTAGTTAGTTCATTCTGCTAAGGGAACGAACAGAAAAAAGTAAGACTTAAGCAGAAAATGAATTATATGACTTTAATTGTTTCTTATTTGTCAATATTTGCACATTCATCTTTAAATTGTTAAGCCTCACCCCTACCCTCAGGACCTGAAGACTTCTGCATGTGAACTTTTCGAATCTAAACAAAAGGAAACATCTGGTGTATCATCTGGCCAAAAAGGCCATATGCATTGCACTCCAATAAGTTATGACAATACATTTGATGTTTTTATTGCGTATATGAATAATGTATACTGCTTTGTCTGTATATTTGTCATTATAATTTTCCCACTATAATTAACCCACAAATCATGCTGCAGAAATATATAGATGACTGAATTAGTCAGATGCCCTACTAATAGTTTGACATCTGAACATGAGAGTTGAAGTTAGCTGTTTTTTTGGAAAGTACTGTACCTTAACTATTGTTAGTGTATCTCAGAAGATAAATACGAATGTATCTCTTGATATGCAAAAAAACCTTATCTGTGTTCTTCATTAGAGAACTATAGAACTTTTATGTCATTTCTAACATCGAAACCACCTCATCCAATGTTACTTTTCTGGAAAACGTTCTTTGTAGGACAGAGGCAGGTTTGCCCCTCACAGTCTTGTGGATGAAGAACGATACTGAGACTTAGGAAGCTGTTCTTGTTTCTCCTTCTAGCTTCATGGACATCCATAATCTGGGCCAACAAACTGAGTCCTGTGAGTAAGGGCTTATTTGTGTGTGTTAATCAAACGTGTTTCCACCCTTGCGGCACATAGAGTGCAAGGTGCTGTTGTGCATATATTTCTGTTGATGTGGCTTCTTCCTTTCTGGGGACTGGAAATAAGCTTGAGCAGTGTGAAGCACAACTTTAGCAGAGTGTGGAATGTATATTATGGAATAGACCAGAGTAAGCATTTCTATTGAAAGAAAAAATAATTACAGACCTACTGAAAATATTTATGGCAATACAAAAAAGTCATGAGGTCCAGGCCTTTGGGCACTTGCCCTCCATCTGAACTGGCTGGGTACTTGCATAAATACACAGCTCTTTGTGTCAGTGCTAAATGGCCAGTAAAACACATTCTTTGTGGCCAGAAGGCCTGCAAAGATAATTTTATAATTAATAAAAATCTAGGTGCTAGAATAACAGAGTGACAGCAAAATATTTTTTATTGATTTTTACTGATGCATCCAAGTATTTAATATCTCAAAGTCATAATTAATCATCAAAGCAGTACAATTTCATTGTATTTAAGATTATTTATTCAGGATTTTCCTTGAAAGTGAAATGATGCATTTTGTATATTTTTGCAGTATTTGACAGCAGTCTCAGAGAACAGTCACATTCGGCCCCTATTTATATGGCTTGCAGAGGTTTGTCAGATCAAGACAGCTAAAGTAAACATGACAAATGTCATTTTGTAGTGCTTAATACCGTTAATCCTTAAAGCATGGAACCAGGAAACCTTTATTCGTCCTGGTATTTGAAACCTGTAAGCAATCTCATGTTTCTAATACTGATTTTCTTTTTATTCCACAAAGAAAACAGTATCAAGGCCTTTTTTCCTGGAATATTACTTGAGGCTATTCAGAAAAAAAGCATAACAGGAAATTTGGCTCCTTAGCCCTAATAATGGTCTCTATTGAATGAAAACTTGCTTTTTTTTTTTTTTTTGTTAAACAGATTTTCTTATGAAAGGGTTAGAAGTGAGTAAACGACAAATTCAAGCTCATCTGATTTCTTCTGATTTATGTTGACCTTGAAAGAGAGAGAGGTCATGCTGTTGGCAGGCAATAAGAACTAATCTGTTACTAAGTAAGTAATTAAAAGTGAGGCCCTATATATTTTTGTAATGAGTTGACAGCAATTCCATCCCCATGTCATATGGTTGCTCTAATCAACATGGTCATTGCATTTAGTGCCATATGAGAAGTTTACAAGAAGTCAGATGACAAACTGAAATGTGCAATCTTTTCAGATGTGCGGATGAATAGACTGACTATATTGTAGATGAGGAAAAACTCCAGTAAAAATTAACGTCAAGCTGATGTGTGCAATTAGAAATTACATATTTTTCTAATAAATTGGAGTGGATGCTTATAAATATTTTCAACTTAAGATGTAAATTTGTGTTAAAAAAAAAATAAAATCACATTTTGGCATTCTGACATCAGACATGAGAAATATTGACTTCCATGTCACCAAATAACCTAAAGAACTGTCTATTTTTCAAGACACATTAAAAAGTCCGGTTTTTTTTATTGAGTTCAAGGCAATTTTCTAAGTTGAATCAGGGCCTGGATATTCCTGCAAAGTATTGAATGCTATGGCCCTAGTCCAGAAAAATGTAGCAGCTATGTCTTCACTGGCTTTTAAGAGTGACCTGAAGGCTGGGCTTGAGGATAAATTCACTGATTTTACATACTTCTCACTGATAGGAGTCAATGAAGTCAGGGTTGGAGACAACTGAGAAGACAACCTCAAGTTTGTTCTCTGTGGTTTGCATCTGGTGTTGCAAAGACATTACAGAACTGATGTTGGGCAGGCAGGATGTCCTAGGGATTGGATAGGACAAAGTAATGGATGACATATCCCGCAGAAGGATTCTACCATTGCTTGTTGTGAAGGCAGGTATTAAAGGCATTGAGGTAGCTGTAAGAACAAAACAAACTGATGGAGCATCTTGGGTCTCTGGCTTCTGTCGGAATCAGTTATGGGTGTAGTTGCTAACTTGGACACCTGCTTAACTGTTTTCATTTTAAGTTAGTAGGACTTCCATGCATACTGTGTTCTTAGTTTTCAGACATATACACAAATACTTATCCAAATTTGGGCAACCCCTGGTAAGAGTGAGCTTCCAGAATCAGGTTTCTTTAAAAAAAAAACTAGCGTAACCTCAGCTGGTGACTATTGGCCTGTGCTACAGGCAGATCAGGAAAGTACTTGGCAATTGGCACTGGAAGTGTATCCGTTTTTTTTAGCTATACTACTTGGTCTAATTAAGGTATTACCTTACTCTAAAAGTTTTGCCTTACCAAAAACAGGGAAGAATGATCTCTCCCAGGGAAATAATAGAAAATCTTTCACTTTTTATCCTATGGAAGGATCTGGTTTATGTTTATCAGACCCCTGTCCTCTCTTGCTTAAGAAACCACTGAAAGGAAAAACTTGAGCAAAGACAAAAATGTTAATTATGAAGAGTTTTTAAGCAACGTTGTCAAATTTGGAGTTACATCAGCTTATCTTTCAAAGAAATGGAAACGCTAGTCTTGCTCACAGATTTGCTCTTGAGTTTGACTAAAGTATAATTGTAGGTCTCACTTGGGTCATTTAGTTTGTATTTTCTACACCTCCATTATCAAGACTCTGTCCTATATGTGCATGCAACCTCTATTTTAAGGTCTTATATCGACAGTCGCACAGCTCATGGCTTGTTCTTATATTGCTTATAGCCACATGAGATTGAAATAGTTGAACTTAAAATCTAATGTTGCTCGGGGAGCGATTAGTTGAGTATCACTGCCAATCAGTCAGCAAAAGTTTGGGACACTTTTTTGCCTAATTTCCTTAGATTACTAAGCAGCTTTTACTACAAAATACCAGAGCTACAAGTGCATACAAAGAACTTTCCCCATTATCCACTCATTGCTCTTTTTGGCTGTAAGCTCTGTCATGTGTGATAAAATCTACAGAAATATGTGAGATCAGTGTGATTGACATTACAGTCAGGCAAAAGATATTTCCTGTGAGTGGCAACAGCACAATTGCATATCTCAGCCAGCATTCACTTGGGTCCGAAACTATTGTGAAACAGGCTGGAACTGTTTGTGAATGGGTGATTCTGTCTAACAGATGGTTATGTGTAAAGGCAGCCAAGAGATCATGTAAGAGTGTTGTGTATTTGTGGGGGCATGAGTTGTAGCCAGGAACGTCTGTAAAGAATCTGCCCTAAGCTTTCTGGTCCAAGATTAAGCAGATATGTCATTTCTAATCCAGTTTTGGGGTAAACTTCTGAAGTTTTAAGAAAGAATGTTTCTGCAGCTGTTTCTGTACTGGGGGGGGGGGGGGGGGGATGTCCAAAAANTCCAAAAGAAGAACTCAACACTGTGGATCAGGGAGCATGAAAGAGTTTGTTTTTTAGAACTGCATTTTTGTATTTCCTAGTTAGACCTTTGGACAGTAGCCAGCTTTCTGCTGAGTAGGTTGGCAGGGCACAGGAGATGGATACACAACAATCTGCCGCCTTCCATGCCTCCCCTCCATGTGTAGTGTTCCTGCTGCATAAAGCCATTAGTGACTAGATTACAGAAAACATAGGGTTTTGTTTCATAGTTTTTATTTGTTGTTCCATTTCCTGTTTCATTCCTATTTAACCTCTGCTCTTTCTAGTTCAGACATAGTATCAAAGCGAATTTGGAAATGAACTTCATATGGATGAGAATGAATTGTAAGCTATACATGCTATATCCAATATAACTTTTCCTTTAAAATAAACCTTATAATTATTTTTTAATAAACAGAATGTTTTTTATTAATCTACTAAGTTTTAATAACAGTACATTTCCTCTTCCCTCTTCCAATATTTTTTCCCATCAAAACCAACCTCTAATTGATGAAGAGCTGCATGTTTAGTTGCAAAGTCTTTTGGGGGCAAGCTGCCTTTGAATTACATAGAGAGTGCCTGTAATGGATTGGGGAATGCAACGTTTTGATCCTCACATAAGGTGTTTTCCAAGTATAAACATGTCTCAGTGTTTGGATGACTGTCGACAATATCAGAAAATCACCTTGAGTTGGGAAGATAGATTTTCAAGAGTTGCAGTGTTGGAGAGAAGTATGTAAGAGGATGATCTCTGCACATGATCAGAAGGAAGCACAGCTACCCTTCACAAGTAAAATATTCTTGAGGTGTTCTTTTTTTTGCAAAGCAGAATTAAATGTCTTTGTAACTTGATGTTACAGTTTTATGAATCTGTCTGTTGATGATTTTAGGAGTTGCCATACTGGCTCAGACTTTAAGTCTAGTGGGATGGATCAGAGACCATTGAGTTCCAGATGTTTCAGAGAACAAGGGGAACACTCTGCAGTGGGTAGAAATGGCACTGTCACTAGATTTTATTTCATCTACTAGCACTTAAGAGATTGTTTAAGGCCTGATGCACATTGTCTGATATACTCTCCACACAGTTTTATAGTGTTATGTTAGGGAACTGTTGCTACCTCCGGAAATACCTACCTGATTTTTCATCTAACTCCTCAGTCTCATTAACCTTCTTTAGGAAAGAGCTTCCAAGTTAGTCATTGTATATACATGCTTTTCCTTTTACTGTATTTGAATGTCCCAATTTTCAGTTTGTTGGTTTTGATTTTTTAAAAAAATGTTTATTTTATTGAATACCTTTTTCTGTGTTACAAAAAAAATACAAAAAATGTTGTTACGAAAGATGACATTGCTTGTTCATCTCATTTTTGAAAATAAATCAATTCCAGTCTTCTCTAGCCCTTTTAATAGGTTTTCCAGGGCCAAGCTTATTGCTTATATTCTTTGCCCTCTTCTTTTACATTTTCAGACCTGCGTCTCTTTGTCCTTTTTCTTTTTGCCTGCGTGTTCTGCAGGATGCTTTGAGCTGAATGTTCAACATATCACAGAATCACAGAACGTGAAGGGACCTCAAAAGATCGAGTCCAACCCCCCTGCCAGAGCAGGAACCTAGAGAAATCACACAGAAATGTGTCCAGGTGGGTTTTGAATGTCTTCAGAGAAGGAGACTCCACAATCTCTGTGGGCAGCCTGTTCCACTGCTCTGTCACCCTCACTGCGAAAAAGTGTTTCCTTGTGTTTACACAGAACCTCCTATGCTCCAGTTTGCACCCATTGCCCCTTTTCCTGTCATTGGACGTCACTGAGAAGAGCCTGGCTCCGTCCTCCTGACATCGCCCTTTACATATTTATAAACATTAATGAAGTCACCCTTCAGTCTCCTCTTCTCCAACCTAAAGAGACCAGGATGTGACCCTTTCTGTACTTTCCTATAAAGAGTGTCTACTATATCCCATTCCTTGTGCAAAATAACATCTTTGTTACTTCTTGTCTGCAATTTAGTTGAATTGTGTAGCGTGGATCAAAGGCCCTTTCTTAGAGTCACTTTGCACTTATAAACCTGTAAGTATAAAAAATTCAGTTATAAAGAATCTATTTTTTTATTTCAGAGCGTATTACGTGTTCATATTGAAACTGAAATATATATATACAGAATCCTGTCTATCTTTATAGAAAGAGATAAAACCTCATTGTCATGAAAATATCATTCACAGTTCCTGGACTTGCATCCGGATTGTGCTTTATGTGAGGCATAATCTCACTTCAGTGTTTCTGAATATGGTCTAAGGCTAACTTTCCTAAAGGCTTGCTCAGGAATGAAAGATTTGGCCTGTAATATCAAGGAATGCTTTCTTCTGTGTTTCTTTGGCTGTTGTACAGTTCAAGGATGAAGAAAAAGTATTTTTGACAAACTTGTTGCCTGTTTCAAGACTTGAAGCACTAGACTTGTTGGGTTTTTTTGGTTGTTTTCTTTTTAGGTGAGGAAGGACATAGGTTGGCTTCACAGTGCTTGCATCATGACTTTTTCACACTGCTATATTCAACTGCATAAACAATTGTGATCCATTAGGTACCTATCTCCTTTTGAGTGCCATGGACAGAGTGTTTAACAAGCTTCATCGGAGGCTGATGGCACATTTTCCTTGGCTTGTGCTGCAAACTAAATTGTACATTTTGAGGAATAAATTGGATTTTATTGCGTCTGTCTCAGCTCTTGTTCTCTTCCATTAGCACTAGAATATAATTGTTTGTCTTCAACTGGCACACACCTTGTCAGTGATGAGGAGGAATGGAGCATTTGGGAGCCAGTTTGTGTAGCTAATACACAATAATAACAATGATTCACCAAATCATCAGCTCTTTGCTGTGTGGATTCTATATTTCTGTGTTTAAGTTGACTTAAGAACCAATGTATTGCACTCCTTATCATGTCTGTAGGTTGTTGCTTTCCTTGAACTGAATTTTAAGAAGTACATAAATCTCTATTTGAATTAGGTTCTTGAATGTTTCTTTCTGGACAAGAGATGATTTTTTAGTGCCATCTACTAATGTAGTCTCTTCCTAGAATGACAGGAAAGGTAAATCAGAGTTTATGGATTTGGATTTCAACGGGATGAAACAGATGCACAGACAAAAAAACTATAAGAAAATAATATTATAATGCCAAAAGGTTGTCATTATTTGAAGAAACAGCTTGGAAGTGATATGCTGAAACTAAGTGGAAACAGTGCAAAATCTTATATTTAGGACAGAGAAAATCTAACACAGATATATAATAGGAAGCCTAACAAAACAGTCCACAGTAGAACAGGAGGAACCTTGGGGTTATTGATTCACATTTTAAATGTAAGTCAAGAGTGTGGTATCTTTACAAAACCATCAAACGCAATTCTGGAATAAATTTAGCAGAAAGCCATATGTAAGAATAGGAAATAGTTACTTTTTAATGTGGCGTTGGTGAGACCTCATCTGGAGAACTGTCCGGTGTGGTACATTATCCTTTGAAAATGAGTAGAAAAAATTTAGGGTGCCCAGATATGAAAATAAAAGAAGTGAAAGATCTAACCTAAAAATCTTACCCTATGCAAGCCTGAGAAAGAGAACAATTATGAAAGACATCATAATTCTTAAATACTATGATAAGAAGCCCAGCAGTAAAGTGTTACCTGTGTTGGCTGAAATAAGGCTAGAGGCAATGAGTTGAAATGAACAAAGGATATCCAGATGAAATTCTAGAGCAGTCTTTTTTTCAGAATATTTTAGCAGTGGGATATGTGGGATTTTGTGGGTTGTAGAATCTCCACTATTAGAATTTTTAAAAACAAAGGCACATCAGGTATAGTGTAAGTTTACTTACTCTTTTGATAGCTAGGAGTTAAAATAGATCTCCTGTGGTCCCTTCTCATTGAACATTTCTGTGGTTTGTTCTATCATAATGTTTCAAAGGCATATGAAAGACTGCTTGAGATGTAGCATTAGCAAAAAACAGAGACGTGAAAGGTTTCATGAGCTGGACAAGATGTGGCATCTGAAGGGTGAACTTTGGAGTCTAGGTGTCTATCCTTAATAAAGTGTGTATTGGACTTGCCCAGAATGACTTTCTTGAGTATTCCCATTAAAGTACCACTGGCCTCACTTTGAGATTATTTATTTTATGTGACTTACTGGATTTATTTTTGTTGCTAAGTAAATGAATCCAATGGTATTAATATTGCATAAGAGACCTGTCTTTTAAAATATGATGTTTGTGGAGAAGATAGTGTTTTGGGAGATGGCTTGTCCTGCCTCGGTAGGGTGGAGAATAGGTTGGTTAGTACAAGGCTTGAAATGTCATCTAGCTGGATCTCAGTGATGCAAACTATGATGGACGGTTTGCTGCAAATGACTCAGATGTTGTTGTTGGTCTTCCATTGATCATCTCTTCNCCCCCCCCCCCCCCCCTTTCCCCCCCCCCCCCCCCCCCCCCCCCAATCTAGTTCTCTTTTGGATTTGTTTTCCTTTTTGTTCAGAGCTGATCTTATTTTTCTGGGTTTTGTGTCTGTTTACCAAAACCTTCCCTCTAGAATAGTGCTTACCCCTTTCTATGTTATCTCTTTACTGCTGACATACATAATATTATTATCTCTTCTGCTTAGTGGCTCGGGTCTTAAATGAACTATAAGACGTATTAAATAACTTAGGAAAACCCAATCTTCTTAAAAACAGCTGTTCCAAATTGCAGTAACTTTGTCTCCAAAGTGAGAGCCTCTCTCAGCAGGTTACTGAAGGCAGAAGGTTTTTGTTGTCTCATTAGAAGCTAATTTCTGCTTCACCTTAAATAAGTATTACTTTAGTAATGATTTTGTAAGGCTGTGTGAAGAAATGAAAACCAAGGCAGGTAGAGCAGGGAGGTGGCTTATATAAGGACATCAGTGGGACTTCAAGGACCCTGCTCTTGTGTAAAGCAACTGAATGTTTGAACACCTTGACTCAGTTCCAAGTCTACTATAATATAGTAATGGGCAGACACTCATCAATATTTCAGTGTCATAAAATATATTTACTCTCAAGCTATTAAGCTCCATTAAGTCTGATTTTTAATTGATCTCCCTGGTTTCACATCTGCCTGTCTTCTCATTGTAGCCACACTGCTTTCACGCACTCGTAGGGTTTAATAAATACCGTAGGCTCATGTAAAGCCATACTGCCTGCAGTGTGAATGCCCAGCTTTGCCCTGGCCTTGTGCTCCTGCCTCTTCTTCTACGTCAGTTAGAACACTCATGAGGCCGTGGAAGAAGTTGTTCATCCAGCTGAAATTTAACAGAAAATTAAGAAGTGTTTTAAATCAGATCAGTGATAGGATCTGATGTGCGATGAGATTGAATAATTGCTAGGGCCGGAATAAAGTATAGGCGAGGACTGCCGCAGGACCTGCAAAAAGGGCGGGACTGACCCTTTTGCAGTAGCCTGCAGGTAGATCAATTTAAGGCAGTTGTGAATTTGTTATGCCTATGGTGTGCTTAGCAATTTGTGTAATATATTTGGTAAATGACAAAAATTATGCTTGAATCTTCTTTTTATGTGGGTGATTTAATCGTAGAGTTCCTCTGGAGGCTTTAGCGTATTTTTATAATATTAATCTTGCAATTTGTAAATAATCTTGTTAGCTTGGTTTTTTTATCAGATAAGTACATCTCTTACCATATTTATTCTGCTACATGGAGTAACTTAAGTCTGTCTTGTTTTGAATCTCTCTTCCCTCCTGTTTACCCCCGTTACTTAAATTTAAAAAATATTATTGTTTGAGTTAACTATATTATTTCAGGTAACAATGAAATGTAAGAGTTTTTTGTGAGAAATTGTCCGAAAATATGTAACACCACTGTTTCTTCTCTTATCAGATGTTCAAGTAAGATTGGTTGTTTGGTCTACAAAGAAAATGTTTCACAGCTTATGTGTATTCTATTTTCCTACTACTTTAGTTGGCTGTGCTGCATACAAGCACCAAAACAGAGGAGACTAGGCAATAAGTGCTGCACAGGGTCTTGCAAGATCCTGAGTTCTAGTCATAGTTTGCCAAAGTAATTTAGTGACTGAAATTACTCTCAGCTCTCTTCTACATTAAATGTTAAACTTCGATGGTAGTGTTTAATTGTCTGTTATACCTGATGTTTTAGTGGCTAAAAATGCTGACACTATGAGATGCTTTAAAGATGAAAAATACAGTTACTACCACTTCTATTTTTTTTATTTTTAAGGATGTAAATGTAATCGTTGATGCAAATATTTTCTTTTTCATCTGTGAGTTCCATTCTTGTGGTTATTCCAAAATCTTTTTTCTAGTCTAGACCAAAGTCAAAGCATAAGCAGAAAGTTAAGTCCTACTAGTATCAGTCATGCTACAACAGGTATGCAAGTGCTTGATTTTTGCAGTTCAGCCATAGAAGTGCTTATGGGGGAGAAAGTCTCTTTGCTTGTGTCTGGGAAACATCACACTAAATTCCGCAGCCAAGCAATTAAGTCAGCCTAGAATGCTCCAGATGAGAACAGCATGTTTAACAGGATGCAAAGCTGCATTTCATAGATCTGGTTATTTTAATTCAAAGTGAGGTCATCAGTGTGAGTATTTCCTTCAGTATGTTAATGACTAGAAGTCATTGACTATTGTACTGTGACTGGCATTTACCATTTGTGGTTTTTACCAAATTCCACTGTTTCTTGTATATCTGTCTTCCGTTATATCAAATATTACAGCAGAAATATTTCAGTGGTAATATCTGCTCAGTTAGAATAAGAAAGGCCCTGAAAACTTTGAAAGGAAAAATATGGGCTCATTTTCATATCTACTTTCCAAATTTCAGCAAGCTTAGTAAAGCATGTGGATTATTAGGTATGTAATTGTACTAAAGTATCTACTGGTATCCATTTGGCACCTCATTTCGTGGTAATCATTTAAAAGAACTGGTAATAAAAATCAGCTGAAGTGAAGCTAGTTTTTAAAGACATCCAAGCCTAAGGCCAGGAACCCCCTGAATCTTGGTTGTTATGCTAGTCTTTAAGTGAGAACAGGAGTAAAGATGAATGACAATAATTTTGATAGTTGGAAGTATTATAATGTTCTTGGATCTGTGTTTGTATGGTTCCTGGAATGATTGCTTATGGCCTTCTTTGAGAGTGTTCTTTAGCAGTTTCTGAGTGAGGACTTGGCACTCTTG
The DNA here is from genome assembly GCA_013396935.1 of Baryphthengus martii. Lineage (NCBI taxonomy): Eukaryota > Metazoa > Chordata > Aves > Coraciiformes > Momotidae > Baryphthengus > Baryphthengus martii. The sequence continues at coordinate 3,216 of VWZK01005653.1, read as the reverse complement.
GTAAGTACAGTCAAAAGAACCAGGAAAGAATACTTGGGACTCTTTTGAGATGATTTCCAGAACCTACTAATCTTTTCTGAAGCAATTTCTTTCCAAAAGGTAAAAGAGACTTCAACTTTTTCCAACAGGAAGAGGGTAGCTTGGTCCTGGAAGTCATGTCTGGAACATTCCACAAGAAAAATGGGTATTGCTGATTGAATGTCAGTCATGAATAATTTATTTTGGAGAAAGGTTTTGGAGATTGGTGTTCTTGAGATCGGAACCTGAAATCACTGTTTCCTCTTAGAAATAGTGGAAGTTGTTCTATCCAGGCAGAGAAATTACCATATTCTAGTCTTTCAGTGTGCAAAGGATCATGACAAGTGTAAGAAATGGAATATCCTGTTACATTTTCAATCTGTGTTGCTTGTGAGTCAGAGCCAAAAAGATTTTTCCTATGAAGTTCATTTGAAAATGTTGTATATGTAATCATATAGGTTGTCTTTGTTTAGTTGTTTGCTTGGTTTTTGGTGGTGGTTTTTGTGTCTGTATCTGTGGAAGCCCATGATAACCAGAAGCTCTGAGTTATCAGTCAGCATCCTCTTTGGATAGCATCAGAGAAAAAGTTCTGTTCTCTCACAGCAACAATTGCACATCCTTATCACTATTTTCCTGTCCCCAGATGAAACATAGACCATATGATTCTCAAAAGAAGGCGGATGGGGATTCAGCACTGTCATATCACCTGGCTTGCTGGCCTGAGTTCTAGTTTGCTGTATATCTGTCAGGTCATTTCCTTGGGTGTTACTTTGACGGGGCTTAAACTACAGACAGAGGTGCATACAGATGAAGTGCAGGGCTACTGGTAGCTTGCATTCACGTTCCTGATTTTAAGTGCGTTCATACTAATTGTGGTCAATGAAAAGCGCACAGTTTAGTTAGTCTCTCTTGCTCCCTGGCAGTCCCAGACCTATATGCCAAGCTCAGTGAGTGAAAGATTTTTTTTTCCAGCAACAGCATGTGGCTCTCTTTGGCAAACTCCCACCAGCAATTTTCTTGGCAGCTACTAAGTAGCCTCTGGATCTCTAAAGCAGGAAGGCTGCCGATGGGGTTCTGATCTACGTATTTCACTGAAAGTAATTTCTTTTGGCCTACCTTTCAGTTCTGCAAATGCTCATTTACTTTATATTCATCTGTTTGGTTCCAAACCCCACATCTCAATGCATGTAGATTCACTTACAGTTGAAAGAAAAATTTTACGAGCCAGAAATCCATGCTATCCTTGGCCCTTCCATTTTTCACTTGTATGCCATCTTTTTGTTGTGCATCCATAAATGTTCTGTGTTTTTCAGAATTAATGTCCTGTGCCCCTTTCGTGCTTGGTTAGGATATAGGAAAATGATAAGCTAGATGTCGGCTGCCTTTGGGTACTGGCTTGAGACCTCAGTATGGTCCTTCAGCTTCTTTTGTAGTTCTGCAGTGGCAATTCAGATGTTCCCCATGACTATTAGAGTAGCTAGTGATGATTAAGGAGATGTACCAGGCATGCCAAGAGATGTTCTGTCTGGACAATGCTGACGGAATTGAGCCTGATGGCACTGCACTTATCTAGCAAGATTAAAGTAGTTGCATTTAATATCTTTTTTTTCAGGAGATATTTTGCCCTCCAGTTCTTGGCACATGGAGTGCAAATATAAAACTAACTGCCCACCTCTTTTAAATGCTGCCGTTTGTACAAGTCTGTCAACTTGCATTTCCCACTGGCAGCCACTTCTCCACTCTGTGCTGTTATTTGTCATTACACAAGATGGGCTCTCCACGTCTATCTGCTCCTTAGAAACACATGTAAATTAAACCTCAAAATATTTCTGTGACTTAATGGAAATAACCTGAAGTTATGTACAAAGGAAGGTAGAAATGCTGCAGAAGCACAAAATCTGTTTTAGGGAGAAGTTCCTGATTGCCGGAGTAAATTTCTGTCTGGGCAGAGCAGTGTTCCATTTTTTTGCATTTGATTTTTAAGAATTAAGAAAATGAGGATAACAGGTAACAAATACTGCATAGTCTCTGTTGACCATAGCATACTGACAAACACTCTCGTAAAAATCCTGCTATACTGTGTTTTCCACCACGGCAGGTACTTTGTGTGTCACATGTCTAACAACTGCACAAGTTCTTCCAGAAGCCGCAGGGAGGTCTTGAATGCTGAGGAAAGAACTCCTTCAAACAGAGTTTCTCTGCTAACCTATGTCCAAAGTTTGCTCTGAGTTACGCTTCCATAACTACTCTGAAGGTAAAAGTAGCTACTTGGGTGAAATTGTGAGTGAAAGTTTGTCCGAAAGTCTCATTGACTATTGTCAGGTTTAATATTGAGGGAAGTGTCTCTATCTTTTTTCCATTTTGCCCATGTGCTGGAAAAAGGTGCCATGTGTGGTCTCAAAATGCATCTACATATGGGAGAAAATGAGAAATAAATGAAAAAGCCTAGCTTTCTGTAAAATCAGGTGTTTGGATGAAAATTACTGCATCTTTCAAACGTTTCAAGAGGAGTGAAGGCATATAATGCCATGCTAGCACTTCTACAGTTTGTATATTCCTGCTGTTGGCTTTTCACACGCCCTTAGTAGAAACAAAGACAGTTCTCCATCAATTTTTCATGAGTTTTAGATCTGTTGCATGCAGAAAGCAGATCTGTCATATTTTCCATCCATCAATGTATAACTTTGAGAGAGTCAGTATGTAATGTGCTGTAGTTTAATGTAATGCTGTCAATAAAGTTCCCACATTTGGAGCAGTTAGTCACCCAGGTGAGCTTTAGATTCCTCACCATGTATTTTTTTGCAAGCCTGAATGAAGATACCAGTATTGTATTTTCACTCAAATCGGGTATGCTTTTGTGAGGTGCTAAGTTTCATTACTTCCAATGCAGCAAAAGCGTGCAGCAGCAAGATTTCTCCAGTGGTGAAACCTGCTAAAGAGAGCCCAGTCATCAAGCTCCCAGCTGTATCTGTTTTTTTCAGCCTGTCTAGACAGGAGTGCTGCATGCCCCAATGTGCTTTCAACTGGTGATTGCAAACACTGTGCAGATACTGCAGCTACACAGGGAGGCGGCTACAGCTCAGCACACCTCTCTGAATAACGCACTACAGTACAAGTGCTTTCTGCTTCGGTGCTGACTGAACATTATGTAAATCTGCAATCCTGACAAATGCACTTTCTCTAGGCAATTAGGAATCT
>VWZK01005651.1:0-14338 GCA_013396935.1 Baryphthengus martii | reverse complement strand
CAGCTGAGGTGTGTACCTGAGCCATTAATAACCATTTCTTCTGCTGCTGATGTTGACTTTGGCTCAAAGACTTCTTATTCCCATGTGTTTCCATACAGGATTTGTCTGCCCCTTATCCTTCACTTCCTAAGGATATATATCAGTTTTTCTTAGCAAGAGAGGCCCCTCATTCTCTTGTCTACCCTTCTTTGCACCTATGCTGATTTCAGTTTAATTGTCTTGAACTGGAGTGTGCAGAATGGTACTTAGTATTCCGTACAAAGTGTCAACAGTGTCTTGTAAAGTAGCATTCCTATGTACCTTCTGACATGCATTTTAGCATCTCATTTATCTTTTACACAGCTTGTTTCCTAGTTAGCTGTCAGATTTCAGTATCACCATCATCAGTTTATGCTGAAGATATCATTCATTCCAGAGCACGTGAACAAAACTGCTTTATGGCTCTAAAATCTGTTCAAGATCATAAAATCCACTTTCAAACACCATTCATTTTATAGGTTAGCATTGCACCAGTATACATTTGTGGGAATCAGATACCTATTTATCTAGGTTTTAGTATTTGTAGCAAACCTCTTTACATTGTCATATCTACTTCATTGATCAATGCAGGAAGCTTCATAAATGTAGATAAGGTATTTTCCAGACATTTTGTAATTAGCATTGCAAGATGAGCTATCATAATTGCTTCCCTGACAGTAGTTTCCCATAATTTATAATGTCTTGATACATAATGCATATCCTGTAATGCATTTCAACCAATCTGTAACTATCACAGTCAATCATCTTGGAACGGTGTCACAGTAGGAGCTGCTTTAAGTCTACAGTAAGTGTTCTGTTTCAAAAAAATCTCTTCTATTACAGTAGGTCACTTTGTTTTACAACCAGGCCTGCATAAACCCTACAGGATTTCACTGAATCACTTGTTTGTCCCTAGCAGGTTTCAGTCCTCAAAGGCTAGGCATCGATGAAACCGAGCAGAGATTAATTCAAAATAAACACCTTTCTCCTATTAGTGGAACACGACTGTTATCAACAACTTTTTTATATATTCAATGTTTTACACTTGCCTAGAAAGTAGTCGAGTTCAGGTTTTTAGCTAAAACTATGTGACACCTGCTAAAATTATCTTTTAAGGAATAAACAGCACTGCCTTGGCCAAAACAAAGGTAATCATATCATAGGAACAACTGATACACACAGCTGAGGCAAAATTTAAGCTGGAGCTTTCTCTTGCTGGATACTGCCAAAGAAATGCCCAGTGCTGGCGAAAGCCTTGACCCTGTATAATCTATTTAATAAGGTAATTAGGACTAACTGTTTCTGAAAATGAATCTGTAACCATAAACAGCTTGTCATTGATGCTGAAAGAATGAGTCTTGTTCTCAGTCTGCTTCAAGTACTTGTGCTTGACCCCATGTTACCCACTTACACAATGGGATGTGTGTCTCTCTAGTGGTCTGGAATAGGGAGAGCTGAGTTAATATTAAGCAGCCAAAAATCAGTTTAATTTTAGTTCACTATGGTTTCATACAGTCACACAATCGTTTTGTACTTGCACAAAGGAAGATGTTGCATAGAGTGGAAATTAGCAGTCTATGACAGGCCAGGACTGCTGCTGTTTGCAGAAACATTGGCTTATGCTGATGTAAAGCTTTTGCAAAATTTAGCCTTTAGCTGCACTGCCTCAAACTGTTATTCATATGGATAGTGACTGCTCTTTGAAATTATTAACCCTATAAAGAAACAAAATGATTTATGGTAAATCTTTTAGTATTGAAGATATTTCTGAAGATGAGAAACTGTATTAACTACTAGCAATTTCTAAGTAGTCACACCTAATAATTGCAATTGTAGTATGTAATACTTTAAAAGTTTTTTGCATATCATTTACAAAAACCTCACAAATGTACAGAACGCCAAATGTAATTTCTTTCTTGTCAACTATTGTATAAATATATGACATCAAGAATTCTACACCAGCCACCAGAAAGAGTGCACAATGTACATATTTCACTGCAAGAGTAATTTATGTTTTGAGAAGCAGGAGCCTGAAGAACCCAGTACTTACTTTCCTAGCCCAAAGCAAAAACAGTCAGTCAAACACTCGCATGCTGCATCTCTCTGGAAAATGTATACAACCTTTTTCTCATTATTAGAACCGCTGGAGACAAATTCCATTCTAGGCAGGAATGTAGCTTTAGTCTGGAAAAAAACCCAAACAACAAAAACCAAAACAACAACAAAAAAAAAAGTTGGAAAACTTATACTTTCTGGGAAGAAAAGCCTCCCTAAAAACTTTCAACAGTCTACTCAAAAATCTTTCATTGGATTTTAATGGGTTTTCATGGTGTATTCCATTGTATTTTGTGTATGCCTCTGTTCCTTCTAAGCAGAAAAATTCTCGTCATGGATTCACAGTATCTGCTTGTCATCAGAGAAAAAATGGAATCTGGAAGGGAAATTTCACTCACTGACATTGCCTAGGCCAGGGTCTTCTAGAGATGTAACACTAATTACAGTGAGTCTTGGATGTTTAATAATCTAAACAGCTCTATCAATCTGAGCTTTATTTGAGAAGAACAGTTACAATTGTTTTGACTTGTTCCTCTGAAATCTTTTTCTTATCTCTTTATCCTACACAATTCAACCTACTTTCAATTTTTAACACCTTTTCAAGGTGAAAACAGTCAGAAAAAAGATATGAGATTGATCCTACTTTCAAATATTTGCTGCTATCTTTAAAATCTCTCAAAATTGCACTGAAACTAAACACATCTGTACAACTTTTATGTGAAGTCATCGATTATTTTAATCCAAGATGCCTCTGCTTCACATAAAGGCTGATGCGTTTGTGACTGATTTTGATAACTGGGTATTTCTGTGCTCTGTCAGCATATATGAATGGCTCGTGCATACAGGCACCCTGAAGTTTCTGTTCTTCTTTCACTGTCATCACTCTGCCTGCTCCTGAGTGGCTGCAGTTTGTACTGGCTGACCCTGGTTTCATCCATCTGTATCTAGCATCTTCCCTCCACTTCTAAATGTAGCAAAGGAGACAAACAGAATATCTAAGAGTGGAGTTCCACGGTAGAAAACAAGTCAAAACATATTTTAAAGAGAGCAGAAATGACACTGCATGGGAAACGTGCAAATCTAGGCAATGGTGTGCTGTCAATAACATGAGATAAAACTGTTAGCTGTGGGATAAAGGTCTTGATTAAAAAAATAAAAAATCAATCCTTACAGTCTCAGTTTGTGTGAGTCTTTGTAAGACAACGAGACATCTCTCTCTCTCAGCCCTGAAGCATCGGTTTCAGCAGTGTCTCCCTCAATCAACAATTTTTCTCTGAAAATTCCCACCAACCTAGCACCTTGTCAGCTTTGGCTGGTGGAGCAATTGTAGCCATGAGGTTTCTGATTTTGCTGTACTGAGTGGTTCTGAGACTGAGAGAAATCACAGCGATAAGATGAAGGCTGCTGCTCTTCAGAAGCATCTCATTGATGGAGCTGCTTCAGTATTAAAGGTGAAACAGTTAGAAGAAAGTTAAAGAACTCTCTTTCTCCCAACTGCGTGGCTTGGGTTATTTTGAGGTTTTGGCATAAAAATCATTCATTTTGATTCCACACAGGAAATTACTGTAATTCATATTAAAACGAACAAACAAAAAAATCTTTTGTTTCAATGACTTTCTGTGACTTTATTCTTTCTTTCACAATATCCACTGTGCTTATTTTGAAATACGACTTAATATATTTTACTTGGTTAGTTATTTTTCATTAGCCTTCATTTGACAAGAAAATAAATGCTCTCACCCTGGTTTTGTACAACATTTAAATAAAATAGCATCCATTTACATTAATTTTCTTTTGGCAAACTACTGTATTCATTTCTTCAGTATTGTGTTGCATTTTTTAAGCCTCCTTCCCTCAAGCATCTCTGCAATTGCTTGCTGTTGAAAATATTTTTAGTTTTCTTTGAAAATGTTATAACCAAAAGTCTCTATATTGAATTAAGTAATCTTATGGTTAATAAAACGTTATTACAATGGCCTTTTAAACACTAGTATATATTAAAGGAAGCCTCGTGAAAATGAAGCATTTAATTTTAGGCAGCTATAAAGACACAGTAGTTTGGCATCTAATATTCTTCAACTTCTGTAGCAAAATAATTGAGAATCCAATCCCTAACTGCCATTTCTGTCATTTAATTCCTCCTTCAATATGCCTTTGGAGTCGTATTTAGATACCAGCGTAGGTGTGAAGGTGGACAGAGACAGGCAGATGTTAAATGGGATTTCTTTCTGTCATTCAGCACCAATAGTTTATGAGTAGTTATATGGTCAGACTAAAAGGATTATAAATTCCATTTAATTTACTAACTTTACTAGAGTGGGGTTTTTAAACTCTTCTAGTGGTGTTCTCTTTCTGTACCAGCCATTACAGTTAATGAATATGTAAACTGAGTCAGATGTATTTCATTAAAAGTACAAAGTATTTTTTAAAAGCTGCAACTACCAGATGCAAGTAGTTAATCATGCTGGTATTAAAAATCATTCCTGTTGAAAAGAAAAAAAATTAATTTTCTGTCTGGCTACACTTCAGCCATGAACAGTACTTCAGGGGCTAAAGGTTATTGCTTTGGTGAAAGGTATTTGTATATTTTAACTATATTGCAAAACTAATATTTAGCAAGTAGTTATTACTTCCTCAAATACTGTAAACACCACCAGCTAATGCAAAAATCTAATTACAGAAAAACATACGTTGGAAAGTAATTCTTGTATGTACAAAATGAACAGAAAAGGATCATTATGTGTGGCATATGAAACCACTGTGTAATGCAAGTCTTCCAGTGAGATACTGCAAGTCTGAGCTGTTGCATTTAGAGACAGATCAACTAACAGTGGATCTTTTTCCACATAAAATTATATTTTGCCTTTATTCCTGCTACTCTAGAAGCTAATGAGCTAATCAGGGCATTCAGTCAGGGCACTCAGGCTTCACCAGAACTAAGTGGTATGGAAGCAGTGTGGGTGTAGGTTGCAATCAAGATACTTACCTGCCTAGAAAGGCAGTGGTAATACCAAAGAAGTTTTAAAATGTTTTCAAGCCAAGTTCTGACGTGGCTTAAATGTCCAGAATTCAGGAAGAGAAACTGAATTGCACATTCTGGTTTACACTGTAGTTAGAGACAGGTCTACCCTAAGTTATGGTGAGTCTGCACTATGTCCTACATGGCATGTAAAGGGCTGTTGCGAAGGACCACAAGGCTGGCAGGCAACTCCTCTTCCATGCCAATATCTTTTGGAGGACATCTGGTCAGCTGCAAGCTTCCTGAGAGAGACAGAAGGCAGGTGCATATATACTATTTCTGTTGCTAAGCACTCAGCATAGCTCATATAGGAAACGACTGACTCTTTCTGACATTTTAAATAATCACCTGAGACACCAAGCAGTGTCAAACCATTCAACATAAGTATTTTGATATGAAGAATGTAGGGCACATCTATATTCCGAAGTAAAATGACTCAGCACATAAAAAAAAAAAAAAAAAAAAAAATAAAAATAAAAAAAGAAAGAAAATAAATTGCTAGTTTATCAATAACCAGAACTGACTTCCTTGTTATTGCATAAATCCGAGAGAGAACATAATGACAGAATCAAGTGCAACAGAATCCTAAAAATGAATAAAACTGTAGTTGGTAGCAGTGGCTGGAAGCCCTGTCTCACAAATGATGTGTTATGAATTTTACCAAACCATACTTTCCAATGTCTGTCTACTGTTAAACACAGAGGAGCTGTAAGTAGCTGCAAACAAAACAAACTCTCACATCCACTGGCCAGTCAAGCAGATTATTCTTAGCTATCACAATAATAGAAGAAAAATACCCCAAGCACTGCAGTGTGAACAGGAAAAAATATTCATGTTTTCACAGCTTGAATTCCTTCCCATTTCCAAAAGAGACTGTTAAATGGCAAAGGCAATGAGCTGCTGAAGGGTTAAACAGAATGAAAGGATGGCAACATATAACCACATATGCTTATATATTTTCAGCTCAAACCATCTGCTGTTCATATGTGGAAGCTTCTAAATATGATATTGCATCATAGCAGAAATTCTTGGGGGCAGGATATTTCCTGTTCAAGACCAATCTGTCAGAAGAGGGTCAAGACGTACAACAAATAAGGAAAAAATAATTCACAGCATATTTAAGAATTTAAGACAACAGAAAGATATCAGAGCAGTCAGATGATTTTTACCAGTTAACTACCAGTCACTGAAGCGTCATTACTTAATTGTAATGAGGTGTTCAGGCAAATTGTCCTTAGCTTTCTACACCATTCATGAAAATACCACTTCTTTTTAATTTCTAAGTTTTTGACACCATGTTATGAGATCTTTCCACGGAGGTGATATTTTTTAGCTTTCAAAATTATCTATGCAGGTAATAGGGATGTAATTTTAAAGCTTTTGCTAGTATCTTGCACTTTGTACTGGCATAGATGGGATTTTGAGAGGCTAAGGACTGTTATTAGTTCTATGAATATTTTATTTCCTAACATGTCTCCAACTTTTCCTGGAGAAGGATCAGTATATACTTTTGTTCGAAAATTCTCACTCCAGTTAAGGCTTAGGACTTAGGCTGACAGCTGAAGAACTATCAAGGAAATTGTTTCTAACTCCATTTCATCTAACAGATAAGAAAATGTATTAGTGCAACTGATTTGCAAGATAATTTTCATTTCTTTGTTCAGCAGCAGGGAAAAGATTGGGGGACAAGGTGGATTTCCTCTGCCACCATTGCTGCTTTTCAGTACCAGGACCAGTTTCCTCACACTGGCAGAAAGCACAGATGTTGTGCTGTCCCTTAGGGGATATTCTGTTCATGTAAGAGGAAAAATTTCAATATATCTTGACTGTGTAGAAGAGCCTCCCTGTGTTTCCTGAGGGTGTGAATAAAGCTGAATAGTTCTGGCAGATGAGAGTTCCAAAGGAAAAATAATAAATACTGATATATTAAACAGTACTGAACAATATAAAACAGCCCTGTGTGCTTCAGAAAAGGAATGTAGATAGTTATGCACATTCTGTATTTTACTGCATGGCAATCACAGACTTGCAATATTCTGCTCTAGCGCAGACACAAAAGTATGAAAAGCTCAGGACTAGAAGGAACTATATACACACTGAATGTTTACTACAAAAATGTAAATTTGGCCTTCTCTGCATTAAGTACCACACCAGCTCTCACCAAATTAGGTACCTGCCTAAGCCATTTCAAGAGTACACTTTAGCTTCACACCCACAGCCTTTTAAGAAACTGGAAAGAACTCTCTGCCTCTGCCACGTGTAAAGAGCTATGCATCAGATGATACAAGTCCAAAGCATTCTAGCTGCAAACTGGAACCGAGCCCATACACTGGACTGGAGCTCTCTATTTATAGCCAAAATATGGTGATACTGACTCTTCATGTGGGTGGGAAATATAAACAGCAACAACAACAACAAAAAAAAGGAAAAAAAAAAAAAGAATTTATGAATTTTGCTCCAGGGAATGGGATAGGATTAGTGAGATGGATAGAGTGCAAAAGCCCTTTAGTGTACATAACCATTTTCCTACCTTCATTTCTCCACTTTCTAGAGTGTTGCATGAAGACATAACCCATGTGGTATTTCTGCAGAAATAGGTCTAAAGGTCACAGTCTAGTTCTTAAGTGTTCCATATTGTTCTCAGCATTTCTGAACAGCAACGGTACTCTATATCAGAGTTACAGGGCTTCTAGAGCAGATCTGGATCTACATAAATGTTTTATCAAATAATACAATATTAATTGAATACACAGTTTCACTAATAAATTATTGCCAGAGATGGTACAGAATGCTGTATGCACGACCTCCATTATGAAGTTTACAAGGTCTAGTTTATGAATACTTCATTATAAAATGATGTGTGATGTACTAAAATAATCAATCATGTGTATAAATCTCACTGGTGGTAACTTATAAATTATTAGAAAGACTAATCTCGATTATATTTTTATAAGTTATTTATAAATATTCCCTTTATTTAAATTTTTAATAGATTTTTCAAAATTTGTGCTGACAGTATATCCACGCACGTTACTTTAGACTACATATGTTAATTTAGACTTCACAAGCAATACAGTTCCTAACGTTCTAATCTATAGGTTTCTAATGCTAGTCTTTGGCTTATGTCACTTGTTTTTACCAACTTCAATATTTTATGGCATCCTTTCAATTGCAAATATATTCTAACAGTGTCGTTCAGATAGGGAAAAAAATGGAAATAAAGAGGGTTTTGGTTGTTAGTTTGTTGTTTTTTTTTTCCCCAAGATCACTACAGTGATTTAGTCTACACTGAGTAGCATATAGTGGTCTTGGTCTTCTGACATATTTTGACTTCAAATGCTATATACCATTCTCTTTACAATAAAAATACACACTCCTGTCAAGTCAGGTAGATAGATGAAAAGAATGATATTTCTTGCATACCAATATCTATTTGTGGGCTTATGTCACTCAAGGACTTCCATAGTTCTGCTACTCAAGGGCCTTGTGTTTTAGGAAAGCATTACATGCAGAATTCAACTGTAGTTCCACGTCTGTAATATCACTGACACGAGCAGGATTTTAGTTTTTGTCGAGGCTTGGCACAGACTCACGCTTCGGAGATCACTGGTGGTGGTAACAAATTAAAACAAGGCACACATTTGATATTATAACAAGACTTAGAGGGTAACACGAATTCAGCTTTGTATGCTATCATTAACGTCACCAACTGACAGAACTTGTTAAAACCGAAATCTTTCATCTGAGGGTAACATATGGAAATGTAATTCTATCAAATAAAAGTTTGAATCACTGAAGATCCAGCCAATCAGCTACAGCCTGAAGTCCTCTAAACAAAGCAAAATCTTTATGCTTCAGATCACTACCACGAAGGTTAGTGGGCAGAATTAAGATGGACAGATCTAGCATTAAGGATAAGGAAAGCATCAGTGCAGCAGCATTAAGGATGAGGAAAGTAAGCTCTCTCTTTGTCAGGGCTTAAGTAGCAGTTTTCATACCCCGTCATGATGAACATTCTTTGTAAACCACTAGTTGCTCAACTCCTAACACGCTGCACTTCCTGAGACAGGAATGTGTGCTCCTTTAAGGATGCTTTCTTGAACAGTACGACAGGATTTAGTTACAGTCACCTTTCCCTGCAGAGGATTACATTTTTTTTAGAGAATTCTTGAGTCTTACAAGACATATAAAATGTTTTACAGAAAAATAAACAAGCTTGGTTTCAATGAATAGAATAAGACTTAGATTTCACCTCCAAAATCTAAGCAGCTTATGCAGGACAATTTGTTAAATGTGGCCTTTGCTATGAAAAATAACCCGGCTGCTAAAATGACCTTCATATCTTCTGAAGTGAAACATTACCTAGTGTGAAAAATCAGAGGTGGCAAAAGCAGAGCCATTCAGCTGGGACTTCACTAGGATTGTGTAGCAGGGTCTAAGGGTTTATCTGCAGCCGTTATAGTTTGAATGTTAAAAATTTGCCTTCAATTTGCCTTCTGTGCATATGAAATTCATCCTTGTCCAGCTGTTCAAAACAGAGACAGCTCATGTTAGGTATTTGTACAGAGATGGTGTCTACTATTCTGGCTGAGAGAAGAATTTCCCCCTTGTCTGTTCCCCCTCTCCTGTGAAAACAAGCTGAGAGAGTTGGGGTTGTTCAGTCTGGAGAAGAGAAGGCTGCGAGGAGACCTTATTGTGGCCTTCCAGTATCTGAAGGGAGTCTCCACTAAAGCTGGGGAGGGACTTTTTAGGATGTGGGGTAGTGACAGGACAAGGGGGAATGGATCCAAACTAGAGGAGGGGAGATGTAGATTGGACGTTAGGAAGAAGTTCTTCCCCATGAGGGTGATGAGACACTGGAACGGGTTGCCCAGAGAGGTGGTGGAAGCCCCATCCCCAGAAGCTTTTAAGGCCAGGTTGGATGGGGCTCTGAGCAACCTGCTCTAGTGGGACGTGTCCCTGCCCATGGCAGGGGGGTTGGAACTGGTAATCTTTAAGGTCCCTTCCAACCCTGACAATTCTGTGATTCTATGATTCTATGTTTGGGTCCTGAGTAGACAAAGTGAAAAGGAAAATTGGACAAGAGGCAAAAATAAGTCATCGGAAGAGAACAACTATGTAATGTAGTCTAATGTGCTGATGATTAAAAACCTGTCATTAAACATGAAAATCATTCTTTTAAAATACAGTTTAACAAGTGAATGTCAGCAATGCCTAAGTAAGGATTTTACTATGTGCTTTCTAACATCTTAAAGGAATCTCATCTCATAGACAAGTAATATCTTTTTTGGATTCTTTAGGGAGGAATATCTATGAAGGCTTTGCTATGGTCTGTTGTACTACCACTCAAATAATTTTCTAATGGGAGTTTAAGCAAGGAAAAAAATAGCTAAATGCTTCACTAAAGTAATATTAATTTGCAACAGCAAATTCCTGCAAAACACGAATAATTGAGAGCTGGGTGTGCTCGCGTGCTAACATGGCTCATGGATGGATTAGCAGAATATATTCCTGGCTGGATCTGATCTGACTTTTTCTTTTTCAGACACATTTGGTTAATGCTTACCTTGTTTTAGGAAATAGGCTTTGGTAGGGAAGAGAGAGGAATTTCTTTTCTTTCCCACTGATTTTTATAGACATCTCAATCTGAAATGCTTGCTAGACCTCCTTTTAAGCCTGAAAACTGCTGGTTTTTTTCTCCTATCAGATTAATTTCTGCTTCTCTCCACCTCTTCAATTCCCTTGCCGGTTGTGGTTTAGTGAGGTTGGCCTCTCTGCTTTTCTTGGGTGTTAAATGGCAACACAAGGTTGAGAGGGAGTTTCCGAAGTCCATGGCAGCAATAGCACAAGATAAAGCAGAATACACAACAAACCTGAGCAGAGGAACAAAAGTATTGCACAGCCTCAAAAATATGTGGACAAAGTGCATTCTCTGAAGTGAAAATAATTTGTTCCTTCCCATTGTACATATGTTCATCCGAGAGTCATGCTGCAGTTGAGGTGAGTCTTTCTGACTTCAGAGTTGCCAAAAAAAAAAAAAAGGAATGGCCTGAGAGTTTTACAGTGAGAAGATTTTAATCCCCATCAAAACTATTTCCCTAATTGACGGGTGTGAATTTGGGAACATGATTTACAACTGTACAGCACAGGTACAATCTATTAAAATCAGTATTTTGCAGCTAGTCGCAGGTAGGAAACTTTTAACGAACTTGAATGGGGCCCAAAAGCACAGTGCAACTCTGAAATATAGTCTATCTAAAACAATCTAATTTAAAGCTTTTTGGAGAGGAGAAAATGGACGGAAAATTCTTATCGTTAATAAAGAAATTCCAAATTGATGTTTCCTCATTAAGAATAAAAATGAAAACAAATATTTATATTTATATCAAATAATGTAGATTGAATTATTTTAGTTTTCTCAGTCATTGGAAGTTTAGTTTCTTTGGAGTTTTTTGGAAACATTTCTACAGTACTTTGCCTGTTCTAAGAACTACTCATTTAAAAGGTATCACGGGACATGCAGCACAGAGAGAAAATCCAGCAAATACAGGGAGGGTATACTATGAATGAACTATGACTTACACCTGATATTGTAGCAGTTTAATACTTCCCATTTGAAAGATAAAGTTTTCATTAAAAAAATACCAACGCATTTTAATTTGTTACTTTCATTTGGTTCTTTTTTTCCAAGAAAAAGTCAAAATTTCTCCCCAGATAACTTTATGAAAATAGTAAAAACTCCCTCAGGAAAGTATTTCTGAACCAATATTTCAACCAGTCCTGAGTTCAATTTGAAATGACAAAAGTGAGATATAAAGCAATTGTGAAATTGATCTTGCAAATGCACAACGTGGATATGAAATCCTCTCTCACATTTGCAACTCATTCAAGATCCGTGTTAGTGAAAAGAAAATCAAGCTCATCATTTGGACACTGAAAATAATTTCAAAAGACCTTGAACTGAATTAAATTTTCTGCCACATAGACAGCGGCAGATTTGGTTTGATATCTCTTTGCCCAAGGGCACAAAGCCTGATTTGCTTCTGAGTTAAGGGAGCAGTGCAGTTTCCTTACACCTCGATTTTTAGGGATTTATGGAATGTCCCGGAAACATAAGCAAAGTGATCAGGGTAACCAAACAGAGCTGTACAGCAAAATTCAGGTACTCTGCTGAGCAACAGGACACAATGACATTCAGGGTGAATTATGAGGCAAGAACTCCTAACAAGAAGTTTTTCAAAAGTAGAAAAAAGCCAGGGTGAGAGTTCAGACTTAACTTCGAATTA
Source organism: Baryphthengus martii (assembly GCA_013396935.1). NCBI lineage: Eukaryota > Metazoa > Chordata > Aves > Coraciiformes > Momotidae > Baryphthengus > Baryphthengus martii. The sequence continues at coordinate 1,960 of VWZK01005651.1, read as the reverse complement.
CGTTTGTACAGGTGTGGTTCTTTTTCCTAAATATTTTTTCTGAGTCTTAGTTAGTTTCTCTTACACACAAAGACTTTTAAATGGCTCACTTTTTCCACTGTTATTTCAGATATCTGCACAAAGCATAACATTTTAACTGATGCCTAAACAATATAAAGATAAATAAGATAATATGCAAAGTACACATTACTGACAATATTCAGCAGGACACTTAAGTCAATAGGACTTCTCACAAGCTAAAAAATTGTCATCTGCTTAAGTGTCTCGTTGAACCTCAGCCAATGGACTTCATTATACTCTTTATGGGGTTTATAATTTTGACCTTTACCACCCAGTAAATTTTGCCCTTCTTGTGGTATTAATAACATGTTCTATGCCATACTTGCAAAGCAGATTACCACAGATTTATCTACTGCAATTAGAAGAGGATGAGCTTAAAGTGGACTGTAGTGGTTGCACTCCACAAAAAAAATGCATATTGTGTATATTAAAAAATTATTATATTTAAATAAATAGATCAGTTTAAAACTTCCAGTGTTGTCAGAAATGACATGAGTAGAATGCAAATTTGCACGTTTTAATTTCTTTATAGTAAAGGTGACTCGATCACCACATAAAATCTGTAAGACTCATTAAGTCTTTCACAAAAATAACATTTAAGAAAATAAAAGTGGGGTTTTAGATCTGATCATTCATTTTCCCATCTACCAAACTTTAATATTACTATAAAGCTACAGTGTGAAGTTTTGAGTGTTACTTTTTGCATTCCTGTTTCTCATTATTTTACTATTCTTCATTTTTTTTTCAGCTGCTCAGTTCTGCATATCATGAATGAATTATTCAAGAAACCATATAGTGTATTTAAATATTGCCTATTAGTACCAGTTGCCCTAAGATACATCTATAAGCTGTAAAAGAAGATAACTCAGAATACCTGAAGTTAAGTTTAATTTCCAGTCCCTTGCCAGAGATGCTGACTTGTCTTATTTTCAAGAATAACTTACACATTCTATGCAAAACTCTCATAAAGTTATAGCTTTAGAAGAAAACAGTCAATATAAAAAATCATGCTGAATAATTCAACCGTAAACAATATAGTTTTACGATAAAAGGTGTCAGAGAGTTTTCACCATTGATTACAGTGTTTCATGTGTAGAGCATGGTCTTCTATACATGCATGTATGTGTGTGCATTACATGTATATTCAGTACATATAGATTCAAGGAGAATGTACAGCTAAAATCCCAAAGCATTTAAAATTACCACCCACCAATTTACATAAGTCAACTGGCTACGCGTAAGCCACACCCCCATATTTTTCACAAAGTCCCATAGAAGCAGCAAATCTAAAATGAGAGATGCTTGGATAAGCACGTTACTGAGTTGCTGAGGGTCATCAATTTAGCAAGCTGAAAGATAATCAATGCCTAGAGTCATTAAACTTCAAAATCAACAAGGACTGAAGTAGGCAAATAGACTATTATGAGAGAGATATGCTTTGACTTCTATGTGACAGGGTTCTGCTAAAGGATATTTTCAAGACTGAATAAATGATGACTTGGCATCAGCCCTTTTCATTCTTATTAACTGGGATTGCATTGTGATTCAGTCCATATGAACAGAGCAAAATTATAAGCAGGGTTCATTTTCCATATAGATATCTAGATAACCAGCACATGGAACAGGCTGTTTGACAGTGCACTATGTCTGTGAATACTGCATTGTTTTGTATTATGAATTCACAGAATCACAGAATATTAGGGGTTGGAAGGGACCTCGAAAGATCATCGAGTCCAACCCCCCTGCCAGAGCAGGATCGCCTTAAGTAGGTCACATAGGAATGCATCCAGGTGGGTTTTGAATGTCTCCAGAGATGGAGACTCCACAAACTCTCTGAGCAGCCTGTTCCAGTGGTCCATCCCCCTAACAGTAAAAAGGTTTTTCCTTATATTAACATGGA
>VWZK01005650.1:0-11645 GCA_013396935.1 Baryphthengus martii | reverse complement strand
ACACACACACACTAAGCTGCAGAAATCATTATATAGCTCAAAATGCTAGTAATTTCCCGAGGTAAAACAAACATACACTCAGCATAGGCGAGGCACAAGTCTTACCAAAAGGCATCCCTTTTGGGAGGGCGAGGAGGACAAAACCATCAGGCTGTCCCTAGGATTTGGTGTTGAATTCTCATCCCACTCCCAGGCCGAAATAGGACCCACATTTATACTTCAGTTTCCTATTAATGTGCAAAGTTTTAAAGTGCGGAGATGTGACTGTAGGCAAACCTTTAAGTGTCTTATGAGATGCACAGAACACCTCTTGATGAGCTTTCCAGCCTAGATCGCTTCTGCCAGAACAGGCCATTGTCACATTTTCTTCTGCTGGAAACAGTCAACTACTGAGATAAGCCAGAGAAGGGGGGTCTGGACCACACCGGGTTTCAATTCACATTCAGTGTCTGCACAACACAGGCCTGAGTGTCTGCTTTAGACACTAGATGCTTATCAACAGTGATGAGTTTCCACGGTTTGTGTTTTCCGCTTCCAAATGTTTCTGTGCTTCCTGATTCCAACAAGAACAAAAGGCCAACAATGACCAACAACCTACCGACCATTACATCCTTGACTTTCAACATTTGTTCAGGGCTGTTTACAGTTCATTACTGCCTCTGCTCACTGTCATCAGAGCATGCTTGTACAAGCCATCACGTGTGCTGGACACCAAAATGAAAAGGAAAAGTCTGTTGTACCTAATAAGCCCATCTTCTGTGTATATAATTACCAAAAGAATACAACAGTGGCTGAGTTAAATCTGAGTAAAATAGGTCTTTTAAGACTGGGATAAAACTAGTTTGAACATGCCACGTGTTGCACTTGGCACAGAAGCATCCACAATACAGCTTGCTAAAAAGTCCTTCTCACTCTCTCAAGAGGAGAGCATTTATCAGAAGTAGCAGTCACAGAGTGAAAGTCATAAAGCTGTCAAGAAAATGCTAATTTAATCAAGTGCAGATTTCCACAGGGTAGAAATTCACCATGATCTCAATGTGAGTGCTTCAACAGTATTCAGAACTACATGTAGATTATGCTACAACACAGATTCACCTTTCTAATAAAGTAACACTGCAGTACAGAATAAATGGAGCCCTGGATATCAATATAGTGCACAGATAGCGGATGGGTGACAATGACAAGGCTGCCCAAGATTCTGAAATCTGATCTGTATTATATAGATTTAAAAAATGAACCTTAAAGTGCCAACAGCTTGGCTTTCACAGACATATTCAGAAATAATTTTACTCAATTCAACTTTAACTAGTAATTTTTTAATTCTACAGCTGCATTTTAACTGTGCTGTGGATTTTATGTATCTTGAATATGAAGTAATCTCAAGTACTGCAAGGATGACTAAACCTGATCCATATGAACTAGTTAGGTCCTCTTAGTTGCTCACGCAACCCTGCCCAGTAAACTAGCCTAGTAGCCAAGGCATCCCTCAAGGTCCCACATGCATGTGGACATGCCTAGCAGAAAAATTGTTATGAAGACACACAATCAGATGAAAAGAATTTGTGCCATTGGTGATATGGAACCTGCCTCTACCTGTCTAGGGTAGGCACATGCTAAACAGATAAACTGCAGGTGTGCCTTTAAAACCTGCTTCCTAGGCAGTCCCAGATTCATGTCAGTATGAATCTCTACAGGGAGTCTTTTTCTGAAACTCTTCACAGCTTGGGAAAGTTAACCCATTATTTTAAACCAGCACTGCAAATTAAAACCACCTTTAGAAACATAGAAATTAAATACCAAATTGCATAAAGGAGTCCCCAATAAAAAAATATCAGTATCAACACAAAAGCCTGAAAGAAGGATGACAAAAGAAGGAAATTAAGCATACAATGTGCAAAAATGGGAGAATGGCAGTAAGCTTCCATTTCCACCTCTACTCACACCGATGTCTAGGAATTAGGTAGAGGAATAACTTGAGGCTTGTCATGTTCTAACATAACTGTTACAACCATTTATCATTTATACATATACCTTTTTAGACTGTATTCCTTTCATTGTCACCAGCAGATTTCCAAAGAGATTCAAAGCACATTCGTTTTCATTTGCATTATTTAAGAACATAAATGTATGTACATTTAAACTCCAATATAATACTAAATAGGAAGAGCTGCTAAGAAACACTAAAACAATGGTGTGGGTTTTTTTGCCACATCTGACCTGCTGTTTGTAATCTGCCTCCAGATGGTGGCACATTCTGTAGCACCTCCACAGCCTACTGCTGCAATCACAAGGCTAATTTTACTCCGTATTTCACTGATCACACCATCAAACGCTCTAGGCAACTTCATACATACTCAAAGCTCTTAATACAACTGGAATCAATTTTTATGAAACAGTCTTTGGTAGCTGGACATCTATGGGTCTTAGATTCCTTTATAGATGAATAATACAACTATGTATGTCTGTGTACACAAATGCATATACTTATGCAATGCTGCTACCTACTAAACACTGCTAGCCACAGTTCTTAAACTGATCTATTTTATTCTGTATTACTCACTTGCTAATTTCTTACTAATGCTTCATTTAAGAACATTACTAAAAAATGCAGAAAGCACCTGTGCACTGCAGCAGAAACCCACAATCTGTGACCTAAGGTTTCTTTTCACAAGTTTCTATCTCCTATTCATTCCATTCCTTAATCAAATCTGCAACTGCCACCTCCAATTTCTGATTAAATATCCCAATTAGAAGAACTTTTAAAAGTGCCCAAAGAGCAAGTAATTCCTCCAGCTGATGTTTTATTACTTTTTCCTCACTTGAGACTCCCTCTTAGTTATTAATATAGTTCATCATTTAATTAACTGGACTCATTGGCTGAAGACTTTCTTGCTTAAATAGCAGCCAGTGTTCCAGGTGAGATGACACAAAAATCTCTTTCTTACCATAAATTCTTCAGCCAGCTCCTATGAACACATACACTAACCCACTCTGTCTCAATACAAAATCCCAACATGATAGCCCAAATACCGCAGAGGGTGAGCTATTCCTACCTCTGAAACAGAGGCAGCTCTAAACAAATTGTGCTCTGGGACTGTGTGCAGGAAATTTTCATCTAACTCAGCACAGCTAATTAGCCTGGTTGAAAAAGGGGACTAAGAGACTGTTTCTACAGGAGTAGATTTGGCATTTTTAAAATATATAAAGCTGATGACATTGATTTTACTTTGTTTTTATTTGATGTTCAGGTGCATTTCCAATGAGATGGAAAGCTGTGAGTAAAGCTTGGAGTTTAAACACAGAGTTAATTTTACAGTTCAGAAGAGTGCACAAGACTTATACCTCGCAAGAAACTTCAAACTCACACTTGTGAAGTTCATCACTTTCTTAAAACAGCAGCAACAACAACAACCACCAGGATTTACCTCATCAGATAACATCAAAAATCAGAAGCAAAGGTACAAACAGTTAACAGAAAAAAAACCCCAAACAAGTCCATATACTCAGTTGTATAAAGGAAACAAGGGAAGATCTGTGGAGCCTCAGGGCTTTATGCTAAAAACAACATTTAATTTCTCATTCTTGACAATGAAATGGACTGAGCTCTCCCTGCAGCAAAACCTTTTGTACTTATTGTTTAAAAAATTCAATATACTGCACAATTATTTCCTTTAGAGTCTGTGAGTATGTTTTTCTTCTTTCTGATACTGTGAAGAAAACATTTACTTTTAACAGAATTTTGATTCAGGAATACAGAAGGACTGACTTGCATCTCATTACTTTTTTTTCCTGATTTTACAATGATTAACAGACTTGGAATACTTTAAAATTCAATGTCCTTCAAAGGTTAGCTTCCTAATATATCTAGTAGATTAATACTAAAAGTACAGATATGATATAAACAAGAAACTGTATTCATATAGAAAAATCCAGAGATGAACATATGTGTAACATTTTGCTGCAAGGCTTTTATAAAAAAATGGCATCAATAACATCAACTCATATTTGAATTAAAAACAGATTTACACCAATCTTTCAGAAGATTTTTAAGACCCGCTACGTCTCAGTGTTGAATCTTCTAGGTTCCCGAAAACGAGCTTATCTCTTGAAAAATATATTTCTCAATTTATTGGCTAATGCAACCCCAAACAGTCATAATACATTTTCTAAATTCTTGCATTTGTTGACTCTGCTTTGCATTAAATAACGAATATTTTAAATGTCTGTGAATGATCATTTTTCATACAATACTGTTGTTCTGATAGAATATAGCATATGAACTGACAAGCATTTAATATTAAACCGGAACAAACTCTCAAGTGTGTTTTGTGAATGTTTGCCTTGGATTTCTAGTTCCTGTTCCCAAATACAAAACAACCTACCCTTTAGCATCTGCAAAGCCATGCACATGAGAATTTCTATTGACTTTGACTAGATTTAATTAAATTGTCATTTACTTACTCATGAAATAATATATTTGCATGTAGAAGTTGTACACGGGATAGAACTTTCCAATAATAGAGAAGGCAATAAAACTAGAGGTCAGAACTCCTAATGTTCAGAACAAACAACAATTTTTGAAATGCCTCCTTCTTTACATTGGGATGCATAACATCCTTCAGGGAAAAGAGCCAAAGTCCTGTGATGGGCTAGGAACTGATTAAAAGGGAAAGGACTGGGACAGCCCCTTCAAAAAAAAAAAAAAAAAAAGGAAAAGCTGAAGAAAATAATGAGAACATCATTCTGTTTGGCAGTAACATTCAGTTATCCCAAGTGACAACTGAAAACGGAGACTTAGTCAAGCCACGTTCCTTCCCCTATGTTTTTCTTCCTCAATATTCAGGATAAAAGGCTCAGAATAAATAGTCCAATTCTCGTCTTTGGACACAAAGGTGGTTGGATCTTTAAGAAGTGCCACAGTAGGAATTTTTCCCCCAGAACATAAGAAAAACTTACCTCTTTCCAACATTCAGTTTTTTTGAGAAGTTTCTCAGTGTCTTCTCATTAACACAGCTATGCACATTGAATACAAATTTGTGCAGCAGTCTTACCTTCTATTACTCAACATGACAGTGATGTTAAGAATACCCTAAAATTATAAAAGACCTGCTACCATTTGAAGGGAAAAAAAATGCAAAGAATGCAATGCCTTAAGGTCCATGATAGAATGATAGAATGGCTTGAGTTGAAAGGAACCTTAAAGACCGTCTAGTTCCAATCCCCCTGCCGTGGGCAGGGACATCTCCCACTAGAACAGGTTGCTCAGAGTGACATCCAGCCTGGGTTTAAACACTTCCAGGGATGAGGTGTCCACAACCTCTCCGGACAACCCGTTCCAGTGTCTCACCGCTCTCATAGTAAAGAACTTCCTAATGTCTGCTCTAAATCTCCCCTGCTCTAGCTTAAAACCATTGCCCCTTGTCCTATCACCACATGCCTGTAATAGAAAGTCCCTCCCCATCTTTCCTGTAGCCCCTTCAGGTCCTAGAGACCACTATAAGGTCTCCCTGGAGCCTTCTCTTCTCCAGGCTGAACAGCCCCAACTCTCTCAGCCTGTCCTCATAGGAGAGGTGCTCCAGCTCTCTGATCATCTTTGTGGCCCTCCTCCAGACCCTTTCCAACAGGTCCATGTCCTTCTTGTGTTGGGGGCTCCAGAGCTGGATGCAGTGCTCCAGGTGGGGTCTCACAAGAGCAGAGTAGAGGGGCAGAATCACTTTCCTTGACCTGATGGCCACATGTCTTTTGATGCTGCCCAGGATACGGTTGGCTTTCTGGGCTGCCAGAGCACACTGCCAGCTCATGTTCAGCACTTCAACCACCAGCATCCCCACGTCCATCTCTGCAGGGCTGTTCTCAATCCACATCTCACTTGGCCTGTATCTGTACTTGGGATTGCTCTGCCCCAGGTTCAGGACCTTGAAGAAAACACTAGAGACTTAAAAAGGCCCAGGGGATTAAGTTCTCCCTTGAAGACAATTTAAAATAACAGTAGAGAAAATGCAGTATGTGGAAAATTTAAATAAACATATATTATACTCTTCTAAGTTTTAGATAAAGTCTCATTTTCATTATTCATAGAAATTAGTCCATTTAATTGCATAAAAACTCCATTTATTACTTAAGATTTCTATGGCCTCTAGGGTTTTCCTTTGAAAGAGAATCTCAGAGTCACATGATTTGCCAAGAAATCAATAAGTAGTTCTGTCTTTCTGTTGGAAAAAACTGTCAGGAATAGCAGTGAGATTTTAGCTGCTTAAAAATGCGTAAAGCCCAGTTCTTGAATGCACAGACTCACTCTTCAGACTAACTGAAACAAGGATGCCTTATGCTATCAGAAGCTGGAGAAGCTCCCTGAGAAAGCAGCATGCTCCAGGTAGATTGTCGTATAGACAACTGGCTCTGTTTTGGGAGTTACAGTTTAAACTTGATCTTTCCATGGCCAGAAAGACAGATATCTGCATGTGCAGGCAAACACAGACTGGGGACAATTGACCTCAGGTTTCTAGCAAAGTCAGGAATGGTTCACCAACACTCCCTTATCACTGTGGTTTCTTAGCACCCTTCCAGTTCTTAACCCTTCTTTAAGATCATAGGTTCACAGAATGCCCTGGGTTGGAAGGAACCTCCAAAGGTCATCTAGTCCAACCCCTGCTGCAGTAAGTAGGGACATCCTCAACTAGATTAGAAGATGAGAAGGTCCTAGCTCCAGCTGCCTACAGGCTAAGAGATTCATTTGAAGCCACCACTCCTGACATCTAAGGAATCTAACACCAAATCTTTGAATAAAAAACTGATTGAGCAGATAACAAGATGTTACTTATTTTCTAAGTTTGACTAAGGGAAGGATATCTATGCCAGAGAAACAAGTTTTCCTTAAGACTTCAATGTACCTTGGATGTGCTTTTGGTCTAACTTTACTTCCATGCAATTACTGGTGCAATCATTGGTTTGATAGATGAAAATTCAGCTGTTGTGAATCACGTTCAAAAATCATGAGCCTTAAATCCAAGTTGTAAGGCCTACAGTTTTTTTTAAGCAGTCGCTTCTGTAAAAAGGTCCATCTTTCCTCCTAGTGCAGTGCAGGCTCACACAGCTCAATTATCATTCATGCTTTTAGAACAAAGTTGCAAGGAAAAATTAAATTAAATCCAAAATCCACTCTCAGCTCTTCTGAGTCTGGAAACATACCTAAATTATCCTGTGCACTTTTGCATGAAGGTGGGGGAGAGGGGCGGCTTATGGAGGATTAAAACTGAAAGCAAGGATCTCTTCTTTGGCAACGGAAAAATTAATCTCCTCCTATGCCAAAAGAATGGACTTATTGTCTTATCAAATGTAGCCATGTAGAAGAAGCTCGGATTTACAGACAACACAATATTTCATTTTTAATTAAAAATAAAAAAAGAAAAATAGGTTGCAAGGTGAGGCTAGAGTGGGAAGAGCTTTTCCAGTCAACTTGAAAAAATTATGAATTTTCTAGTACCTTGAAATGGAAACATTCTGTTTCTGCCCTGTTTTTTTACTATTTTTCTTCTTTGTTTTTTCTCTCTTTTTTAACTTACAGATTTTTATTTTTTTTTAATGTGTAATGCATGAATTAAATTATGATAAAACACTGAAGAAACTCCTTAGGAAGAAAAAACAAGATCCTAAGAGTAATTTTTTTTCATATTTATAAAAATACTAGCTAGTAAGGTCACTCAGAAACTCTCCAGCAAGTTAGCCATTTCACAGAAGTCACCTTTCTTTTTGTAATCTGTATTATTAAGCTCTCCGTTCCACTCCTCCACTGCTTTGTGAGACTCCTGCATGTTTCTATTACCGTGGGGTCATGGGAAGAAAGGAAAGGCCCCTTACATATCACTGTTCAGAAAACCAAGTGAAATCTCACAGCTCTTTCAGATATGCCATCTCTTAATCCATTTCCCTCTTGTTTTTGGTTTGGTTGGTTGATATTTGTTGGGGTTTTTTTTATGAAGGAAATGTATAGTTCAGAAAAAAAAAGATCAAAAAGCAAAGCACACACTGAGCAAGTGGTGAATCTAATTCCAGCATTATGGTTTTGTTTTTAAAGGATGTGAAACACATGTTCCAGTTCAAAAGACTGAATAAAATGCCAAAAAAAAATATTTCTCGTGTATTTATTCAAGGAACAATCATTGACCAAAAACGATTAACACAGCTGGACAAGGCCTGTATTTCTCTCTTCTATTCCACAAAGATATTTAGGAAATGCAGGGGCTACATTCACTGATTCGTCATCTTTTTCAAAATTGAAGATGGTAGAAAATACTACTAGTGTGATAAAACATAATTTCATTGAAGTTCCATTAAGCTCTGTAGAGTTTTAACTTATTGAAATTCACAAAGGAAATAACTCTGTACATCATATCAAAAGCAAGTATTGCAAGACCTGAAGTTAATTATATAGTGAATTATTTTAATGCTATACTGAATTCATTACACTGCTTTCAAAAAGACAGGGAAAAAAAGTACAAAAAGCTTGAATTATAACAATAGAAAACAGATAAACAAATCTAAGCCAAGAAAAATCAGAATAAGATACATTTAGAAAAATAAAAGAATAGAACAAAGAAGCCACAAAAGTGACACCAAAAGAAATACAGAGTTTGAAATTGTTGTAGCAGCCCAACTCGCATCTACAGTGAACTACAGAGTATTATTCAGATGAGGGATGATTCAAATAAACTATGTTATATCAATGTAACTCAAAATTGTTGTGGAAACAAACCTGTTGGTTATATAACACTTTCTAAAGAAAAGCACTACAGCTGGGGGGGGGGGGAGCCCTAAGCTTTTTTGTTTGCTTGAAATTAAGCTGCGGAATTTCAAAGAATGCACAAACCGTTACTTACTGAAAGTTACTCTGGATTTCTCCTACTACAAGAATATATATTTTAATTATGAAGCCCAAGAGAGTTTACACAACCTAACGTCAAAGTGAAGGAGGAATTTATATAGTGATTACTGTTTGCTGCTTGTTTAATGTCTTGATCATTTGTCTCACTGCATTAAGTCACTTTTTGAATGTGTAGGAATTACCAGGTATTCTGTGGCTACTCAAAATACAAACAGTTAGAGAAATACACCACGCTTCTAAAATGCCGTCAGACTACAGACCATGGCTAAGCATGTCATTAGCATATTTTTAAGGGACCTCTGGAGATCAAGTCCAACCCCTGCTAGAGCAGGATCACCCAGAGTAAACCACACAGGAACATATCCAGGTGGGTTTTGAAACGTCTGCAGAGAAGACTCCACAAGCTCCCCGGGCAGCCTGTTCCAGGGCTTCTGCCATCCTCACAGGAGAGAGGATTTTCCTCAAATTGAGGTGGAACCTCCTGTGTTCCAGTTTGTGCCCACTGTCCCTTGTCCTATCACAAGGCACCACTGAAAAGAGACTGACCCCTTCTACTTGGCACCTACCCTTCAGGTATTTGTAAATACCAGTAAGATCCCCTCTCAGTCTTCTCCTCCAGACTAAACAGCCCCAGGTCTCTCAGTCTTTCAATCATGACTGCATTTTTTCCTATGAGGTATTAAATGTATGCCTTACACAAGTTTTCTTTATACTTGTTTGACGTGTTTTTCACTATATATTTAAGTTTACAGAAATAAAATAACCAGTTGCAAACAACATGTTCAACAACTAAGAACACTAGGGGTATTTCAAATTATAACAAGAAGATTTACGGAACTATCACAAATATTCTACATTATAGAAAGACATGACTGTCTGGGAGCAAACCTTGATTGTTTCTTTTTATGAGGATGACAGTAAGTTTGTGCAATGTTTTGTTTATCTAGCTCCCAGCTTGTTCCATCCATTATTGTTAGCAAATACATACTAAGGATTACTACAGAAAATTCAAATGTTAGTCAAAATCCAAACAAAGCGTTAATGCAAACATACATGTATGAAAAATCAGCTTGATGTACGGCAGATTTGCCCTCAGTTTCTGTTTACAGTCCTTTATTAATTAAAAACGTAACTTTGTTCTGTTTTAGAGATCAGCTGCTGCTCTTACTTTACTTGAACTACTTCTGCTTTTGATGCCTGCAGGTGCACTTTTGTGAGGCTACCAAGCCCTTGGAGAAATGTGGCAGCACTAATTACCTTCCATCTCCCAAAAACCTTGCACCACACTTGTAGTGTTCGTCAAGTTTCAAAGAGATGCAGAAGTCATGTATGGTACTGGATTCCTGCACCTTTGTTTCATTTGAATATATTTCTCCAAATATGCTGACTACAAGGGTTACCCAGAGCTCACAGGGTGACTATGGAATCACACGTTTAGCGAGGCACAAACCCACAAGAACAATCACGCTGTATGAAGGATAAGTGCCTGCACAACGCTAATAAAAGCGAACAAGAGCATTATAATCAGCAGCCTACAAACCGCAAACAAAACTGCATGTTAAAACAAGCCATTACACACCAACAGAAATGAAACGCTGCAGAAGTATCACCTAGTTTGCTCCTCCCAGGAAAGCGCTTGTGTTGTGCCATTGGAAGGATGACAGTTGTTAGCACGAGTGACTGTAGCAGCAATAAACTCGTCACGGTTTAGGGCCAGCGCTGTCCACTAGACCTATAACAGATGCTCTCTGCTAACCCCTCTCACTTCGCAGAGGGAAAGAGAAAGGGAATAAGGGAAAGAGATTTATGGATTAGAAAAGAAAACTAAAATAGCCTTTCTGCACAGCAGTCCTTGGCAGTAACTCTAAACATTGACCATTATCACTTCTGGAAGCAGACGCTGTCTGAAAAACATGCCGTTAACTTCAGAAAGTGCAGTTAGTTAGAAGAGGCTAAGCTGAAAAGCAAAATTCACCAAACAGAATTAGTTCTGCTCTAATTCAAACCAGAACAAAACCTCAGGTTTATTAAGGTATTTCAACCCTGCTATTCAGAGTGAATTGTTCTCTACTACTACCTTCAGTGATATGTACACATACTTAGGTCTACTACACAGGTTGGGGAATCCCGATCCTTGGAGCTTCTCATGACTTGCCATGGCTACACAAAGTCATGGCTGACATGATCTAGCACTGGAAATAGTCATGCATTTATTTATCAAACCACACAGCAAAGAACAATGTGAACGTCATCAGCCTGAATCAGCTCTGGGTTAGTAGCAAAGAGAAAACAGTTAGGTCAACCAGCACTTGTTTCTCCATAAACTAGTTTTTCAGGACCATCTTATACAAGTCTGACACATTTTGTTTGCACAAAGCTTGAGGTATCTTTTTCTTTGTGCTTTCTTCAAAACATAAAATTTATCTCAACACATAACTCATGACAATGACTGCATTTAATCAGATGATAGAACACTGAACAGAGCAGAGAGCAAGGCAAGGGCCAAATGAAGGTAAACTTCCTGCTAGTACTCTGGGAGATGGGCTGCTGGTCCTCTGCAGCGGCAGGAAAGAGGACTCACGAGTCTGAGAGCAGTATGGTGCTCTGGATGTCCAAGTGCTGAAGCTAAAGGCTGCAGAAAGCAGCTGTGACAGAAAAAAAAGCCTTTAAGAGGAGTGCAAGTCTTTTGTGAAAAGAAGATAGAGTCAGCTGAAGCACAAAAATCCCCTTCAACCAATGAACAGGGCAAACTACAGAGATCCTA